>CM064576.1:21726061-21893044 GCA_032716605.1 Paralithodes platypus | reverse complement strand
CGCTCTCCGCTTCCCCCAGAACCGCATGTCTTACTCGCTAGGCACTCTCGCCAGGGCAGAGAATATGCTACAGTCTAACCTATCCTTGTGTACCTTCCTTCTCTAGAAAGCTTGTGTTGCAAAAAAAAAAAAGACAGTTTCAGAACTGGTCTTTATTTTCGTCTTTCACAATCCGTTCTATTTTATTTAGTCAATTGAAAGTATTGTATTAAGTAGTTGAATGATGGTAACGGCTAGCGGGATAGGAGAGAGGAGAGAGACAAGGTGGTGTCCTTGGTAGTGAGTGCGGCGCGGTGGCTGGCCCCCCTACATAGGCCTCGTCGGGATTCGTTGGCCCTCCTGCCTACCACCTGCCTACTACGGCGTCTGCTTACTGGGCGACTGTCGCGTGCCACTCCGTGCCATTCCTTGCGAACTGGGACTTCCAGCCATAAGGTCCATGGGAATATCCTTGTCAGATCCTTCCCAGACAGCAATACTCTAAGCATCTCCCTTGAACTGTCCCCACACTCTTGTCTTAGAATCTTTCTCTCCTACTGCCTCTATCCTTTCCACTACTTTCTCACCTTATTATTAATATCAATTCCCCCTCTGGTTCTCTGAATCCACACCTTGAAATTGTTGCCAAACCGTATTATATTCTGGATCTCACATTTCTTATGTACCTAGGATTAAGGTTGAAGATAGTCCCTTGTCTTTTTGGGAGATGGTAGTGCTCAGACTGTCTCCCATCAATCACTAATGTGTTCTACAGTTTTCAATAATGGCAGACTAGTGATCTAGGTACCTTGCTATTGGTGTTTTCAATGTGTGTAGTCTACTTTTTGAGCTACACGACACTACGGAGTCTGTGGGTTACCTGGGTGGATCTTTTGTCTGTGTACCTTGGAGTTTAGACTGTGTAGTGCGTGAAGGGCTGCTTGCCTAATCCACCCAACACTGTTCTAACTCTATTTGCTTTTACTTTTGAGGGTCGCCATGAAGGATACTCGATACTTGTGATCGAGAATCCTCAAGAGAGCACCCCTTCATATAATAGGTAATCAGGCCGCACAGACCCAATGTCCACACTAGGCTAGGAGCTGCCTTGCTTCCCACCAGAATTCTGTACCTTAGGCGCATCCCCAGTTAGTACTTTATTAACCCGGGTAGACCTAGCTGTATTAGATCATATACACCTTTATGCAATACCCATTTTTTTCACACAAGCAATTTGAGGTCATGTTTGCTGTAGAGAGACACAACCCCATAGACCGGTTTTTGTTAATAGGATTATACTTTCTTACTTTTTTCGTGGCGAGCATTATTACTGTTTTGCACCGCTTATAATATTCTTGTGTCCAATAACATTATATTTCCAGCCTTTTTGTGTATTTAGCCTACACGTGCAATTTGTCCTGCCTCTCCTGCTAAGTTGTGGTTCCATTTCCGATCCGTTCTTCTTAGTAGCATCCGACATTATTCAGAAGATTCCCTTTTTCGGTGCTTGAGGACTTTAACAACACTTTCTTTCATAAAGGAGCTGACAGATATTATTGATTAAAGTAACGTTAAGTAAACCTTCTTCTTGTTTTGCCTTAGATTACTCTTGTGATTTAATTAAGTTAACTATCTTTTCCTTGTATACCATAACTAAGCAACCATGATGTTATAGGTAATAGGCTGTTTCCGAGACCATCAGCCTATAGTAGAAGCACCGATACGGAGAGGTAAGATGACCCCCCGCTATCGCAGATTTAACTCTGGAGGGTATAAGATATGTGGTTCTTTGTTCGCCGGGAATTAGATATCAGGGGTTGGATCTAGCGTTTTCCGTTGTTGCATTTATTCCCGTCTAGTCCAATGTAGAGAGCCACTGATTTATAAGATACCCGATCGTAACAATATTTTTGTCAGTAGGGGACAAAAACTAATTTTGGTACCGGGACTTATTTATGAGACCACACATTTTTACTCAAAATATTATATAGGCTTCAACCCTCCTATAAAACAATAAAAGAGACAATAACAAACATGTCTACCTACTGTAAAAAATGTTGTCAATACTCTCCTATAAGACGGCACAACGTTCTAGACTAACAGCTGGTTATGGGTAGTGGCAGTGCCGTACAGGTAGGGAAGTTATTTTTGTTTTTCTATATATCATCCATTATATTACATTTCCTGGTCTCTCATTTTCATATATAGCAATGACGTATATGCTCTACCGTATATAAGCGGCATAAAAAGATACATGAGATTTGGTGGCTGAAAAAAATCAGTAATAACCATTTTAGTATTACCATCAATAGAGAGGAATATGGTAATGACATTAGATAACAGTTGCCAGTTTTGCTTTACATTCTGTAAAATCAGTAGAATATAATTTACTTTATACTAACCTTAATATAGAGACAATAAACCATAGGTTAGCTATGAAATCTGACATAAGTAGCTTCACCGTCCTTTATCGATAATAAAATAGTTAGGGGGTGGGGTGGGCATGTGAACGATGGGTGAGGGTAACGGGCTACTATGATCTAGAACTGAGAAGAATTAGCCAGATAATGAATAAAAGTTGGAGATTAAAGATCTAATATCGTAGTTGGTTTTCGCGCGCTGTTGCTTGTTAATGTAACATAATCACTAGCTCCTGTGGTATTCAGTGTATTGTTTGAGTGGCTGTGGTTGTGGAAATAGTCTTACCAGTGCGATGAGATCAGTCATGATGATCAGGTCCTACCTTATACATACAAAATAGGTCTAAGACACCTCTGTATGTCCGCCATTGCAGACTGGGGTTGGGAGGCCATGGGTGTTGAAATATACTTTGTATACAGAGAGTAGTCCTCTCTGCATACAAATTATATTTCAACACCCAGGTGTTCCCAGGTCCTCCCGCGTGCGAATGACTGCACGTTCCACCTGGGGCACATAATAGGCTGGATAAATAATATATACCGCATAGCGACTGTGAAACTAAATGTGTGATATTATGATGTTGAAACTTGGTGAACCAATTCATTGTCCGATTCGGAATAAATATAGCTACTTTACAAAAATATGTTATTTAATAATTTAGCTTTCGGTCATAGGGCTTATTTGGTTCTATGTAAATGGAATTCTGGTAAAAATTTACCGATTGTCCCCGTTAAACTATCCTCAAGTAACCGATTAAAAAAAAACTGTTCAGGGGACTGGTTAGAACTTGTAGGATGTTTAATTGAATGTCGGAACTCAGTATTTACTGAGAAATAAAATTCTTAGACTTCGCTAGGTGGCCTATGTTTGTACGGGAGGGTCTGTAACACCGCCACATACGCGTCGGCACCGCCCACTGCCCAAAATGTACAAATATTATATTCGATTATATTAACCTAACTACCCTAACCTGACCTAACATACCCTAACCTAACCTAAACGAACCTAACCTAACCTAACCTAACCCTACTATAATATTAATATAATATAATATAACATTACATAACATTACCTTTGGAAAGAGAGGGCATGGACCCTGGGTGACCCATAGCTCATTATTAAGACCGTTATTTTCTCAGTAAATACTGATTTCCGACATTCAATTAAACATATCCTACAAGTTCTAACCAGTCCCCTGAACAGTTTTTGATAGGTTTTACTTGAGGATATTTTAACGATGACCATTAGGTCAACATTTATCGAACCTCTGTGTTCTCTTGATTTTTGGGATCGAGCCTGGACCAATGGGAGTTGTTTGCCCTAGGTTTGGTTTATATTTACGGCACCAACCACCCTTCGAAACCTAAGCATCCCCTTAAAGCATATTTTGTTTTAAACTGTAGGCTGAGGGTATTGTCGGTACAGGTGTCATATAATTGTTTCATCGCAAGTAAATATTAAGAAATATTTGTGGCAGACAGATTATAAAAAAAAAACGGTTTTGTAAGCCCGACAGGTTATTCGCAATTATTATGGTCTCTAACTGTACAGTATATGCCTTGGGATCAAACTTGAGGTGGAACCTGTTATGATATGATTTTACGAATCCAGGTTCTCAAAGACACAGGGCTCTTCAATATTGGACTAGATAATGGCAAAAATGCAACAACGGTCCACTAGATTCCAACCCCTTGCCTTAAACACTGGAAAACAAAACACCATTACCGCCCTGAGTCGTGCCTGGACAACGAGGTATCCTAGGACTCGGTAACCTTGTGCACACACACGTATGCTGACGCTCAATGAAACAGCCTATTCTCAAACAGTAAAAGATTACTCGATTATGTTACACAAAGAAAAGATAGTTAACGTGATTTCATTAACGTTACGGTATATTACTCAAATAACTGTCACTCCTGTATTTAAGAAAGTGCCATGCTATGTCCTGCAACATCAACTGAAAGCTTCTGAAATAAGTCTGATGCTGGGAAGATGTTCGTAAAGAGATCTTGACCAATTATAATGCAGACTACGGGTCACAATAAATGCTAGGACATATAGTAATAATAGGCAGGCGAATAATAAAGACTATGCGCAAAGGTAGTAATGCTCGACAACTAAAGAAATGCTTTTTGACACACACGCCACCAGACCCCCCCCCCCCCTAAAACTCGGGTTGTACAACTCAACAACAACCTCGGCCTCAAAAGTGCAGTGAATAATAATGCTGCTATACATAATAATAATGGTGGCTTATCTCTAACCAGTGGTCTGCTCAGTTAATAAAGTCTAGCTGGGGTATCCAGGCAGGGTACAATGGGCGAGCATTGCGGCTCGTAGCCTAACGTTGTTGTCCAAGGGAGGTGTAATGAAGATTACGTTATTGACGGGGATGCTTCTCTTGATAAATCTAGGTCTCTAGTACCTAGCTCTATCCTGGCGAGTCCCTCAGAAGTCAACACAAAGAGCAGCACTATGTTGTGAGGGATAGGCCTATGGCCCTCTCACACCACAGCGCTGTGCTCGCAAAGTAAACCAACCCGAATGACAACTTAGGCTCGGCCACAGTTACCTGTGCAGCTCGTGCAGAAGCCCTAGCTAACACTGCACACATCGGAGACAACGACACAGTAACCTTACCCCCAGTCTAGCTTTAGATCACCAAGCAGAATCACTCCAACACCTTGCAAGGGATACATCTACCGGTCTAACAACCTTCCCAAGAGAGGAACACATACGGAAAAAGTCCGTCTCTCTAAACCTCAATAAAGCATAATACCTCCTTAACCTAATACATTAATATCTGTAGCTTCGCGTACAATACGTCTGGCCGACGGTGAACGGCTATGCTGAAACCAGAAGGGATGTTGAGTTTTAATAAAGATTAGAGAATGAGAAAGGAGAAGCTCCGATAGAGAAATAGTATTGCAAAGTAGCGAGTATGGGGGACAGAATTGCAATGGATGTCGGGCGATACGCGTGTTCAAGCAAGCTCTGAGATGGTAAAAGAACACGAGGCAGAGCGACGGGAAGGGACTAGTTTGTGACCCCACCACCGTTCCGCCAACGCCGTCATCGCCCAAGCGAGCCGCGTCAATAAGCTCACACCTCCGCTGCCGGGTTTACTCCCTCACACTCTCTCGCTCCAGCCTCCCGCACACAAGCAACATTTATATTATAGCGAATATAAAATATGAGACGCTGCCACAGACCAAAAACAAAGACCAATTTCTAGACTGCCTGTGGCAACACGACACTAATGAAATAAAGCAGATCATTCTAGGACAACTGTAGACCTATCCCCCCATCCTGGCGAGCGCGTTAAGGCGAGCTGCAATGCCCCACGCAACCATTCTGCTAACGGCCGGGAGACGTCACAATGATAATTAAATAACACTCCTGGGTAACATTCAAGACAGCCTAGAGCCGCCTTATTTACCAAGTTTCTTTATAGTGTTTTTTTTTCCAAGGAATATAGTGTTTACTATTGTTTTTTTTTCATAGGTTTGACGTGGAGGATTTGCATTAACTTACCCATTATTCATTAAATCCTGAAGATACTCCGTCAAATGGCGCCATTTATTGGGTGAATCGCGCTTGTACCGTAGGTAAGGAAAATTGTGGGGAGGCCATGCACGCTTCCAAAATGTAACAAATATTATATTAGATTTAGACTTAGATTAACCTAACCTAACCTAACCCCTAATATAATTATAATATTCGTGTTTTGTGAGTAACGTTCAAGCCATTTATTGGGTGAATCGCACTCAGCGCACTCCGCATCTTTCAAACCAAGAATAAGAGGACCTAGGTCGAAGGATTCATTGGGTGCAATGCTTGTTGTTTACCGTTCGGGACATTATTGTTTCGTGTTTATTTTTCGGTACTGATAATCGGGTTTTTTCACGTGTCGATAACCGAAATTTCTCCATGCGGACTATAATGAGAAAAATATTGGCGAGTCTATTGGTCCCTATTTTTCCCTAATACATTATTTCAGTATAACTAAATAAGTTGGTCACCACTAGTTTGCAATATTTGAAAACAAATATGGATTTTATTAAGTGCTCTAAACATAATATGAAAATTGTTTTTTAAGCCTCGGCAAAAACCTAATAAAAATATAAGGTACTAACATGGAATTTTGTCGTAACATGGTTGTCCAGATACCTTCCTATAGACGGCCAACCGATTCGTACACACGCCATTTTCACCCTTCCTCCCGAGGTCTGTCCACACAGCTTTTTAGTCGACACTAACTCCACCTGGCCCATAGGTTGGGTTAGGTTTAGTTTTAAGTTAGGTTTAGGTTAATTAGGTTAGATTGTGCATCCGCTTGATCAGGAATTCGCTCGAAGTGACTCGCATTCGTATGTTACAGGACGGCCGAATACCGGTAGGCTACTAAATGGGCGCCGGCCCAACCGCCATGTATCCCACGTAGGCCTACTAGGTACTACCTGACACATTGTAGGCGTTGGGTGTGGATGAGGCCTTGTATCCAATGTACTAGGTCCTGGATGTTTACTGGATATTTATGATTTAAAATAAGTGCTAACGTTTTCGATAATCTGGTTAATAAAATGTCTTTGCAATTAGGGAAATCATGAGCCGATTTCCGACATTTAGTTAGTCCCCTTTTTTCGATTCTCAAATACGATCCAAGTTTTTGGAAAAATTGGCTCGGGTTTTTTCCAAAATTACATGCTTTCTGTGGGGTTGTGCAAATTTAGGGAAACAATGAGCCAAAATTCTAAATTAGGTTTAAAATGCCCCAGAACGAGAAGCCCAACCACAGAAGCCATGAACGAACACCGACACGAGAAACACCAAAGGAAAGGTCCACAGAACGAAGGACCAGCTGACCGAGCCAGCCATGTTCAGACAGCCCAATCCCGCACAGGCTACACAGCTTCCAGGACACACTACCATTTACCTTTTCTAAAACTGACCATTTTCCACACCTCAGCGTACACTAACCCCCTCGTGTCCTGAACACTCCTAACTACGAAGATGATGAATAAGAACATATACATTCATATTAAAAACATGCCCTGTCCCGACGTTGAGCCAATGCCCAACACATCAGACAGCCATAAAATTATACTATGATGTTCTTTACATCCGAGAGTTAGAATGTTATATATCGTAGAAGTTCAAAACACCACCCACGCTTGTTCCCTAGATCCTCGTATATATCATTTTCCATGACGAGTATAGAATTAATATGTAACCCGTGCTCAGATCGGCCCCTTGCAATTGCTTCCTCTAGTAACTAAGTATTAATATTACAATTCCCTAACCTCTTGTCCTTGCACAGACTAAGCTTCTGAGACCCATCGCCCCATAAATCTATGTATGCAATCCTTATTGTTAAGTATGTTTTTCTCCGCCATTGTGTTCACCTTTTTCTTTTTCCCATTTACTTTTCCAACAATTGTCATACATCTTCCCCTTGCCTCCGTCGTATCCACAGCCCCACACTAACGCCAATTTATTTCGTTTCTTACACCTCTTACCCCACACCAGAGATTGTATAAAGATAACCTGGTTTATCAGTATCTGTCATAAGTACCCCCCGAAACATAACTAAGTACCCCTACGAACTGCCCCGCTGTGGGTGGTATTTTTATATTTACTAGAAAAATCAGTTCCCAGCGCCAACTCAATAGTATCCATAACCCTCTGACTGATCACAATAACTCTAATCTTTTCCAGACCTCCATATACCATCACCCCATCGTTGCATTCCCCGGTAGCATTTGGCTAACTGTATTTTCTACTAAACTGCCTTTCTCAAACTCCATATCAATTGTAGCCTAATTCCACCCCCCACGCCCAGGGACCTTAGGGGCAAAAATTTCCCTGTAGGCCCTTGAAACTCTCCCCCCCCCCCCCCCTCTCATTAAGACCAACCCGCTGCTTCTCGAACCGCTTGTCCGACCTAGCCTCTCTCGATCATAACTCTTGAAGATCCTGAATTGTCCCGTGTACTAACGCTCTCCAACCTTTTATATATATACTCCTATCCCAGCCTACCTTCACTTAGTAGGCCAGAACAACATTAGAACTTTACTAGCCCCTTGCATGCCATCTATTCTCTTACAACACATTCACAACCCTGCACCCAATGGTCGTTCGGTGCGAGGCTAGCCGCCAGCCGCCCCGCCAGTAACTAACTTCCCTATATTGTCATACTTCCAGATAAATTTGGCAGAGTTTAGCACCCCAGTCTCCACCACCATATCCAGCAAACAACACACCCCTACAATTAACAACCAACCGAGTTAAAACCAGCTAGCTAAGGCACCTTCGGTTTTTTGGTATTAATAGAACACTCACAAACATCTGTCTCATAACACAGAGGGTTATTACAAACACTGGTGATATGGCAATCCCCTAGCCACAGCCGCCGGAAAAAAAAAAAAAACGATCTATCAGAGAGATGGGCGCCCCATCGCCCCCGTTTTTGCACACCCCAGGATGGAGACCCCCACCCCCGCTAGAGGTATCTACCTGCCCCCTGGTTTTGACTTTCCGAGTCATATGCCAGTAGCCACAGGAATTCTTCCTATCAATGAACTCCCATGAATGGACTAACACCTTTACTAACCTCTATTACCTCACAATAAACCATTTACTTTTTCTTGCATGCTCTGATCAACTAAATTAGCAACCCTCAGCTATACCATAGAATGAATATTGAACAATCTAGAGAGACGCTCCTATCACAGCTGTCCCTATCCTCCTCGCAAGTAGATCCAGTCCTCTCTCCCCTAAATACGTCCAGTATAGCCAAAATATACCTCTTACTAAGGCTCAGTTATATGAAAATATAAAGGCTGTCCTATCGCCCCTGTGCCACAACAGTAAATACCATCTTTACCTAGTCCCCATGATCTATTGAGAGCTCCAATAAAAAAAAAAATAAAGTCCATAAGACTCGAGATCCCTACTGTCTACAGGTCCCGAACCGAGCCTATAAATCTAAAACTCCCGCCCCCCAGATCAAAATCATTGTTTGAAGCTATACACCCAACCCGGGTCACTACCCTGCAGTTACTTTCTAGCTCTCTGCCCTTGTGTTTTCCGGAGTGAGTATCCCGAACCGGCAGGACTCCGTGGCAGATTTGGTATAGAAGGACCTGCCCACGTATTGAAGAACTTCACACATATGGCCCCCCCGGACGGCCCGCGGAACCAGTCGTTAGAGCCCCCACATCATGGGACGCAAGATAACCCGGACCCGACCCATCAGATACTACCCAAGATTCCCTTTAGCAGTACTACATATTACTGTGCTGTTTTATGATTCACTAATTAATATTTCTAAACGAAGTGGCTAAGACCTTGCCCAGTGTAATTCATACTTAACCATTCCCATTTTGGGACGTACTAAGCGATCAGTGCTCTTATTAATTAACAGGCGGACTCTTGACTCTCGTAATTACCTTATTCAGATATTAAACTCTAGTGCATATCTAACGTTCGCCCCACTGATTTGCGTTCTATGTATTTCTGAGACAAGGATATAAAACTTAGATCAGTACCCCCTGAGGTTACTAGAATTCCCGTGCCTCTAAAAATGCGTGTCTAATCATCGTCTGTGAACTACTACTTGTGCACCAGCAGCTACCCGTAATAAATCTAACAGTGAATATGAATCTATAAGTAACATTTCTGATGGTCTTCGGTATATAAACCTGTGAATATCAAAGCCAGTGGATCAGAATATTAATACCTGAACGTTGGAAGTGGGGAGACTAGGCTCCATCCAGATCCAATTAGTTCGCTAGTGTTGTTCAATTCTATTATATTGTCTTACACAAGTATTCTGCAGTGGTATTCCATAAACGTGATCATGTAACTTGCTACCATGTGTTTCTTTGTGTTTTCTCTATTCCTCATATCTTGTATTGGTGCATGCAGCCCTTTATATACCCAGTCACAATTTAGGAACTCACATTACCCAAGTTAAACCTGTAGAAAAACAGGCATAACAAGGTTACTGTAATTGGTTTAACTCTTAAAACTCGCAAATCCGACATCCAAGTTTTGCCAAACTTGGCTCGGGTTTTATGGCTTTTGGCAATTTCGGGAACACCTGAAGCACATTTCTAAATGAGTTTACCGTATTTTGTTTGTCTACAAACTCTCAAAATGCCGAGCCAGCTTTTGGCAAAAACTTGGTCTCGGGTTTTCGAAATATTGGGTTATTTAGGTCTTTGAAAATACCTTAAAACCCCGCATTCCACTTTGCTAAAAATAAGTTTTAAATCGCCGTTTTACGCATTTAACGCCCTCATTTTCCCTGTACTTCATAGCCCTCACCCACTGAATCGTGCGGCGTGTCGTAAGATCGTTGTATATGGGGAAACCCGGTTTCGAGGGTTGTTAATTATTTTCCCAACACAATATATTATGAAAACTAACAGGGGAAAAATAAAAAAATCCATGGGAAAAATGTGGACCCTTCTTATTTAGTATTTTCCATTATTTCTAATAGGGCTGGCCTGCGAAAAAGGTCTTGAATAATATCCACTCCTGGACCCAGATGTCCTAGGCCCTGGGTGTTGGTTGTTTGTTTGTGTGTGTGTGTGAGAGAGAGAGAGAGAGAGAGAAGAGAGAGGAGAAAGGAGGAGGGGCGGCTTGAATTTGTCCAGGTAGTTTCGGACCGCATTCTACCTTTTGCGGCAAACACTCCTTTATGAATTCTACAACAAAATTGTCATGTTTTACATTTACACAACCAAGTTTTACTGTTTACACTAATCAGAACTAAATCGGCATTTTATTAACTGTAAAATATAATATTATAAAAAACATACTAAGTATGCAATGGTCTGAAATTGTATATCTAACCATTTCCGGGTGCAGTTGCCTTATGATCTTTCCCTCACACTGTAGAAAGCCGTGCTACCCCACATAGCTCGTTTCCTGTACTTACATAAATTATTCATAGTGTGGAAATAACTATATTTGTATTCGTAAGCGGAACTGTATCACATAAATCTGCACAAAGTATTATTGTAATATAAGAAGAAGCACATTTGGTATGTAATGTTTACCAAAAATAAGAGCCTATAGACACTTTTCACAAAAAGACACTGACACACTGGGCTAACCATCACTTTTCTCCGGAATTACCTACGGCCATCAACACCTCTAGTGTTCATTCAAAAAAGTTTACACCCTGGTTTACTAACACGTTACAACGTTGGCCAGGTACCACCATAAACCTCTGCCTCGTTGTTTAGTTCCCCAACTGTACAGTGTCTTTCACGGGTAGGATTACCAGAAATTGCGTTCACAGCGAAAATATGGAGGTGATAAATCGGCCACCAACAGTACGGCTTGACCATTTTCAATGCGTGTTTGTGTGTACTTAATTAATGCAAGGGTTAACAAGTGCCGTGAAAAATAGTGGCTGTGACTGTACCTACAATTAAATCCATGTAAACGTACGCTTCTAAAAGTCAGTGTAGTCGATATAGAAGAATCGTGGGTTTCCAAGGAGAGGTGTCGATATCGGGTAGGATACATTCGCGCTCACACAGAGAACAGGAACAGTGAGATCTCGGTGATGACACGTTAATTAGTTTTAAATAGAACTTCAGGAGGCTATCAACCCTAGTGGATTATTAAGCCATCACACTATACAGTAGTCAAGAATAACGGTCGGACTGGAGCCCCTGTTTAGAGACCTGTGACCCCAGTCCCCTTGTGATACTGATTAAGTGTGTCGTGGCACCTGGTGTAGTACTGTACACTCGAGGACAGAAGTCGTGGCCCACAAATTTTCGAAGCTATCCTGAACTGAATCAAATCTTTATCAATATTGTTACCTATTAATTTAAATTTCTGAGTGTATGTACAGGTGTGACAGTCAACGAATTATAATGGCAACGCACGCCATTTTGAATCAGTATCCACACAAACAATCACGACATACAATGCTTTATTATAGCATAGCCCCAGATGCTTTCATAATCTGGCTTCATGGTTCAAAGATCACAATTAGTGTAACCTTACATATGCTCATGACTGTAACAGTTGTGGTCTTCGAAGGTTCATCATTGGGTCAGGATTTACTGTCTTGAAGTGTACTGGTACACTTTGTCAACCATAAAATGGAAGCCTTACATTTTCGAGTGTTGTTTTTTTTTTTTTTTCGGGGGGGGGGGGGGACTAAGCCTAATCTCCTTTTGTTTTATTTCCTTTACCTAGTATTTCAGTTCGTTTAAACATTCTTCGGATCCGCAAGAACCCATGACTTGTATGCTTAACCCTTGCGTGTGCACTTTTTAATGGGATGCTCATTTCTGGGCCCCCCTTCTCCCCTCCTGTTGTAGCTCCATTAGTTTGGGAATTAAGACGTTTTTCCGCCCCAATTAGTTTTGGCGATTACAATGGCCTTGTCACCCCTTTTTGTTTGTTTTCCTCTCCCCATTTAATTTTGTTCGTGTAATTTAGGTCATCGGTGTTTATTTGGCAAGCGATAGCGGAGCCGGCAATTTAGGAGGAACTGTCCCTTTGGACAGGACATTCTTCTAACCGAAATCATTTACAAATTCATCTCGCAAGGGGGGTCTTGGATGTATGTTTCGAGCTAGATGGAGGTCTAGGGAAAAAAGAAGATAAATTCTCTCTAAGACAAACATTCCCCCCGCTCATTATGAAGCTTTCACCATACAGCAAACCTCAGATATGTTAATATACCGGGTGGGTCATAATTTAACCAATACAGCACAAGCTCAAGATGTGGATATACTGGGTCAATAACTTTAACGAGGAGAGCCAAGAAAAATTTTTATGCTAAAACCATGCACACTTTTAGAACACAAATCATGGCCTATGTTTGCTAAAATAATCCCGAAATGTATCAACTCTAAATAATGTTTTACGCAATGTTTTACATTTCGGAGGTTTCGTAATTGCTGTTAAGTGAAGCCCCACCTCGCTTGTTTATTCTTTCCTTCTCCCCGATCCCGTTTCTCTTTGGGCCTTGTATCCGTTCGGCCTCATTCAGCCTACTGTTTTACGACGTTTTCCTACCCCCGATCCAGGTATCAATTATTTCCTGGCGAGCGGTAGCGAGCCAGCCGATATAGATATTTTTGTTTTACAGCAAGCTAAATGTTGTACATTGTTTCGATAGAAACAATTCTCCGGCGAAGCCGGATTTCTCCATACAATGTATGGCTCGCTATCGCTCGCCAGGAGAAATCGACCTGAATGGGATAAACGTCTTAAAACAGTTGGCTGAATGGGGCCTAATGGATACAAGTCAAAGACAGAGGAAAAAGAAAGATAAAACAAAAAACAGGACTCCCCTTAAAGGTTTTAGGCTATGATTTGTAGAACGCACAGTCTATTGCCAAATATTTGCATGGGAGATTCATTTCATCAGTTCGAGCTGACAATGTATAAATATATTTTACCACGACTGATGCAAAACCAAGATAAAATCTGCCCTTAATTTTCAAAATCCGCTTCGCACCACATCTTGCCATTACTGCTTTGCCTTATATATACCTGATATTATCTCTATAAATATATATATATATTATAATAGCCCGGAAGCCTTACTCCCTACGAGGGTGGATACACAGAATGCAGCGGACCATTCCCTGTGAGAGGGCAACCCGAGCCAGTTTAGTGAAGGACTTACAGGATGGCCACTCAATTAAGATCGGTCCGACTCCGATACTGTGTATATAATATATATATTTGTATATATAATATATATTTGTATATATATATATATATATATATTATATATATATATATATATATAATTTTATTTCATATATATATATACTGTATATTGAAAATTTAGTTTGCAATGGAAGGCTCATAATGGCTGGAAACATGTCCTATCCCCGAAAACGGGCGGTGCTACACTATAACCAACGAAGATAAACAGTGCTAATTTGTGATAAAGGAATTAATCCCCCTTCAATTTCAGAAAGAGCACTGTTTGTTTCTGTTGATTTCGTTTATTAAAGTTTAGGGCGTCACGTAAGTCAGGTTAATAATAGGGCTTTTAGCGTATAGTTCATACCAACGAAATATTACAGCAAATCTTGAGTGGTCTGAAGCTTCGTCATGGTTTGGTATAGCAAGAAACTATAGTCTATTCGCTGTAAGCAGGCGAGAACTCATGACCTAACCTCTGTAACTAAAAACGACGAGTATCGAGCAAATATTTCTATAATTGGGAAGAGTCAGTCAAGGAAGATGTGAACATTTACAGCCAATTTGCTTAGCCCCTTTTTGAGTTACAGAGGTTAGAAGTCATGATTTCTCGCCTACTTACAATGAACAGACTATAGCGGGCCAGATACTAGCCAATCTTAAGTTACGATAACCATAGGATCAAGTATCACAACAAGAAGCATTGAACCTGTGTGGTATACAGCGCCTCTAGTATGATTCGATATTAGTGTGCAAATATACCAAAGTGTTGAAAGTCCATAATCTACTATTGCTATGCTTGTATACATTAACTTTCATACTGCAATACAGTGAAATATTATTTTTTTATTATAGTAGGTATGTAACTATCGTGTTGCCATATGTTATTGGAAAGTCACGAGTGATTGATATAATGCGTGCAAGTAAACCCTCTGTGTATTAAGGGGTAGTGCTTGTGTGGGCAGTTATTCATATATTTATTTAATTTTGAGTTTCCTCGCTCGACCTCCATCAAGGTTAAATAAAAAAAAAAAAAAAAAAAACAATTTGTCAGAAAAATGTTCCGGTGGATGCCGTTCCTTAACCCTTGTCTGGCGGGGGGCTTAAGTCGGTCTAGAGAACCATGGACTATGTGGCGGGGACCGACTTCAGGCGGTGTGCAATTCTGAGCAATATTTGGCTCTGAGATAGAGACGAGCGGTGGAGGAGCGTAGGCCGACTCTGACCGTTGTCGGTACGGCTCTCGCGCCAGCACTGTTCCCAGCTCCACAACCCACACTCACTGCCTCGCTACACAGGGAATTATGTAAGGAATTACCGTATTTTAGGGATTTTTTCCTTCGTCTTGCTGATCGTTGCAAGAGAACGCGTGGTCGTAGAAGGATGGTTCTGGTGTCATTGGAAAGCTCAATTATCGCCCTTTCAGGATACTAATTGTATTACGCTCTGGCTCGTTTATGCATGAAAACAGCACGGAAACAAGGTCGTTTAGGGTAAAACCACCCGCTTGGCGGTAGTAGAAGTTACTGACGGGCCCGCTCGTAATGCGTTAAAATATGAAAGGCTCGCTATCGCTCACCAGGAAAAATCTACACCTAAACGGCACGAAAGTCTTATATTACAAAGTAATGGGGCAAAAGGTCTCAAAATTGCCTAACTAGTGAACGAACGCTTAAATTGCAAAACTAATGAGTCTAAAACATGAGGGAAGGGGTCCACCAAAAAAAAAAAAAGGCGCTAAGGTGAAGCCCTAATAAACTGTAACGGAGGGGTCGATAACATAATAGTATCCTACCACCACTTGACTGGGCCTGACAAGAGCAGCAACGACGGACTCTGTGTTGACAACTTATATTCGCTTATTTAATATGAAGTACACGTCGTAACCCTTACTATCTATTGTCAGTTTGTCTTTTTAGTATGGAACTAGTCCGTTCATTCTAGGTTGGCAGAAATCATAATGATATATTCAAGGACACTAGTGCGAAGTTGAGAAACAATTTATTAGGGAAAATAGGCACCAAGATTCACCATATTTTCTCCATATAGTCCGCATGGAGGATTTTCCATTATCAACAATTGAAAAAACCCACTTCACAGACAAATACACCAAAAATGTAAGTCAAAGCGGGGGTGTGGGGGCAGCAGCCCCCCTATAATACTAGGAGGTTAGGTAAGGTTGTTAGGTTAGGCTAAGGTCCATTCAAAGGGGTATAGGCTAGTAACACTAGGATAGCCAATACCCGTCAAGGTAAGAAGAAGAAAAGAAGAGTCCTGCAGTAGTCTCCTTGAATGCTACCGCCAAGTCTTCCTATTTGGTAGAATTACCTCGATTACTTATAGCCTTTGTATAGTTATGAGAGGTTACGCGTTACGATTTCTGCCCACCTAGAATGGAAAAACTATAGTTAACAACCTAAACTACTAAACAACCTAAACTACTAAACAACCTAAACTACTAAACAACCTAAACAACCTAAACTAAGTACACTGCTTTTTTAGGTTAGAGTAGGCTAATTCCTGTTTAATGATTGTATACAAACAACCATAAAACGAATAAAAAGCTAGCAATTCTAATGGTTTTCGGGTCACGGGTGTACCCTCATCGCTGTTACCGGTATTTGTGCATGGACGTGCTGTGTAATTTTCTAAATAATTATAACCTAACTAACCTAATTAAGTACGGTACCGAAATACTACTGTAATTACATTTCAATAACATGTAAGTAATGAGCGTGTACAATTAAATATAATAGCACTAGAGGGATATATAAATTCCACGTGCCATACAGTATTTACAATAATGGGAAATCAGCTGTTGCTGTGGGGATGGTATTCTCCTCTCGCGATTGGCTGAATTCCTCCCTTTCGTTTCATTCCTTTAAGAACACCGGGATAAAAGGAACGGTCATGATTGGCTGAGCGAGATTGCTATCTCACCATAGTGAGTGGACCACTTATTTTAAGGCGTATAACAAAATTGAGTACGCGAGAATTCACCTTAACTATAACGCCATATCCATACCACAGTGGAAGGCGCCAGAAGACCACTATAGCATCGATATCGCCGTACCATTTGAAGTTCTTTGAGTATCCTGCCCCAGGCCGATAACTATGAGCAACAATGACACAAACGAGTGGACCGATCATTACTGATGTGAAGGATGTATGCTTTAATAAGAGGGTAGTAAGTAATTGATATTTCTTGATGAATAGGTTAAGTGTAGGAATAGGATTTTACACCACACCCGAAATAGGATTTATGGAGCTCCGATCTTACTCTCAACCATCTTAACAATTTTACCAACACACCTAAACTTCGTTAGATCAGAATAGCCTCCCGAAATATCAAGCCCTGGCGGGGCTTGACCTCGGGACCCTTGGTTGTGAGGCAAACACTTTTACACTTACCATTTAGACCATAAGATATCCCACTTGGCCTGGTCGGCTCAAGGTATTTCCGCATCCGTTCTGTTTTAACCTATTTCACTGACTTTACACTACTTCACCGTCCGGGAAGCGAAGGTTCCGAACAGAGAGGAACGAACAATAAGAACAAGCCTGAGCCGAAATGACCGGGAGTCCGTCAAGAGGCGAACGGGAATGGTGAATCAACTTCACTTAGCGGCGCACACACAAGACACCTTGTGCTGCACAGTCACACTAACGCCCAGTTGGCAACTCGCTTGAGCGGCCGTCAACTCCACAACCCAACCCAGCCGAGTCTCACTACACCCCTGTTCTCTCCTATCCCCTTCCTGTCCTATAGGAATAGGATTTTACACATATCCGAAGAGGATTTATGGGCTCCGATATACTCTCAACCATCTGAACATTTTACCAACACACCTAAACTTCGTTAGATGCGGGAATAGCCTCCCGAAAATATCAAGCCCTGGCGAGGCTTGAACTTGGGACCCTTGGGTTGTGAGGCAAACACCTACCAGTTAGACCAATAGAGATATCCCACTTGGCATGGTCGGCTCACAGTGGCGTATCTAGGGTGGGGCCGGCAGGGCAACGTGCCCTGGGCTCCACTTGAAGGGGGGAACAAATCATCCTCAAAACCTTATATTTAATTATAGTGCAAATATAATATCAAGTATTATGCCTAAATACCTATCCATTTGTCATTAATATAATATGATGAAATGGCATAGCGGTTTCTTATTATGATGTACAGTTAGTACAGTAATCACAGTAGGCTATATATATTTTAAATAATATTTAGCCTTTTAGGCAACGAATTCCTGCAAGCCGTTAGGCAACGAATTCCTGCAAGCCATTGCCTAAACACATTAATAGTTAAGTTACCCCTCTAAATATTTTCTGGGTGGTTTTCTTTCGTTACCGGTACGATATTTTATGCAATGTTGAATGGTGTATATATTTATTGATATTCTGGATTATTTCTCATTTGACTGAGTAGTTAATAGTAAAATATTGTTAATACTTACTATATAAGAGACCCAAAAGAAAATTAGGATATAGGCTATGTATAACTTTAACCAATGGAAATACGCCTAACGGCCTTATTAGTCCATGAGCCAAGACCCGAATTTTGGGATATCGGTACCACCCGGGGTGACTAATTCTCTTAGGTGTTTTTAGCTTGCTACATGTCTCTAGTTTATGTTTTGATATGATAGCCCTTGCACATTGGTAGCTTAATGGTCGTTATCACTTCTTGAATAGACATACCCTACCGAAAATTCCGAAATTTTTTTAATTGTCAAATTTGGGGACTGGAAAGCCTAAATGTGAACAAAATGCATATAGTAATTGCCACATCTAATACAAGTCCTGTAAATACACACTAAGCATGCCATGGGCTTGTACATACTATTATGGCAAATTACTACTCCTACATATCATCTACGTCAGACTCGGAATCTGACTGTTGTGCCACCGGCTCTTCTTCAATAGCCTTGTTCTGACATGTCTGTAACCTGCACATGTCCGTGCATTTAGACCAGTGCTGAGGCAGTACTCTTAGGGAGTTCGCATCACCCCACACACTTGCAATTCAGTAGCTGCATAACAGCATCTGGTGCTGGTGAGCCTCGCATCCAGTTGACGGCAAGCTTACCGTCCTCATCTGTCATCCAACCGCAGTCTGTTGGTTTCGCAACAAATGGCTGGCTCTGAAGACTTCTCCTCCAGATCGCAGCCTGGTAGTTTGCACGCAGTGCATGCATGAATAGGCAGACCTCACAAGGAGCGAGTTGACTTGACTCTACCTCTCCTCGTCTTGCACAGAACAGCTCATACCGAAGCTTGTTTACCTTAGTTGTGTGGGTAGATGGTAGGTACATGTGGCAGGTGATTTCCTGTAGCTTCTCAAAGAGTTCAGGAGACACTTCCCATGAGCGTCCAAGTTCGTGAAAAGCATGCTGGTATGTCCTTGTCCATCTTCACCTGCTTGAGTGTCGTCATCTTCCCTCGGCCAGCGAATGCACTGACGGTATCACAGCCTGTAAAGGCATGCATACCAATCAATGAATCACACACGCTGCCTCCCAGTGTGCGGCTCAGTGTGGTGATATCCAGGAATCTTGTCCGGTTCTTCGTCCCGCACTTCTGGAACAGATGGGATGGGATCTTGTGGCCCATGCCAAGACACAACACCATGACGTCTGTATCTTCTGCAGTGATGATGACAGACTTGTTCCCAGATTCTGCTGCATGAAGTGCATGGAGAAGAAGGCGTGTGTCTGCTTCTTCTTGAGTTGACTTAAGCTCATGAGCCTCTTCCCACTGCTCTTTGGTGATCTTGAAGCAGCGCTGCTCACATGTGACATACAGCTCCTTGTCCTTGAGCTTCTCCCTGTGCTGTGGTGCCTTCCATTCTTCTACCAAGAACTTGATAATACTTGCCTTGTTGGAGGAACTACCGAGTAACTTTCTCCACTGCTGGATGTTGTGCCCAGGTTGAATGTTCTTGAAATGAATTCCTGTGCCTGCACTTCTTTTGGCTCGTTCTGCATCCTTGATGGATGTCTCCTTGTAGATATCAAACACAACATCATGGCGCCTGCTCTTAGCACCTTCATGAACAGCGTGACTCAGTG
Organism: Paralithodes platypus; assembly: GCA_032716605.1. NCBI lineage: Eukaryota > Metazoa > Arthropoda > Malacostraca > Decapoda > Lithodidae > Paralithodes > Paralithodes platypus. The sequence continues at coordinate 21,872,876 of CM064576.1, read as the reverse complement.
CTGTACCTGCAAGCTGTGAAAAAGTTTTGTCGCTTCCCTTCAGTTTGTGGACCAGGCTCATCCCATCAATTATGGTAGCAGAGGGCTCGGGTATCACTTCTGCAGGAGAAACATTCCTCTCTAACTCCTTTGCGAGGGCAGCCTTGTTGGTCTTGCGGAGAGACCCATCACCGCTGGCAAGTGCCCAAGGCAAAGGCCCCAGGGGATGAGCCAAGACATCACTCATTTTGAGCTTTCTGTTCTCGGCAACAAGGATCATCTGGCCAAATAGGTTTCCTGTCAGCCTTTAAGATAACCTCCTTGGCATGGTCTTGTGAGCGTGGCTTCATTCTGATGTTAGTGAACGTTCTCAGTTTCGTCTTCGTCATCGTGTCATGCAACTGTATAGTTGGCGTATCGATCTCCAGGCGCTCTTCCTTGAAGGCTTGATATGCATCCTCTCCTATTCTGTAGGCCCCTAGAAGGTCTTTGACAACTTCTGGTGGTGCCATAGTCGCAGTTGACAAACTGACAAGATCTTCTTGCTCTGCGTTGAAGGGGTTCAACCAGCTGGTCTCCATCAGTTGAACTAAAGATTGGACATCGGCCTCAGCTCTTCTAATCCTGGGCATCTGTAGGTCTGGGTGGCTGAAGTCAGTATACTTTTGGCCTACTACCATAGTCCTGAGCTGCCTTAAGTACCTGCTGCGATACTCCGATGTCAGGTAGTACCTGGCGACAGCTCCGCCTTTCAGGCTGAAGCCTTTTGTGCCCCCTGGTGTCTGGGTGTCTTTGTTGATCGTCTCTTCGATTGTCTGGTCCACAGGGATCCGTCCAAAGGGATTCTTGCTACCGATCTGGACCGAAAGCCACCTTGCATGAAGTGTTCATGGACCTCTGGGTGTTCAATGGGCAGTCGAGACATCAAGGCATAGTAGTAGGTTAGGAACCGGGCATAGTTTCACTTTGTCATAGGCAAAACACCACGGTATCATCTGTCGGATTGCTCCTAGGTGGAGCATCCAGTTGCCTTCTCTGGAGGCTCGAATTAAGTCCAGCATGATCTCAACCATGTCCAGGTATGACATCCAGAATGCTGAGAGGTTGTGTTCATCTCTGAGGGTCTCAAGATAAACTTGGAAAAGCTTCATGATATGTGTGCATGATTCACTCTCCATCAGCTCTTGAAAGAGTCCCTGAGACACATTGCTGTGAAAGCTGTTGATGTCCTTCAGTGTTTCATCTAGATGGTGTATGTCCCTTGAATGGTTTTCTTCTAGCCATGAAAGGAAGCCTTTCCATGCAAGCCTCATCAGTGCTTCATACACGAGCTTGTGTAGTCTCACTGCTCTGTTGTACCTCTTGCCGTTCATCACTCCTGACACTGATCCTTCTGCGATGATACCTGATTCCACACACAGATCTCTAAGACCTGCATCTTGAAACCTCTTTCCTATGGTGGAGAGGACAGTACAGATTGTGTGGAAGACGCCCATCCTGATGATAATGTTCTTGAACTTCTCTGTTTCCAGATAACTTCGGCACTTTTGGCATAGAGTGCTTGATCAAACACGCACACAATCTTGTTAAGCTGTAAGGACTGCATGATAGCATGCGTTTGTTCCAAGATTTCATTAACGGTGGACATTTCTGTTGCGGGAGCATTGATAGTGGGCAGGTAGCTTACAGTGTCCTGAACCACTGCAATGTCTCTGCGCATTTTGATGTTGAACCCAGTCCAACTGCTGATGGACTGGTCCTCATGGTCTGACATTCGAGTAAGAAGCCAGATATGGTTCTTTGTCTTTGAATCCTGGACTTCCTTGGTAGTGGCGACATACGCAGTCTCAATCCTAGGTGGCCCTGCCCGCCGCCCAACATTGTATATTGGCAGCATTGATGATGTCTGAGTGATGCTTCTTATCTTGGACTTGGTAATCTCTGGCAGGACTTTCTCTGGCACAGAGCCTGCAACCTTGGACTGGACAGCAGTGCAGTTGACTCTATGAGACGTACCTGCTCCACTTAGGGTCTCTTCAAGGCGGTCCTTGTTATCCCAGGCCAGGGTTGGGAACACACCAGGGTAGATTTTTGCTGGCAGTGGAATGTCATCCTTTGAGCATTCCAGCTTCTGGATACAAAGGGCTGTATCGATCTCCTCAAACATTGAGTAAAACACACAGTGACCAAGACGATTCAGAGTTCGGATCAGTTCTGTGTTTCCTGTCAAAGACTTTACAGCATTGGTCATCAGTACGTGCTTGGGTGGTTTTGTCTTGCCACTGGTAACAGCAAAGACCAAGTCACTGCCAAGGAAGTGGCAAGACGTTGAGCTCTTTCAGAGGGAGTTTCACACTCACACTCTCCTGTCAGCAGGGTGTGCAGGAATTGAGTGACTGCTGCAGGAATGACATTCTGATCTGTAGCGGGAGGCCATGGCTGACTCACATCTTGTTTATTGATCTCATTCCTCAGCTGCATTCCTGCTTTGGTTAAGACATCTTCAGAGTTAGCTGCTCTTGCTTCTTGCAGGTCTTTGGCCATTTTGTGTGCTTGCCGGGCAAGGTCGTCCATTGAGAGGCTGCGTGGATAGATTAGAAGCTTTCCTTTCTCATCTGGGACAAAGCGTAGTGATTCTCCAAACTCGGTTTCAATCTTTCGGCGACCATGTGTCCTTGCCGCTGGTTTTCAGTTGGGTAATTCCACGGGACATCATTGATCTCTCAAGCCTAGATGTGAGGTTTGTCATAGGCAGTACCTCTGGGTTGGGGAATAATTTGGTCCTTATATACAAGCAGAGTTCCTCGAGGGCTTCTGTCTCAACCTCTTCGTAGCGTGCTTCCTCGCTTTCTTCCTGATTTTCACCTGCCCCCGACCTGGCGGCCGCTGGGAAATCATCTATTGTGAAGAGTTTGTAGCACGACTTGTGGTAGTGACCCTCTGCAGCAACAAGGTCTCTGCTAACTACACCAAGGATTCTCTGGTTGAGTTTCCTTATTGCTGCTCTGCGAATCTTCTCATCTGCTCGTAGCTCAACACACTGTATGAGTGGCTCCCTTGTCTTTGTTGTTTTTATGTACTTGCTTGACTTCTCGCAGAAGATACATACTTTGGCATACACCCTGCTAGTACTAGGGGCATCCCTTGATGCCCTCCTCCTGGGGTCGACGCTTGCTGATTCTATCTTGACACCCTTGGCAAGGATAGAATCCAGTGACTTCTTCATTGTAAAGAGACTACTACATTTACGGTGATAATGTATGTGTGGTATTCCTCCTTCTTCAAGGCCCTTGGCTGCTTCCAGTACTGGATCATGCTGCCTGATTTCTGCAGCCCTGAGCAATGTGTTCCAGGAGTCCAAATCCTGTGGTGACACCAGAGCATCGCTGTCATCATCAGAGCAGTGGATGATACAGTCGATCCGTGCTCTCTTCCTCGCAGATGGTTCCATCCTGCCGTCAAACAGTCGACACACACCTGCAAAAAATATTTCACCATTAAACCATTGAACAAACAAACACAATTACATGGAAACCATCTCTAACATATGTTTGCTCCTTCCAATAATAAATTATACCCCAAAATATAACAAAAAATCCCCACAATATGGACATAAACCCCTAAATATGGAGAAACTTTGAAATACACATCGGAATAATTGCTTGTAGAAGAATCGAAATAAGCTACAAGAGCTGTTAGCAATAAGTTTTTCAATGTTCCCCATATTTAAGGATTTATTCTAGATTTAGAGGAAAATACCCAAAATATAGGGTATATTCCGAAAAAAGAGGAAATGTGAAAAATACCTAGGAACAACGGTCTGGTAGAGAATATAATTCTACATCGGTGTTCAAAAGTTTTCGCGATTGATTGTGTGATGGATTTTAAAAGAAAATGAGGACAACGCCGAGCGTCACGCTAAAAATCTTTATTTTTTGGGTTAGCGTCCCCTATTGCCTCAAAAAAATTAGACTAAGCTAATCCAGTGCGAGCAAGGCTATCATATCTTAATGTACTTACAGTCACTCTATAAACATTTTAGTACCATTCGTGTTTAAGGTCACCCCAGGTGGTACCGATATCTGGCCTGGCCCATGGACTATATTTTTGGCTATCCTTAGTGTTTTTAGAATTATTGCAAGGCTGGTACATGTCATATTTGTAACATACTATGTGGTACCAACTCTGTAAATTGCTAACTGAATAATATTAATTATTATTATTATTATTATTATTTATTATATATATTGCTCGAATGCTAGCGAACGTTCATTGTTGACAAACACTCGACCCACCAGGCTACCCATGCCTGGGACAGAGGGCAAAGCAAGGATCCAGAGTCTCGAGGTAACGAAATATAATGTATTCATCACTCTATACTATAATTACTCCATTTTCATTTTATCTGACAGATAAATTGTAATACCTTAGCAACTGAGTTTCTCGGATATGTAATGGAAATATAATGTCCATTACTGTGTTTCTGCATCATATACATACAAAATTTTCACAATTCAAAGCGTATTTGCTAAAAATTATTCGCAACAGCTGATTAATCTAGATGAATAACCTTGTAAATTTGCAATTTAACCGTCAGCTGGACTCATGTAGGCGACTGTCACTAGTTATTACATTAACTGGCTTTCATGGCAACGAGGCCTATTTAGACGATTAGGCCTATATTATCTTTAGAAAGGATCCTCAGGCAGCTCAAAGTGGATCATTGAGATAGTTTTGGTTGTTTCGTTTGTAATTGGTTAAGAGATCCTTCCTACACTTAGTCACATCATTTTATTTTCTAATAGTCGTCAGAGTATGGGTTAACTATAGCATAATGATAATCAGATTGATCAGGTAAATTTTTGACCGTATCTTCAATATGGTAGATTACATAATCCTCACCATATTGCAGATACGGTAATTTATACTTTTATGATTTATCATCTGATTGTTGGCATCAATCAAGGGTTTTCCTATAGATGGGAGGTGAGATTAATTTTGGATGTTGCTTAGGCTAAAATCTAAACACCTTAAAATTTAGCTTAAAGGTTTGGACGTGGTTTAGAATGTAATTTTCCTTATTTGCAGAACATTAATTGTGTAAGATCATGAAACCGTTCCTAGTCCAGAAGCAGGAAAAAGTTTTACCTTTATTTCCTTTAGAAAATTGTTTTATTACTTAGGCTAAAATACTTTTAGAATTTTAGCTTTCTAGGCTTAGACTTTGGTTTAGAGTGCTATTATCATTATTTCAGAGGCATTTGTGTAAGAAGATCACGAAACTATTCCTCATGAAGAATGACAGTGGTGATTTACCTTTACTTCTTGCTTTATTGCTTTACGCTAAATAGGGGCCTACTTTTATAATTTAATATATAGGGTTAGACGTGGTTAGAAGTGCCAATTTAAAAATAATTTGCAGAGCATTGTGTAAGATGTAGAAGAGAAGAAACTGAACAAAAACGGACTTTTTGAGGAATCATAGACCAATTTGGCACGTCAGTAAAAGCAAGGAAGGTGCAGTTGTAAATTTCTCATTTGACAGTAGATGTCAGAATCTTATTTATTAGTCTGTCATGTACTGTAGTGCAATAATGTTTTAATTAATATTATATTATTAACGAGATTGACTTATTCTTTATTATTTATCCTGATAATATGGCTGTATGTAATCTAAAAGATAGGTGTCAGATGTTTGAACAGGGGCTTAACCAAAATTAGTAAACTACAATCCAAACTCAATAGGCAGCATTAACCTAACACCAAAACAATGAACCAAACCTAACACACACACACACACACCCACACATATAGATAATATATATATATATATATATATAGATCTAATGATATTACTATATATATATATTCAATTATTTAGTGGTTTCAATTACCTAAAAACTAGCTCTGAATATGGCTTTAAAATGCTCCTAGAATTGCTCATATTTCAAAAAAAATCTCAGGGGGCCTTACAGTGCTCCCCCGAACACCCCCAGCTGGAGAGGCTCTCTGTGATCGCCGCCCCACCCCAGGGGCGCAATTCTAGTTCTTGTCCCTAGGCGCTATATTACCACTAGATACGCCCCTGTGACGGCTCAAGGTATTTCCCGCATCCGGTTCTGTTTTAGGCCTAACCCCTATTTTCAACCGACATTACATAGGGAGTAACCTAATACCAGGTAATTCAACTAGTCTCCCGTCACCCTAGTCAGTAGTCCTTCCCTGGGTGGAACTGTTCCTCACACGATGCTGACTCTCCATATTAATTACTTCCACATCTGTCTATAAAGCATCTAATGATAGCCATACATGACAACATATCACGTCCTCATACTGAAAGGATGAAAATAATAAAAAACGTGTTACGCGTGTGCAAACACATGAAATAACGCATATACTTAAATGTTAAAAGTTTATTCATGATAGATCTTCACACACGGCAATTGTCGTGAATACTGGTATAGATACAGTAGTTTGAATTTCCGGGTTCACTGACAGCTGGTTGTCCTTTTTGTTTATACGCATAACTTTTTATTTATCTTTGTGGATACAATTATTTACTTGTGGTTTACACCCATTATATCTTTAGTTTATTTTCCCTTATTATTTAATCATGGGGACGATGTAAACTCCTTAATATATATTTATATTGTCAACGATAAAAGGGAATCTCAGACAAACACCTTCACACAGACTTGTTCCTGCCACTGGCGTAGGGATGTGGCGACCCACCACCTCCGCCCGCCACTTTGGGTGGCTGACAATCAGCCTCTGGAGCAGTGGACCACTGGTTCCTATTTCCAGAAAATTCCTGTGCTTGGGTATGCTTCCAGCCAGGGCCCCACTGGGGTAATAAATAGCAAAACCAGTGGTGGAACTGTCCATTCCGGGTGAGGGACTGCTCTGGGTCTGCTCCTTCATTGATCATGGTTAATAATCCACTTAGTTGGAAATGGCACTGTGGGAGTGGGTCAGTTCGGGGGGGCATGTCTCCTGGGAGAACCTGGAGGACAGTTTTTCTGCTCATGGCCATCCCTTTTGGGGCACTTCCTCTTGAAGCGAGGCGTCAGATTTGATGATGGATGATGATGATTGTTTCCCAGCCAAGACAGACCGCCAGCTGCTCTGCCACATAACACCACAACCTACCTGATATTCGGGGGCCTCCCAACATGTCCCATCACCTAACCTACACTCTTGTGTATCACAGCTAAGTTCCTTTAATACTAGAAGTACTTCATAGATATTACCTGGGAACTACACCACAGATAACCTACATATACATTTTAACATGTAAGTCAAACCGCCGACCCAGTATCATTTTATAGCCTAGGCCAATTCATCTTCCCACGATTTAGTTTATTCTTTTATATCTGTTTTTCCTCTACCCCCTTGGAATAATAAACAGATATGATTGGTGGCCGTGACCAGGATACTGGGGCCATCTGTTTATATATTGATAAGAATTGAGGGGTATATATGCCTGGGCTTGGTCTGCCTTTGTGGTAGAGCTGGGCGATCCAATTGGACAAATTGTTGCGGAGGGTGCACCGGGGAAGCTGCAAGGGCATGGGGGGGGCGTCGGCCGAGAGTTTGAGCCATCGTCCGGTGGTTACCCTGTGCGCCTGTGAGAAAGTGGCCCTCTTCGGCAATTCGTATGTCCGGGATTTTCCGCTGGAATCCGGTCCAGTGCAGTGCCCTGCTTTTTTTTAAAGCAGTTCTATAGACCAGGGGCAAGGGTGGACACTGTCTGCATGACCCCCACGCCTGGGTTGAGATGCGCCGAGGGAGCCGGAAGGTGTTAGATAGGCTACTGGACAAGTGTGCGTGCCTTCTTTGAGGAGAAGGACAGGGCCGAGGAGGAGCAGTCCGGGCGCAATAGGCTAGATTCTTCAAGACTATACGATGACGGCTGCGGCTGTTCCTCCTTCAAGAGTCCTTGGTCCTTTTTTTTTTCCCTCTTTCCTTTCCTTTATTTTTCAGGCATTCACTTTGTGATTTGTTCAAATTGAATATAGCCTAGTTAAGTAAATATTGTAAAGTAGAGTATATGATATATGTAATTTTCCTTTTCTTTGATCATTTGTAAACTCACAGGGGGCAACGCGATCTGCATGCTTCAATTTGCTTGGTTGCTGTCGTCATCAATGTTAAGTAAGGGGTTGGCCGTCGCTTAGAATAGATTAGAATAGGTTAGCCTACAGTGACGATTAGTATTGTTGTTCCTTAAACTTTAGTTACCGTCATTCTTTTTAAAGAATGGAGGAGAAAATAAAGTCATTGCGGGCGGCTTCAGGACCGCCAATAGGGCAAGGATTACTAAGCTGTACCTCTAATCTGGTCCTGATTTGATTGCAACAATGCTGCTACCACTACTGCATGATGTAAAGGGGTGTGAAAATCATTGTAGAAAAGGCCCCTAGCTGATATCAAGTCGTATAACGTAGAGTTGTTTTAGCTTATATTCAGATGATCAGTTAGAGGAGGAGGATGGTGAAAGATTATGCAGTATGTTAATCAAGTACACATTTCAGTTAGACTGAGTTGGATAGTGCTACTCCAGACAACCACTAACTGGTAGGTCTCATGATAGCGCAGCAAGTAGGAAACAGAACGGTATTAAGCTACCCTCCTTGAAGTTGCCAGTTTTTGGACGGGGATCCAACACAGTGATGTGGGTTTCTGGGAGCTCTTTGATTGTAGTGTTTCACATCCCAAACAGACTTGACCGGGATCATCAGAAATTTAGCGTATCTAAAGGGACACTTTAGTGGTGAGGCTCTACCAATTGGTTATGTGTTTAGTTTGGTCGCTGCAAGTTATGAACCAGCGGTCAATATGCTAAAAAACAGTTATGGTGGAAGAGGATCGCATCAACGCAGCTCACATAGCGAAACTGTGTAATCCTAGCCGCATCCTAGCCAGGAGGTCATTGGCTCTTAAAGATTTTTCCCGCGTCATTTGATGGCATTAGAGTCATTACGCTCTATGGATGTAACATTGAGTGAAATGTGTGCAGTACTGTTTTGCATAATAAACTTCCTAGTGCCCTCTCTGAGGTGATTAAGCGTGAATTAAAAGACAACTGGCTGTGATGTGGATGAATATGTTTCGTGTGTTTACGACTGAAGTAGTGCACTCTATAAAGTAGACATAATCCACTAGACCAGTTTGAGGCGACCGCCACAGCAGCATATGCGGTGTATCAGAAAAACCGATACAAAGCCGAAGTATGGTTGTAAGTTGTGTTTAAACACTGGACATTTTTTGGGCAAAGTGTGCTAAATACAAGAACATTCCACAGCGCCATATAGTAAGGCAGTTGAAATTGTGCGTTGGGTGCCTGTCGTCAGAACATGGCAACCAGGTGTGGACTAACCCGAAAATTAGGCCTTGCTGGTTCTGCCAACAGAAACATTATAATTATTTGTGTCCGACGCCACTCCTTGAACAAACTGGACCAACCAGTGGCCCCTGAACCAACAGTGACCATGGCTGTGGCTTCAGGCCCGTAATGCAGTGTTGTTACCTACCATTCAGATTCCCTTGACCGACAGAAACGGTCATTACCAGTAAAGTAAGAGCTTTGTTGGAAACCATGTTTTGCAACGTACCTTCATCTTGGCGCTCGTGCTTTCTCGCAGCTTGATTACATTAGGGTCAGTACTTACGCTAAGGCTCCAGTGATTTACTGGCTCACTTTGTAGTACTGAGTATGAAATAGTATAGTTAACCTATCATCACAGAAGAAGGGATGCGTAAATTGACGCCGTTGTGGTGGAGGAGTTACCATTATACAAACCAGAGAGAGGATTAGGATGGAGGTAAATGCTATCAAGGCTCGGGGTTACAATTTAGCCCGTCCAGGTATCATTGTGGAGAAATGATAGGGTTAACTGATTGGGGCGAACTTTATTACCACTTTGTACCTTCAGGCTATGTCAGGGCGGAATTATAGTTATGTTACCCACAATTTATGGTTATGGCACTGAGTGGCACTTATCAGTCAGATATAGAAGAGACCCATGTAGAGGTTAAGTCAACTGTTCTTAAGTTAGCAGTAGACCCTTTAGTGGAAGAAACAGGACGATATTGGCAGGAATCTCCAGAATTAAAGGATCTGACAGCTCTATGGGACTTGGACCATATTGGTATAAGTCCTATTTGAGACTGGTAAGGGTTGGGAGAGAGTCTTAAATAGATTGTCTGAAACTGTACCGTAATTCCGAAGCACGGACAGTATATAGTGGAACTGCCGTGGAGAGATAACATAGATAAATTACTTGATAACTTTAAGTTAGGCCTGGGCAGAGAATGAGGAGGATTGCCGCGTAACATTATTTTATTATAATGTTCTAATCCAATCAACCCCTCTACTCCTAAACTCGATTAATGAAAAATATTACAAACACATGTGGCAGTCTGTGGATTCGAACCCATACAGCTCACAACTGAAAATCAACACCTTATGCATTGCGCCACGCATACAGTTAAGAATGGTGGACACTCCCATACGAGTATTATGCAACTTCGAATCCTGCATATCAATCTAAGCATGTACACACATCCCAACTGCAACTCACGTAGTCTATGCATTGTACAAAGGAGTACAAAGGCAATCAAGTCAAACAACAGGTCTAGTGACCCTTCTAGGGCTTGGCCTCCAAAACACTGAAGATCAAGTGTCCAAAACAGTGGTTTAGAGTGGGTAAGGGAACATTGGAAAAGGAACTACTGCCCTGGAACTAAGTGTCCGTGGCAGGATTTAGGAACTTAGTATGGGAAATATGGGTTAGTAACTGAGGGGAGGATAAAATCAAGTTATTCATTTACAAACGCAGTCCAGTCTGCGGGTTTGATGCGAGATATTTGTCTAGGACGGAGTTTAAATGAATCAACGGTGCTGCAGTCTATAACGTCGCGGGGAAGCCCATTCCCCACAAGTTGACGAACTCGAATTGCAGAAGAAAATTCTTAGATTCGTGTGAGTTAAATGATTTACGCAAGACTTTGCCACCGTTTCCCCGCGTGTAATTAGATTGGTCTATGTAGTGAAGTACTTACTACAGTTCATATTGGTCTACGATGCCTTTGATGATTTAGAACACTTGAAATTAAGGTCACCCTCCTTAATCTGCGATGGGTTAAAGGAAATATATTTAATTCTCTAAGACGCTCTTCGTATGTTTTGTTCTTTAGGCTAGTTAATCATTTTGGTAACTCTACGTTTGAACTCGTTCTAGCTTGTTTATGTCTTTTTGTAAATAGGGGCACAGGCATTGAACGCAGTATTCGAGAAGAGAGCGGACTAAGGAATTTATAAAGGGTTAGGATAACATCTTTGGATGTATGCTCAAATTACCTGCCTATCAAGCCAATTTGTTGTTTGCCTTCCTCACCTAACAAATGCGCATGGGGGTTATTGAAAACGTCCCCCTTTGTCGACGTAATTGAGCTGTTTCCATCACTAAATATTAATTTTACCATAATAGCATTAATACTTATCGCATACGCGCCTATTATGGGTTGATTATAAGGTATTAACCTGAAAAAACAATAAACGAGTGAAAAAACACAGCCTTTGGATGGTCAAAATCGGAGATATAGGCCGCGAGTTATATACTGTATGGGTGAGGCAACCTGCTTTCCCGCCAATTTCCCCTTCCCCAAGGCCACTGAGAAACACAGTCCGATCGATATTCCTCTCTCTCTCTTGCACGCGCTTGCTAACACTGATGACAATGCCTGCTTGCAACTCGCTAATGTTAGCACGAAGTTATAACTCATAATAAGGGAATAACAGGGAAACTAGGAGATAACTGAAGGAGGGGGAGGAAAGTGGGGACGGCAGGGAGGTAGAGGAGTGATATTTTGCCATGGCCCCGGGGCCCAAAATATTTAATAATTTTTTTTTTTTCGGATGTTTAAAGTTGATTTTTTTTTTCTCTGACTCTGACGAGTCTTCCCGCAGTCCTGCCGGAGAACTCTTAAGAGTCTCCCCGCAGTTCCCGGGTTAACAACTGCTGAAACATTGTTGACCTTCGGTTTTCGTTACTCGATATTGTTTCACTCCCAGATCGGTTTTTCTCTGTTTACATTCTTAAGCTGAGTGCCATGCATACGAATAGGTTGCTTTCTCATTTAGGTATCCGATATGTAGTACTTTACATTTATCCTCATTGAAAACTCATTTGCCAAATTTGGGCCCAATGTGAAAATTTATCTAGATTGTTGTTGCATATCGTCAACTTGCTCTTTTGAGAGTAACCTATTTGGAATTTTTTGTATCGCCAGAAAATTTTGAGTTTGTACAGGTGAGACCCTCATCTACAGTATGTCGTTGATGTAAATTAGAAAGAGAATTTGGTCCTAGTAACCGATCCCTGGGTAACCCGCTACTTACATTGGTCCATTTAGATGCCTTTCACCGTTTATGACTACTCTTTTTGCTTTCTGTCGCTGAGCCAATTTTCTATCCGTATCAAACCCCCCGTCTTGTATTCCATGCGCTTTTTGTTTTAGCAGTAAACTTTTGTGGGGAACTTTGTCAAAGGCCTTTTGAAAATCAATGTATATAATATCTACAGCTTTACTCTCATCGTAGAGGTTGAGGATATCGTGGAAGAAGTCTAAGAGGTTTGTTAACCAGGAACGTTTTTTTTACGAAAGCCGTGTTGAGTATCTTTAAGTATGGTTATTTTCCTCTAAGTGATTTACGAGTCTGTCTCTTATGACCGTTTTCTTCCTAGCATTTTACATACAACTGAGGTTAAGCGAATTGGACATTAGTTACTCGGTAGGGAGTTGCAGCCATTTTTTGAATATCGGTGTTACGTTGGCTAATCTTCCACTGATCAGGCGCTAGTTCTAGACTGCAAAGGATTTATTGAATAGTAATGTCAGTGGTTTGGAGAGCTCATCTTTAGCTTCCTTTAGAACTCTAGGCGAGATTGTATCCGTCCAGGCGTTTTTATTTACCTTGAGTTTATCTAAGCAATTCAATACTTCTCTCTCGGTAACGGTGAGATTGCTTAGAACATCTGAATTATCAATCTGAATCGGCGATGGGTGTAGGGAAATCACTAAAGTATTCTGTTTTAGAAACTGATGCAATGAAGGTATTGAGGGCATAACTCCTTTGTATTTCGTCTTTGTTGTAATCTCCATTCTCATCTACTAACGGTCCAACAGTTGAAGTAACTACTTTCTTCTTGTTGATGTAACTATAGAATTCTTTAGGGTTTGTTTTTACTTTGATTCGTAATATGTAACTTCAGGGTCTTTTTACTTTGCGTAATTAACATTTTGGTTTTGCGTCGTTGATCTACAAATTTCACCCTTTCTTCGGCATTTTGTGAGGGATTTTTATCTATCATTTAGCAAATTGTTTAGCAAGCAGGCAGTTTGAAATATCTTCATTCCACCATTTGGGCTTATTATTAGGGTCTGGAACGCCGTAATTTTTCGATGGTATGCAGTCTTGCACTGCTTTTAGGTAAGTGATTTCGAATAACTTTCCAGATGTATTTATGTCGTTATTGTTAATTAAAAAGCTCCATGTGAATGGAAAGAGCAATTAATGGGGCCTTAACCACTAGGGCAGTCCTCTCGATAAAGTACTCCTGAACCAATATCAATTATTATGTTCTATCCAACAACCAACTCTACTCCTAACATCCGATTAATGAAATATTACAAACACATGTTGTCGCGCCGTGTATTCTAACCCAGGACGCTCCCACCGAAAGACACCTTATGCATTGCTCACGAAGACAGTTAAAGAAATGGTGGACACTGCCGACGATTTATTATGCCCTATCAAATCCTGCATATCAATCTAAAGCATGTATCACCTCCCAACTGCAGCAACTCACGTAGGCTATGCATATGTGAATGGAAAAGAGCAATTAATGGGGCCTTAACCAACTAGGGAAGTCCTCTCGATAAATTACTCCTGAACCAATATCACTTATTATGTTCTAATCCAACACCCAACTCTACTCCTAACATCGAATAATGAAATATTACAAACACATGTATCAAGTCCGTGGATTCGAACAACCAGTACGCTCACCACCGAAAATCAACACCTTTTTGCATTGCGCCACGAAGACAAGTTTTAAATAATGGTGGGACACTGCCTATGATTTATTATGCAACTTCGAATCCGGCATATCAAGTCTAAGCATGTACACACATCCCAACTGCAACTCCCGTAGGCTATGCATAATGTGAACGGAAAGAAAAGCATTTATAAAGGATCCCAACTACTGTCAACAGTATACAAAGGTTCTGAATAATCAGATAGAAAGGGGGTTTATTGAAAGGGTAGAAAACAGGAATCAAGCTGGTCATCCCATTCACTACTTAGCTCACCATGGTATTACCAAGGATAGTGTTACTACGCCTGTACGGATAGTGTTTGACTGTTCGGCTAGGATGGACGAGAAGGTGTTCAGTCTGAATGAATGTCTCCATACAGGTCCATCGCTAGTGGTTGACCTCACCCAGGTGCTTCTGCGCTTTAGATGCCATCAATTTGCCTGGGTGAGTGATATTGAGAAAGCATTTCTCATGGTGGGGTTGAGTGAGAAGGATAAGGATGCTACTAGGTTTCTGTGGCCCGTTGATCCCTTGGATGTTGCAAGTCCTTACATTGTCTACCGGTTCCGTGCAGTTCTGTTCGGGGCCACCTGTTCCCAGTTCCTCCTTAATGCTACCATTCAAAAACACCTGTCTATGATACAGGAGAACAGTGAAGTAGTTAATAAGCTAAAAAGGGGGTTGTATATTGATAACTTACAGGGGACTGGTGATGATGTAAGTGATTCGCAGCAACAATGTTGGGATGCCCGTAGAATATTTTCCAGCGCTAACCTGTCTTTACGTGAGTGGGTCACAAATAATGAGAGTTTGCGGGAACTGTTGCACCTGAAGGGTATAGCTTCCGCCAAACAAGACGGGGTTAAGGTACTTGGCGTTGAGTGGCTAACTGATAAGGATATGTTACAGGTTAATTGCCGCGGAAGTAGCCCTGCATTGGTTACAAAACGCGAGGCTCTAAGTCTAACCGCGAGTGTGTTCGATCCTCTGGGAGTGTTGCTACCGGTAACCATCCGGGCGCGGGGGTTCATACAGGACTTGTGGAGATTAGAGTGTGGGTGGAATGTCCCCATTACAGATGACATGAGAGCTAATTGGCAGGGTATTTATAACGATATGATAGATAGTACAGGTATCATGTTTCCCCGTCAGGTCACTAATTCTAAGAGGGTTACGCTGCACCTATTTAGTGATGCTAGCTCAGTAGCATATGGTGTAGCGGCCTATGCGGCTGGTGATGAGGTGAGTAGGTTAGTAATGGCCAAAGCTAAGGTGGCGCCTATTAAGTCCCTCACCTAAGATGGAGTTGACTGCTGTTCTTCTCGCAGCTCGTCTCGCATGTTATATATGTGAGGCCTACGCGGACGAGCTGATTATAGAGAATGTGGTCGGACAGCCAGATAATCCTATGCTGGTTGTCTAGTAAAAAGATTTTGCCTATATATGTTCAAAATAGAGTTGATGAGATAAAGTCATTAGTCACTGGCGCTCATTTTCGTTATGTGTCCACAGAGGACAACCCCAGTGATCTAGTTACCAGAGGGATTTCATATGTGTCCTTAGTTGCTTCTTCGCTTTGGTGGGGAGGGCCCACATGGCTACCTCACCAAATGCTATGGCCTGATCATGGCCCAATAGGGGGCTCAATAGGAGGGGACACCACTGTGGGTTGGAACATGAGTCAAGAAGGAACCCTGTCATTGCCGGTACCGGTTGCCCCTACTGCCATATTGAATTGGGACCGGTATGGCTCATATATGAAGTCATGGCATGTAATGGCATGGGTGCTTAGGTTTATTAGGACTCTTAAAGAGAAGACACAAGGGAACTATCAGGCAAAACCGGCATACTTGACGGTGCCGGAATTAAGAGCAGCAGAGTCAGCCATGATTAAGGTAGCTCAGAGAGAAGCTTACTCTGAGGAACACCACTATTTGTCAAAAGGACAGGGCACACCAAGCAATATAGTGAAGCAGTTAAGCCTCTATATGGAGGGAGGCATGATACACTGTAGAGGTAGGCTACACTTTTCAGCTTTACATGATAGCGCCAAGTACCCTATCCTTATCCCTAATAAACATCGTATAGCCACTCTCCTTAGTAATTACTGCCACAAAGTGTGTAACCATAGTGGTGTTAGTTATGTTGTAAATTACATAAGGCAAAGATGGTGGATCCCCAAGATTAGACAGGTAGTAAAGAAAGCCTTAAGGGGATGTATCATCTGCAAGAGATTGCAAGGTACATCATACCCTGCTGTACAGGCCCCTCCATTGCCGGAGATAAGGGTTCAGGAAATGAGTCCTTTCCAGGTAATGGGGGTTGACTACACAGGTGCCTTGCCAGTAAAAGAGAAGGGGGTACTGTAAGTAAACTATATGTAGTCTTATTCACCTGTGCAGTTACTAGAGCGGTCCATGTAGAGACGGTGTCTAACCTCTCCTGCGAATCATTTTTGCATGCGTTCTGTAGGTTTAGTAGCAGGAGGGGTTACCTTGAGATTATGATGAGTGATAATGCCACCACATTTGTTAGCGGAGCCAGCACATTACGGGAGTTGATAGATGATGCAAGGTTAAAAGGTACTCTAGCGGAATTCAAGTGCGAGTGGCGGTTTATACCGGCCAGGGCGCCATGGTTCGGTGCTATATGGGAACGGGTCATTGGCATCCTAAAGCTGGCTTGAAGAAGGTACTGGGTCGAGCATTGGTTACCACAGAGGAACTAATACGGTATTATTGGAGCTCGAGGCCACAGTCAATGATCGCCCGCTTGGCTACAGCTACAGTGATCTTGAAGACCCTCTACCCATCACTCCTTCACAACTGGTTCATGGGAGGCGGATCAGAAGCTTTCCAAGGCGGGAAGTCACGGATGAAGATCTCAAGGACACGACGTGGCGTAACAACGATTCCGTCAACCAACGCTTCCAATATGTAACAAAACTCTCACATGACCTGTGGAAAAGGTGGAGCACTGATTATTTAATATCACTCAGGGAGCAACATCGTCACTTAATGGTAAAAAGAGGGATAGCATCGCCGCAAGTTGGGGACGTCATTCTAGTACATGATGACGGCCTCCGACTTTTTTGGCGTATAGGTCGGATAATGAAACTTCTTCGTGGTCCTGACCACGAATGTAGGGTAGTTCAGGTAAGAACAGGAGCCGGTTTGACCACCAGACCAGTGGTTAAGCTATACCCACTAGAGATAGATTTAGAGGTAGTGGATGGCGACAGCAAGCCGAACTCTGATAATATCCTTCCTGCTACTGGAGCGGACCGAGGTGATACCCCTCAGAAGCCGTCACGTCGGGCTGCTTTGGGTTCCTCCCAGTTGTGGCGATCCATGATCGGGACGGGACAATTGTAAATACTTTGTATATAACTGGTGGCGGAGTATGTCGTGAATCCTAGCTGGTATATATACCGTAGTTTGAATTTCCCGGGTTCACGAAAGCTGGTTCCTTTTTGTTTATACGCATTACTTTATTTATCTTTGTGGATAAATATTACTGTGGTTGCACCAATTATATCTTAGTTTATTTTCCCTTATTATTTAATCACAGGGGACGATATAGAACCCTTAAATATATTTTATATCGTTACGATAAAAGGGAATCTCAGTACACTTCACACAGAGACTTCGTCCCGCTCACAACAAACCACCAGTTGCTGCCACATAACAACAGAACTTCCCTGATCTTCACCTATCGACATGTCCATCACTAAACCTACACTCTTTGCATCACAGCTAAGTTCCTTTAATACTAGAAGTACTTCATAGATATTACTGGGACTACCACAGATAGCCTACATATACAATTTAACACGTAAGTCCAACGCCGACCGGTATCATTTTTATAGCCTAGGCCAATTCATCTTCCCTGGTCTAAATATTTAATTTATATCCGTTTCTCCTCTACCCCCTAGGAATAATAAACGGGATATGTATGCAAACAAACATAAATACATACAATACTCTGCTGTTGGGTCAGATAAGGCTAATAATAGGAGGTAAAATCCTCGGGAGACATTAAATGAGGGATTGGAAAAAGGGTAAAAGTGGCAACAAACTGTGTATGTTGGGTCACGTAAAGCCTATTAGAATGCAAGGTCAATCGTCGGAAGAGATCAAATGAGGGATTTGAAAAAGGTAAAAGGGGAAACGGCCTGTGTGTCCGTACAGGTGGGGTCAGGTAAAGCATATTCGAATGGGAGGTTAAATTTAAAAGGGGAGGCTGAACCTTACACCCCCAAGTCAGCCTGTACAAGAGATTGTGTTTCTGGCATTATACCATCTTATTACCAATGGAAATACTAAGACTCGCTGAAAAAAATCAGCTCTCTATGCACGCGCGCGCGAACGCAGAATTTCATTGCACTAATGTAAAATCATCTAGTCACTCAAAATTGTTCAAATTTCCCGCAATTTTTGCATGGCATATCCTACAAGCATCCCCTACAATGTAGCATTTAAATTTACCCCTATTGAATAATAGAAGGTGCTGAAAAAAATATATTATATAATTATTTTTGGGTTACAGCTGATTTGACTCCAAAATGGTCAAAACTCGGATATTTTGGGCAAAACGGCAATTATCTAAACGTACAGGCGTTCCTATATACCCCTATGTACTGTATTTAGAAGGGGAATGCATTTGAGCAATACATAAAAATATAGATACACTCGTAAGTGCCAAAGAATGATAGCAAACCACTGAAATTCATAGATTTTCATCAGTCAAAAATATTTTTGGGGCAGATAAAATAGTTAGTCCTCCTTAGCTTCTGTCTCTACCATATCGCACACATAGAAGCTCGAGTTTAATGACCAACTAAACAAAATTTTCGTCAGGGGGAGGCTTCACAGATTTTATGAGATAATATTTTACCAAAATCCATGATATTGGGGCCCCCCCAAGGGGGCCCTAGGGATGTCATATGGGTGTTTATGCCCTCATATGATAATTTCTATTGCTTACAGAATCCCTTTAGACTACAGACACAAACAAAAAAATTGGGTGGCTGAAAGATTTATTTTTAGTTTTTCGGGGATCGAGGTCGAACCCCCGGCCCGGGGGGTTATGGATGCGATATGTTTTTTTGTTCCCTCCTATGCTATTCTCCTATGTTGAAAGAAGCATTATAGAACAAGGAAAAAAAAAATCAAAATTTTGATTTCTGGGCTCAGAGGAGGGTTCACCCTTAATATTATTAATCCTCGGTAGAGATCAAAAGAGGGCTAGAAAATAAATGGAGACAGCTTAGGGAATTATAGCATATAAGACATTCTTTTGTATACTGTAGGTGTGTGTGAGAAGGCGAAATGTGGAAAAGCTGGACATTCTATAATTTCTATTGTTAAGGGTGGAAACACATGGATGAAGATACACAAACACTAATAATAGATAATAATTATACATAGATTTATAACAACAAGTGAGCAAATTTTCTCGCTCATATGTACAGTACGTATATTTACATACACATGTAGCCTACACATGATTATACAAATACACGTACAGTACATATACATATTATATACCTTATACTCTCATCCTGGGTCGAACCATTGACAGTACATATACACAGGCATACATGTGGGCAACTGTACGTGCGAGTGTGCCTGATATGGATCTTTTACGTCATCATTTAACAAAGGACGCTGAAATATTAAGAAACCTTTTATATGCCCGTGGATCAATACATACCTATAGTAGCCTACGCGGGAAGAAAGGTCAGGCAAACACAGCGTATAATTATTGGCTTGGACTATTTATGGCTACAACAAATGGGTTAAGGAAGGTCACAATTTTGTTTTATCTTTCTCTCCTTTTCTCTCTTACCCTGGCTTGTATCCATTCGGCCCCAACAGCCAACTGTTTTAAGACGTTTATTCCCATCCAGGTGTCGATTTCTTCCTGGCGAGCGATAGCGAGCCAGCATTGTATGGAGAAATTCCGGCTTCGCCGGAGAAATTTTTCTATAATTTTTTTACAAATTTAGCTTGTTGTCAAAACAAAAATATATATATGCCGTCTCGCTACTGCTCGCCAGGAAAATACTGACACCTGGATGGGGGTAAACGTCTTAAAACAGTAGGTTGAATGGGGCCGAATGGATACAAGCCAAAGAGAGAGGGAGACAAAGAGAAAAAAAGCGAGGTGGGCTCCCTTTAGTTTCCACATTTATTTCTGGGCTAACTCGTCCCACTTGGCATAATATACTAGCTCAATTATTTTAGTTTGTTGTTTAGTTATAGAGTTTAGTGGTCACGATTTCCGGCCTACCTATAGTTAATGGATTATAGTTAGACATGTTCGTTTATCTATACTCTGTTTCTTTCCAGCTGATGGTAAATTGAATCCCTTAGCAGCTAATTTCTAGATACTTAACCCTTGGGATCCGGGAGGACTCATATGAGGCAAAACGTATAATGGTTAGGAATCCGGGAGGCCTCATATGAGGCTAAATCAAAATCAAAGCATTCAAAGTGCGCGGGCTGATTTTTTTTGGTGCGTGGGCGACCACAGCGCCACCAAGCACAAACTACCAGGCAGCATCAGTTGTTATCACGCACCCAAAATGGCTGGAGTTAACCCCAAAAAAATCGCTGTGTCCGAATCCACGCCCGCCGCCGCGACCCGTAAGCCTACGAAAGGCAAAGCTAAAACCACCAAGAAAACGTTGCTAAGTCCCGGTGGTGTTGCCCGTGTGTTACAAGAGTTAAGTGATCATGACCTTAGTGAGATTGAGAGTAATTTTGAGGAAGAGCAAATGGTTAGTGAAGATGTTGATTAAGTGGAAGATGGCGAAGAATTCCAGGGCTTTCATAGCACTGATGATGACGATAGTGATGATGATATTGATGACAATGTTGGATGCGATGAACATCATCAAGGTGATGAAAGTGTGGGTGAAATGGGAAGTGTCCTACTCGCATCACGTGAACGTGATCCGGCGCGCACGCTTGCGACCCCGGCGTCGGCTGTGGGGACTCCGGGGACTCCTTCCCCGGCCAAAATAGCCAGTTACTTCTATAGGAGAGCTGTGCTGGATAGTGCAAGGAAACAGGCACGGGAGGCGGCCGAAAGGGAAAGAGGTGAAGATGCTGATAGTGAGGATGAGAGTGAAGAGTCGAGCGTGGGTAGGCCTATTCCATTGTCTCCCGGGCCCTCATCGCCCGCGGCTGGTGCCTCATTGACCCACAACCCTCAACAAGTGGTGTAAGTGGTGCGGAATTGGCCCCGCATAACCCACAGCCCTCAACAAGTGCTGTTAGTGCGGAATTGGCCCCGCATAACCCACAGCCCTCAACAAGTGCTGTAAGTGGTGCAAGTGGTGCGGAATTGGCCCCGCATGACCCACAGCCCTCAACAAGTGCTGTAAGTGGTGCAAGTGGTGCGGAATTGGCCCCACATGACCCACAGCCTCAACAAGTGGTGTAAGGGGTGCAAGTGGTGCGGAATTGGCCCCGCATGACCCACAGCCATCAACAAGTGGTGCAAGTGGTCAACGCATCTCCAGAAGGGCCTTGTTCATGGCCACAGGGGGGCAGAAAGCAGCACCTCAGGCCCTAATCTGTCCCTAAAATGCTCTCGTCGTCGCCGGAAAACTGCAGAGCCAACTAGCTCACCTTCACCACCCACTAGCCGCCCACGCCAGCAGTCGCCACCTGATGTACCACCACCAAGTGATGACCAGGATCCCACCTATGACCCAGAAGATACCCACGAATATGCCCGCCCTTCAAGATTTATGGACGACCACAGCGCAGATTCTGGGCAGGATAATTATGACCTGCCAGTCGACCCTGTTGTGGACGAAGCTGAGTGGTTGGATGACCCTGCACCCCGCCGTGGCCCTGGATGTCCCCGTGCTCGGGGTGGCCGTGCCCTTGGATGTGGACGTGGCCGTGGCCGTGCCAGGGGCCCTGCTGGTCAGCTTGGGTGTGGCCGTGGCCAGGTCGCCCCTGCTGCTGCCGACGCCCCTGCTGCTGACGCCCCTGCTGCTGCCGACGCCCCTGCTGCTGCCCGTCCCCGTCCTCGTGCCAGGCATGCTGATATCTGGACGTGGGAGGATGGGTCCCGCTTTCAGCCACAAGATGCCACATTCGATGACGCCCAAAAAGCCGCAGGGATTGATCCATCTTTCCCTGGGGGACCCAACTCATCACCTGGCCAGCTTTTCAAAGCCTTTTTCGACAATGAGGTCATATCATTTGTTGTCGATGAGACCAATAAGCAGAAGGCCCTCAGTGACCACCTCAGCGGCAAGACCATAGTTTTTTTTTTTTTTTTTTTTTTTTTTAAGAGACAATGAACAGAGGAAGGAAAAACACAGATAAAACAAAAAGGTCCATGTGCCTAAAGACATCCTCCATTCATAAAATGTTTGTAACAACTGGATTTAAACTTTTGTAGATTGTAAGTTTGTGGAAAGCAACTCGAGGGAAGTGAATTCCAAAGAGTAGTAGTTCTAGGGATAAATGAATTTTGATAAGCAGAAGTTCTGCATTGTGGAGGAGAACGTGTAAATTCATGGGCGCTCTCAGCTGCCCTAGTTCTACGGGGAAAGATGTGGAGAGGCGGCACAATTGAAGCAAGTTCCTCGGAACAATTGCTGTGAAAATATCTGTAGAATAATGCAAGGGATGCAACGTTTCTTCGTATGGATAATGTAGGAAGGTCCTGTGTGATTGCAGGGTTATTGATTAATCTAATAGCTTTATTTTGAATTTTGTCCAACTGCCTCAATGCAACCACTCCACTTCCACTCCACAGAGGTGAACAGTAATCCATCTGAGAATGCACATGACTTTTATATATTACGGCCAACTGCTCGTCAGTGAAGAATTCTCAAACTCTGTACAGGAGTCCCAGTTTTTTAGAGGCATTCTTAGCAATGCTTCTAACATAATGTGTCCAGCTCAAGTTAGTAGTTAATGTTACACCGAGAATGTCAATACTAGGGGAAGTGGGAATATTTACATCATTAAAAAATATATGGGAGTCAGTGAGATTCTGTCTGTTAGAAAATTGAATGTACTTGGTTTTCTGTGCATTAAAGGAAACTAGATTCTTTTGTCCCCATTCATTAATTCTAGAAAGGTCCCGGTTCAGAGAAATTGCAGTGTTTATTTTTGAATTTATAAGATCGGGTTGAGTGAAAGAATTGGTAAATGTGAAGGAACTGTGGAGTGTTGAGTCATCTGCGTAGGAATGTATTGGATTATGAGTGGTAGATATATGAGATCATTGATATGAATGAGGAACAGAGTTGAGGCCAAAACTGATCCCTGGGGAACACCAGCACTTATTGAGTGAAATTGAGAATAAAGGCCATCTACCATTACACGTATTTTTCTGTTATGAAGATAAGAAGAAATTAGTGGAACTAATGATGCAAGGCCGTAGTGTGACATCTTCGACAATAAGGATTGATGCCAGAGTCTATCAAATGCCTTTGATATATCCAGTGCTATTGTATGTGTTTCACCATGTTGGTCTGTAGCTTGGTTGATTTGATGCATAAGAAAGCAAAGAATGTCTGCAGTTGATCGACATCGTCTAAAACCATATTGCCTATCACTGATTAATGTATTATTCTCAGATGCTTAATTATGTGATTATTTAATATAATTTCAAAGACTTTACCAAGAGTGGAAGTTATAGCTATTGGTCTGTAGTTTGATGGATCTGAAGAGGCACCTTTTTTAGGAACTGGATGGATGTTTGCTTCTTTCCAGGGTACTGGGAAGCATGAGGTATGAGTACACAGACGGACAAATTTTGCCAATACAGGAGCGAGCACCAAGGAGCAATTCTTAAGTACTATTGGAGGAATTTCATCTGGACCAGGAGCCTTATCTACTGAGAGATTCTGCAAAATAGTTTTGACATGTCTGGTGTGGATCTTAAGTGAGGGAATTTCAGGCGAATTAAAATTAAATACAGGGACATCTTGATTTATTTCATCTAAGGTTGAGTTGGCGGAGAAAATATCCGCAAGAAGGTTAGCTTTACCTCGTGGGCCACTTACAAGATTGCCAGTCGGAGATTTTAATGGTGGAATGCATGAAGCAGTAGTGAAGTTGGATTTGAATGAGTTAAGAGTAGAACAAAATATTTTGTTATCATTTGGATTATTTAGAAGTTTATTTGCCTGCTTGTGGAGAAAGTTTGATTTAGTTAGGTTTAATACAGTTTTGGCATGATTTCTGATGTTTCTAAAGTAATTAAAGGCTTCATGTGTTTTTGATCTTGTGTATGCATTGTAGGCTATTGCTTTTTGTTCAGTTACTCTAGCACAATTATGGTCAAACAGGTAAATTAGATCTTTTACTGTACTTTTGATGAGGAATAAAAGTTTCCATTCCAATTTTTACAAAATCTTGTATGTGGCTCAAGGTGGAGTGTGCATCATTAGAAAAGAAAGAGGTCCAGGAAATATCAATAAAGAAACCTTGAAGACCCTCCCAGTCTGCCCTATCGTAATGCCATTTAGTCACCAAAACAGGTTCAGAGTGGGAAGGTGTGGTAGGTGATAGACAGGTGGCCTGTATCAGACAGTGATCAGAAGATCCAAGCGGGGACCTCACCGTAACATCATAATTTTCTGAATTGGTTGTAAAAAATAAGTCCAGTAGGTGGGAATTATGATTAGGATTATCTGGTGCACGGGTGGGTTGGTTGACTAGTTGAGCGAGATTAAATGAGTCTGCAAATAGCTCACATTCAAGACCAGCATCATCAGTCCTGGCTGAATGAGTGAGCCATTCAACATTATGGACATTGAAATCACCCAACACAGTGATTTCAGAAGAAGCATTAAAGTTGATGACACTGAGTTGTGAGGACAGAGAATCAAAAAGACTTTGCTCTGGAGGAGTATTTGGGGAACGGTAGATGCAACATATGTATTTAAATTTACCAGCAGAAATTAATTTGTATATAGAATGATCAAAATAGGGACAATTGAAACTAGTAACCTCCTCCAGGGCAATTTCAGATTTTGCGAACCAACATACACCTCCTTTAGGTCTGAAATTTTGGAGCAGTTGATAACCTGGAAAATTAAATCTAGATGTGGCAGATGTGGATGTTACTTGAGTCGCTGTCAAAAAAAGGAGAGTAGGGGATTCTGCTTGAAGAAATTGGTGTACAGAATTGATGTTAGAGTGAAGTCCCCTTATATTACTAAAGAAAAAGCTGCACCGACGAGCAGCTTTGGGACGTTGCAATGCTCTTGACACAGTCGCATGATGATGATCGGGAGGGCCCTGTGTCAATGACCCAACCCTGCCGGGGGTGGATATCCGAGGGACCACCAGGTTTGCTCTTAACAATTGTACTGCCATATTTGTTAGGTAAAGGTGTACGGTGTTACATGATTGTATGATATGTAGTGGGAAGAGTAGTGTTTTATGAATGGATGGCGATGTAGGGCAATGTCGTGAAGTTGGATGTGTATGTTATATAAAGAGGGTGTTCCTGATACCCCTGATGTGTGAGGCAGAAAGATATGTATCCAGCTACCAAGGCCTGGGAGAGAAAATGGAATTCAGGCTATTCCCTGAGTCTCCTGAAACCTTGGCTGCCAAGTTCCAGTTCCCACAGTTCCAAACCAGTTCCCACATGAAGGCCTGGAAGCCTGTCACCATTGCCCAAATGTATGTGTTCATAGCACTGACCATGCTCATGGCACATGTGAAGAAGCATCGGCTGGCAGACTACTGGATCACAGGCGACATAATTGCCACACCTGCTTTTGGAAAACTTATGTCCCTGGACCGCTACTTCGCCATACTTGGTAGCCTGCACTTCGTTACCAACACCAATGTACACCAAACAGATCGCCTGTGGAAGATAAGGGGATTCTATGACATGATGAAGGCCAAGTTTTCCACATTCTTGAAGCCTTTTCAAAAGGTCGTGATCGACGAGTCTCTTGTGCTGTTCCGGGGGAACCTTCACTTCCGGCAGTACATACCCTCCAAGAGACATTGATTCGGCATCAAGCTCTTCGTCCTCTGTGACTGTAAGACGGGTTATGTGCTGGACTTCATTGTCTACAGTGGGAAGGAGGGTGAGGTTCTTGCAGATCAAGAAATAGGGTTCGGTGGAGCAGTGGTAAAGGCGATGATGGATCACTACTTCAACAAGAACCACATACTCTACACGGACAACTACTATACGTCCCCCATCCTCACCAAGTACCTGAACAGGCAGCAAACCCAGACTGTGGGCACAGTACGGGGGACGAGGAAGAACATGCCGGAATTCCCCCAAAGACCAAGAAGAAGGACATCTTCCTCAAGCAACATGGTCCGATGCGGGCAATCCATTGGCACGACCAAAGGATGGTCAACATGATGAGCACCATCCACAAGGGTAACCTGGTTGACTCTGGCAAAGTCAACCACAGGACCAGGGAGCCCATCATGAAGCCAGATGCAGTTATGGACTACAACATAAACATGCATCTGGTTGACAAGTCAGACATGCAAGTCGGCTTCATCGACTGCCTGCGGACCTCCTGCAGGTGGTATAAGAAGTTCTTCCTGCACATGATGGATGTGTCTGTGCTCAACTCGTACAACCTGTACAAGCTGATGAACCCCACAATGCCCAGGAAGTACACCAACCTTCGGAGATTCCAGAAACAGCTCATTCTGGATCTCATTGGGGAATATGCCGTGCCTCAGGATGCCCCACGAGCTCAACATATGCCAGGAGCTGGCACCATGGACCGCACATACGCTTCCGAACACCACAAGAAGCACAGGATCGTCGCCCTTCCAGTAGCTGCTGGTTGCAAGACCCAGAAACGGTGCCATGTCTGCAGCACACCACCCGAAGACCCCAGACAACCACCAAAACGTTGTATCAGTGCCAGGAATGTCAGGTAGCACTGTGCATCACGCCTTGCCACGATGATTTCCACATCCTGGTAAACTTCTAAGTGGCACTGACCCTGAGAACACTAGTGAAAGTGACACTAGAACAATAAAACACTATGTGCAAGTGAAAGAGACACTATTCTATAATTATTATAAGTGAAAGTGACACTAAAAACAATATAACAATATGTGCAAATGAAAGAGACACAACAACTATATATTAGAGTAACTATTCAATAAGTATTTATAAGTGAAACCTGTAAAAAGTGAAAGTAACACTAAAAACAATATAACAATATGTGCAAGTGAAAGAGACACAACAACTATATATTAGAGTAACTATTCAATAAGTATTTATAAGTGAAACCTGTAAAAAGTGAAAGTGACACTAAAAACAATATAACAATATGTCTAAGTGAAAGAAACAACCAAATGTAATAATTACAAGTGTCAAATACGATACCGTACGATACTGTACGCTTGCGTGGCCTAGCCTAGCCTCTAAATCTAGTAAGTGAAAGTGACACAAAATGTATAATAAGTAATAATAACTCAATAATAACAGTGAGAGTGACAATAATTCATAACAAGAGGAGTAATAAAAGTGAAAGTGACACAATACTATTACAATAACAGTGAAAGTTACACAATAATATTACAATAACAGTGAAAGTGCCGAAAATATGTTATATAAAGTTTCATATAACTCAAATTTTGCTGTCCAAATTTTGCTGTCCACTTTTGGTGTCCTTATTACAGAATGGACATAGATTCATTGGAGAGAGTACAACGTAGAATGATAAAAATGATCCATAATATTAGAAATCTTCCGTATGAAGAAAGGTTGAAGAAATTAGGTTTACATTCGTTAGAGAGACGCAGAGTTAGAGGGGATATGATAGAGGTGTTCAAGTGGGTTAGTGGGATTAACAAAGGGGACATGACAAATGTACTAAAGCTCAGTGATAGCGAAAGAACTCGTACCAATGGTTTCAAATTAGATAAATTTCGTTTCAGAAAAGATATAGGCAAATATTGGTTTGGTAACAGAGTTGTAGATGGGTGGAATGGACTACCAAGTGCTATAGTGGGATCTAAAACTGTAGGGAGCTTTAAGATAAAATTGGATAAGCATATGGACGAGAAGGGTTGGGTGTGAAGGGGGATCAGCCGGGTTGGGCCAATCAGCGCTCTGCAGACCCCCATAATCCTGCGTTAATCTCTAACCGTTTTGGTATGATGATCCTCAAGGTATTAGAGTGTTGAGCCTATAATTGGGCTTTGTAATTGAATTGGGGTTGTGTGGGACAGGGATCTGCCTTGCTTAGGCCAATCGGCTTTCTGCAGACTCTCATTTTCTTATGTTCTTATGTTCTTAAATAAAGGTTGAACAAGTAATAAATGACACAATAATATCACATTATCTCCATAAATACATAATATCGTGTACTGGTACAAAAGCCACGGGAGCGACGAGTGACTTAGTGCATGCTAGCCAGGGCCGCGGAGAAGCGTTCGGACACAGGTGAAAATACGCGGGAAATTACCTCCATTCCCATCATCATATCTCGGCAACCACTTGTCGTAGCGATGTCAACTCAACGCCATTCTACAGACGAAGGTTGGTTCTACACTATGCAATTTAGTTGACTGCTCTAGGTGGTCTCAATCAGTAGATATCAAACTGTGAACTTAGCCATTTTTCAGGAATACCCCCGGACACGACGATCGCCTCATATGAAGGCACCCGGATCCGGAGGGTTAATGGACAAATATGAAACTACTATGTCTCTGCATCTTATTAAGATAAAGTATATATAATAAGCACCATATTTCACTACAAAATCTTTATAATAACTTAATAACTGACATATCTTGATGGGAACTTTACAATTTACCGTGAGTTGAAAAGAAACAGACTAGTATATTTTGTGGTAGACTGGCATATTTTTAGGTTTCCTGTGTTCCAGTACTTTATAGCATAGTCTACACTCTAAAGAATTATGGGCGTGAAAAGGGCAAGGTCAATAACTCAATATACCGGTATATATAAAGTGTCCGTAATAATCTACTCTTTTAGAGACATATTGGTGAAGATAAACCCGTACTATACCAATTAACACGGTACATAACTAGCAATATGCCCAACGAGCTTATGTACCTTTTCCCTACCCATTTTTATACCGTTGATTATTGACCATCTATAGTCTATTCGCTGTAAGTAGGCGAGAAATCATGACCTCTAACCTCTGTAACTAATAAATAACTAGAGTAATCGAGCTAATATTGCTATCATTTGGGAAGTCAGTCAAGGAATAGATGTGGAAATTTACAGCCAATTTGCTCTAGCCCTTTTTTAGTTACAGAGGATAGAGGTCATGATTTCTCGCCTACCTACAGCGATTATACTATACCCTAGCACATTCTACACTGTACAAACTACCGGTAAGGTTAACAATGAAAAACAGGGAATTATGTCTTGTGTAAACCATATTCAACCACGTTGTCAAACAAAAACTTTAAGTAATGGAAACTATTCTTACAGTGTGACTTACATTATGTAACTTTATCCAGCAGGCCTCCTTTGCTAACTTATATTAAAATTAAATTAATCAAAATTCCATCCATCACTAACTCAAACACACACACACATATATATATATATATATATACTGTATATATATATATATATATATACCAGACCAGACCAGATGGCTGGAGTAAATTAGGAAAGAAGAGCAATTGGACAGAGGAAGAACAAGCTGAGAAGTGATAAGTACAGTAAAAGACTGAATGTTATATATATATATATATATATAGTATATATACTGATGACTACAACTTGAAACTGGCAAGTGGTATATTAATTAGCGTCATTTCTAGGTATCATAGGTACAATAGTTGTAGGCTACACTCGGATACCATAGTCTCTAGCCCACTCATATAAATTCGTGGACTTCACCTACTTTTAGTTATGGAAGCATATCTCTGGTAACGAATTTATGAATAGAACTCTCTATAAATCAACTACAAAACTATATATACTATTGATTGAAAAGCAAGTTCAATCCAAAAATCAATCCGGATAGATATCATTGCTTAGAGAAAAACAGGGGGTCGACGAATTCTCCTGAGAGGGCTAGAAACTATGGTATCCGAGTGTACATTGTATAATATACAATATACAATGTACACTCGGATACCATAGGTTCTAGCCCACTCAGGAGAATTCGTCGACCCCCGACACACCTTAACTGTACTCATACAAGGCCGAACACAAGAAGTGTAAAACTACTACTACTACTACTCTCTCTCTCTCTCTATAATATTTTAATATATTATATTAAAATGAGAGAGAGAGAGAGAGTAGTAGTAGTAGTAGTTTTACACTTCCTGTGTTCGGCCTTGTATGAGTACAGTTAATTAAGGTGTGTCGGAGATTGTGTATGGAATGTTTTAACCACACACACACACACACACCCACACACACAGATTTCTTGATAACACGTCCATGTAACTTTTACAATCTCCTAATCTTGTCGGCTAACCCAATTTAACTAATTACCGTATGTAACCTTAACCACTTCATTTATATACATGTGTACGTACGATCTCTCTCTCTCTCTCTTATATATATATATATATATATATATATATATAATATATATATATATATATATATATATATATATATACAGTATACAGTCGGTTCTCCGGTAACACGCATTTTGGAAACGCGGATTTGGTGGCACGCGGTACACCCCTAATATCCAAAATTTTGCTAAGACAGTCAACACTTACACTGACGCAGGGTCTAGCCGGGGGCCGAACTTTTACTCCCGACTTTCGTAATATACCGATGCTCATATCTCTGCAAATATATAGCCTAACCAAGTTTTTATGCATACCAGAGGTAGATATGATCGTTGTCGTGCTTTGGGTGAATACTAGAACACTCCACATTGTGTAGTTATTGTGTGAGGTGAGAATAATTACCGAAACACACTTATGTTATTGTTTGGCTATGTCGAGTGAGTGTGTGTGTGTGTGTTGTCATTGTGTGCAATGCGTGGCTATGCTATCTCGGTCGCCGAACCTTTACTCCCGACTTTCGTCATCTACCGATGCTCATATCTCTGCAAATAAATGGCCTAACCAAGTGTTTATGCATACCAGAGGTAGATATGACCATTGCAGTGCGTTGGGTGAAGACTAGAACACCCTACATAGTGTAGTTATTGTGTGAGGTGAGAAGTATAAGACGGCGAGTTATGTGGAAATTCCGAAGTTCCGATTTTCGCCATTTACCGATGCTCATATCTCTGCAAATAAATGGCCTAACCAAGTTGTTATTCACACCAGATGTAGATATGGTCATTGCTGTGCGTTGAGTGAAGAGTAGACCATTCTAAAATATTTAGTTATTGTGTGAGGTGAGAAATATGATGGCGGGATTTCAGAGCTTCGATCGAAAAATGTCGGCTACTGCTGTGACTCTCTCTCCTTAACTAGCCTAGCCTAAACGAAATATTTATTCAGAGGTAAGAGTTGTTGAAATGGGCAAATCAACTCAATGCACATGTCAAATAACCTTTACAATTGATTTAATTATTATAACATAGGCTTCTATGGAGAAAAAGTGGACTTTGTGGAAATCCCCAGAACACAAAGGTACGTTTAACATGTAAACATATGGCTTCGGTAACGTGGTTTTTGCTAACACGGGAGGTTACCAGAACACATTAGCCGCGTTACTGGAGGGCCGACTGTATATATATATATATATATATATATATATATATATATATATATATATATATATATATATATACAGTATACAGTATATGTATGTGTGTGTGTATGTATATATGTGTGTGTGTGTGTGTGTGTGTCTGTGTAAAAGTTATAAGCATTGACAATTAATGAAGATGTTAACAAATACCTTACAATTTAGTATTCAAATTGTAGTGAAAAATCTTATTAACACAGTTTTTAATTCCAAAATGAGGTAACAGCAAAGTATTTACATTTTCAGTCGATCTGTTAAGCAATTGGAATGGACTTTGTACCAGCGTCATTGAATGTTACACTGTCCAAACATTCATAAATTGACTAAATTAATATCTCGATTAAGGGGGGATAATTCATTTTTCTGAACCCCCTTCTCCCTTACGATTAGCCCCATTAGTTTCGAAATTTTAAGACGTAAGTTCCATTAGTTTGGCAATTTTGAGACCTTTCGACCCATTTCTTTGTCAATATTAAGACCTTTTGTGCCATTTTGGTGTAGTTTTTATCCTGGTGAGCGATTGCGAGCCTGTAATTTTAAGAGAAAAGGCCTTCGGCCGGGAAAGGTTTCTACCGAAAAATTTACAATTTTATCTTGAAAAGGGATCTAAGGGGGTGTTTGTTTTAAGCTTGATGGAGTTCTAGCGAGGAATGAATAAATAAGTATAGAGACCCAAAATATACCCTACTCCCTTAATCGTGTTCACATGCTACAAGAATGTTTGTAGCAGTCTTTAACACCTAAAGAGCGGCCTAGGCGGTATAAAATATGTAGCCACCAGCGGGGTGTTTTTAGCCAAAATAGGGCTGTTTACGTGATCATTTTCATGCCTAAATAAGACCCAGAGCGTAAAACAAGTATCTATCCCTGAAAGGGCATAAACAGAGCTTTCCAATGACACCATAACGATCCTTTTATGACGGCTAGTTTTCTTGCAACAACCGCGCAACACGAGTGCAAAAAGCATGTAATTCGGTACTTTCCCCATACAATTCAGTATGTAGCGAGTGAGAGAGGGAGGAGGTGGGATTCGTGTCAGTAGGTTCGCCGCGGTGGTCTGGAGCAGTCATACGCTCACTACTCTCCTGCCACCACTTCTCTCTCTCTCTCAGCAACATTACGTGCTGAAATTGCCACACGACCTATGTCGCGCGCCGCCAGATAGTCCAGATTTATTATACTCGACTTATGTTGCGCGCCGACAGTTAGGGGTTAAGTAGGAATCAATAGACCTATCTCTCTCTCTCCCTCTCAGCGAATGTTTGTGTTGTCATGGTGATACACACAACTTACGCAATGCAATGTTGATAAAATGAATTGTCATTCTGGTGATATGACTACCCCTACAATTTATTATCATGTGTTCGCAGTTTCAGAATACATAAGAACATAAGAACATAAGAAAATGGGAGTCTGCAAAAAGCCGATCGGCCATACAAGGCAGATCCCTGTCACACACAACCCCAATTATAGGCCCAACTCACTAATACCTCGAGTACTGCCCCCACCAAAATGGTCGGGGATTAACACAAGATTACGGGGTCTGCTGAACGCCGATTGGCCCACACCTGGTAGATCCCCCTCACACCCAACCCATCTCGTCCATATGCCTATCTAATTTTATCTTAAAGCTCCCTATCGTTCTTGATCCCACTATATCACTTGGTAGCCTATTCCACCCATCTACAACTCTGTTACCAAACCAATATTTGCCTATATCTTTTCTGAAACAAAATTTATCTAATTTGAAACCATTTGTACGAGTTCTTTCGCTATCACTGAGCTTTAGTACATTTTTCATGTCCCCTTTATTAATCCCACTAACCCCCTTGAATACCTCTATCATATCCCCTCTAACTCTGCGTCTCTCTAACGAATGTAAGCCTAATTTCTTCAACCTTTCTTCATACGGATAATTTCTAATATTATGGATCATTTTTGTCATTCTACGTTGTACTCTCTCCAATGAATCTATGTCCATTCTGTAATAAGGACACCAAAATTGAACAGCATAATCCATATGGGGTCTCACTAATGACAAGTAAAGTTTTAAGATAACATCAGCAGTTCTGTTACTCACACTCCTAGATATGAACCCGAGAATCCTGTTTGCCTTGTTACGAACGCTTATACATTGTTTTCTAGGCTTCAAATCATTGCTAACAAACACACCTAGATCTTTCTCACAGTCTGAGTTTCCTAATTCCATATTAGCTAGTTTATATTTAACATTTATATGCATCTTCCCTATCTTTATTACCTTGCATTTGTCAATGTTAAACTTCATCTGCCAATTTACTGACCATTCGTGTAAGGTATCTAGATCCCTTTGCAGACACTCTATATCTCTATCTGAATCAATTTTTCTCCCCATTTTGGTATCGTCTGCAAATTTACTTATCCTACTAGTTATACCTAAATCAAGGTCATTTATGTATATAATAAACAACAGAGGACCTAATACAGATCCCTGGGGGACACCACTTTTGACTGCTCCCCATTCTGACTTGGTACCATTTATGCTGACTCTCTGCTTCCTACCAATTAGCCATGACCTAATCCATCCTAACAACGCCCCACCTATCCCATGTGCCTCAACCTTTCTCATCAATCTCTCATGAGGGACTGTCAAAAGCTTTACTGAAATCTAAATATATAATATCATATGACTTGTCATTATCTACTGCTTCATATACCTCTGAGAAAAAAACTAAGCAAATTAGTAAGGCAAGACCGTCCCTGAGTGAATCCATGCTGAGAAGAATTGATTAAGTTAAATGTTTCTAAGTAGTTTCTCATTTTCCTAGCAATAATTTACTCTAGTAGCTTTCCTATGATTGAAGTGAGACTAATGGGACGGTAATTGGATGCTATTGATTTATCACCTTTTTTGAAGATCGGAACTACATTTGCAAGCTTCCAAGCTTCTGGAACTATACCTGTTTCTAATGACTTGTTAAATAGAAATGTTAATGGGTAACTTAACTCATCTCTGCATTCTTTTAATACTCTAGCATATACCTCATCAGGACCAGGCGATTTATGAGGTTTCAGTCTGTCAATTTCCTTAAGTACATAATTTCTACTTATAGTAACCGTACTTAACCTATTTTCTATACTATCACTATATACCTTACGGACTTCTGGAAACTATGCCAAATTTTCATTAGTGAAAACGGAAAGAAATTGACTATTTAATGTACTGCACATTTCTAAATCATTTTCTGTCATTTCTCCTATCGAAGTTTTAAGGGGACCAATTACATCTCTAACCTTGGATTTATATAGTTGGTAAAAAGCTTTAGGATTATTGTTTGAGTCATTGGCAACCTTAATTTCATAATTTCTTTTTTCTTTCCTAATATTCTTTTTTACCTGTCGTGATAGATTCTGATAGTAAGTAAGCAAGTAGGTGAATTTCACCTTTCTTAATTTTTCTATATATTCCTCTCTTTTTTCCATACAGTATATCAAGTCAGACACTGAATGTTTGGCATACGCATGCCTATAATGTTAACGCGTATAATCTTATCTGGACTGGTTATAAGTGACGTAGGCCCTATATGGCTTTTTATGGGTCTACTTATCTTTCTTCTTGAGCCATAAAAATCAGCTCACCAATATATAGGTACCGGTACGGTAATTATTGGGAAAAGGCTCACACGTAAATATCGTTTATACTGTACTTCATAACGAAAACGTTTGTAAACAGTAAAAACGACAGAGGAAGTTCTGAGAGTGATGGGACTTTGTAATTTTCCAGTATTAACTGGTTTCATAAATTGATAAAAATTAGTCTCTCACAGTGGGTGGATGGGACTCGTTAGCCTTGGTCGGCAACCCATCTAGGGGAGACAACCTTACAAAAATCCGGGTGGATTGTAGTATCAATGATGATAGTAGTGATTAAGATGGTAGTGAGAATGGTGACAGTAGTAGTGATGATGGTGAGAGTAGTAGTGATGATTGTAATTGTAGTAGTGATGATGATGATAGTAATGGTGATGATGACAGTAGTCGAGATGATTGTGGCAGTTGTAGTGATGATGACAGTAGTAGTGATGATGGTGTTTGTGATTGATGATGGTATTATCAACTTTGCATAAGCAGAGTTTGTTATCGGGGGGGGGGGGCCCCCTGTATAGTGGGTACCACCAAAAAAAATTATCGTCGTCGTCGTCATCCGTCTGTCCCGAAACTCCTCTTAGACCGTTAGACGGATTTTCACAAAATTTCACACGAATATTTGTTGCGTGAATGCGAACGTCAGTCAAAAAAGATTTTTTAAATTTATGTAATAGTTATGATTTTAGGTCCAAAATATGGTTTTACCCCCCCACTCCCCCCTCCCGGACCACCTCCCCCTCCTCCCCTCCCCCCCCCCCCCCACCTCTCTCCCCACTCCCCCACCCCCCCCTCCCCCCAGCAATGATGGCGTTATTAGTGTGTGAGCCCCGTTCTTGGGGCAAAAACATCTCGCTACGTATTTGTTAGGTTAAGTTAGTTTAGTTGGCATTAGAAGTGATGGTAATAATAGTGGGATTGATGGTGATAGTAGTGATGATGGTGATAATAGTAGTGATGATGGTTATTGTTGTATTGATGATGATGACAGTAGTGATGATGATGACAGTAGTAGATATGATGGTGACAGTAGTAGATAGTAATGGTGATGATGGCAGTCGTAGTGATGATGGTGATAGTAGGATACATAATGGTAATACTTGTGACAGTAGTAATGATGATGGTTATAGTAGTAGTGATAATGTTAACAGTAGTAATGATGATTGTAAGATGGTGGTGATGATAATAGTAATGATGGTTGATAGTTGTAGTATCAATGATGCTAGTAGTGATTTAAGATGGTAGTGACAATGGTGACAGTAGTAGTGATGATGGTGAGAGTAGTAGTGATGATTGTAATTGTAGTAGTGATGATGATCATAGTAATGGTGATGATGACAGTAGTCGTGATGATTGTGGCAGTTGTAGTGATGATGGCAGTAGTAGTGATGATGGTGATTGTGATTGATGATGGTATTAGTAGTGATGATGGTAACCCCTCACAGAGTTGGGTATGCCGTTTTGATTTTGGGCAAAACGGCACGTCTACTTTATTATAAGAACATAAGAACATAAGAAAATGGGAGTCTGCAGAAAGCCGATTGGCCTAAGCAAGGCAGATCCCTGTCCCACACAACCCCAATTCATTACAAAGCCCAATTATAGGCTTCACACTCTAATACCCTGAGGATCATCTTACCAAAACGGTTAGAGATTAACGCAGGATTATGGAGGTCTGCAGAGCGCTGATTGGCCCAACCCGGCTGATCCCCCTTCACACC
This sequence comes from Paralithodes platypus, assembly GCA_032716605.1. Taxonomy (NCBI): domain Eukaryota; kingdom Metazoa; phylum Arthropoda; class Malacostraca; order Decapoda; family Lithodidae; genus Paralithodes; species Paralithodes platypus. The sequence goes on along the minus strand of CM064576.1, from coordinate 21,835,755 downwards.
CAACCCTTCTCGTCCATATGCTTATCCAATTTTATCTTAAAGCTCCCTACAGTTTTAGATCCCACTATAGCACTTGGTAGTCCATTCCACCCGTCTACAACTCTGTTACCAAACCAATACTTGCCTATATCTTTTCTGAAACGAAATTTATCTAATTTGAAACCATTGGTACGAGTTCTTTCGCTATCACTGAGCTTTAGTACATTTGCCATGTCCCCTTTGTTAATCCCACTAACCCACTTGAACACCTCTATCATATCCCCTCTAACTCTGCGTCTCTCTAACGAATGTAAACCTAATTTCTTCAACCTTTCTTCATACGAAAGATTTCTAATATTATGGATCATTTTTGTCATTCTACGCTGTACTCTCTCCAATGAATCTATGTCCATTCTGTAATAAGGACACCAAAATTGGACAGCATAATCCATATGGGGTCTCACTAATGACAAGTAAAGTTTTAAGATAACATCAGCAGTTCTGTTACTCACACTCCTAGAGATGAACCCGAGAATCCTGTTTGCCTTATTATGAACGCTTATACACTGTTTTCTAGGCTTCAAATCATTGCTAATAAACACACCTAGATCTTTCTCGCAGTCTGAATTTTCTAATTCTAAATTAGCTAGTTTATATTTAACATTTGTTTGCATCTTCCCTATCTTTAATACCTTGCATTTGTCAATGTTAAACTTCATCTGCCAATTTACTGACCATTCATGTAAGGTATCTAGATCCCTTTGGAGGCACTCTATATCGCTATCTGAATCAATTGATCTCCCTATTTTAGTATCGTCTGCGAATTTACTTATCCTACTAGTTATACCTAAATCTAGGTCATTTATGTATATAAGAAACAACAGGGGACCTAATACCGATCCCTGGGGGACACCACTTTTGACTGCTCCCCATTCTGACTTGGTACCATTAATGCTGACTCTCTGCTTCCTACCAATTAGCCATGACCTAATCCATCCTAACAACGCCCCACCTATTCCATGTGCCTCAACCTTCCTCATCAATCTCTCATGAGGGACTCTGTCGAAAGCTTTACTGAAATCTAAATATATAATATCATATGACTTGTCATTATCTACTGCTTCATATACCTCTGAGAAAAAACTAAGCAAATTAGTAAGGCAAGACCGTCCCTGAGTGAATCCATGCTGAGAAGAATTGATTAAGTTAAATGTTTCTAAGTGGTTTCTCATTTTCCTAGCAATAATTGACTCTAGTAGTTTTCCTATGATTGAAGTGAGACTAATGGGACGGTAATTGGATGCTATTGATTTATCACCTTTTTTGAAGATCGGAACTACATTTGCAAGCTTCCAAGCTTCTGGAACTATACCTGTTTCTAATGACTTGTTAAATAGAAATGTTAATGGATAACTTAACTCATCTCTGCATTCTTTTAATACTCTAGCATATACCTCATCAGGACCAGGCGAATATATATATATATATATATATATGTGAACTTGTGGTATTTACCTGCGTAGAGTTGTTCTGGATTTGGAAGTTAAACCCAATTATTTGTCTGATGTTAATTCACTGTAGTGCTTACGCAATAGTTAACTTGAATTTATTTGTTATTAACTTTAACAGAATTATCAACTCTGCGTAAGCAGAGTTTGGTATCGCCCCCCCCCCGTATAGTGGGTACCACGGAAAAAAATGTCTGTCGTCGTTGTCGTTGTCATTGTCCGTCTGTCTCTGAACTCCTCCTAGACCTTTGGACGGATTTTCACCAAATTTCACACAAATATTTGTTGGGTGAATGCGAACGTCAACCAAAAAAGATTTTTTGAATTTATGCAATAGTTATGATTTTAGGTCCAAAATATGGTTTTACCAATTCCCCCCCCCCCCCTCTCACCCAGCAATAATGGCGTTCGGAGTGCCAAAACATCTCGCTATGCATTTGCTAGGTTAAGTTACTTTAGTTGGCATTAGAAGTGATGGTAGTAATAGTGGGATTGATGGTGATAGTAGTGATGATGGTGATAATAGTAGTGATGATGTTTGTAGTGATGATTATGACAGTAGAAGTCATGATGGTGACAGTAGGATACATGATGGTGACAATACTAGTAGTAATGATGATGGTTATAGTAGTAATGATGATGGTGACAAGTAATGATGATACTTGTAGTGATAATGAAAGTAGTGATTATGGTAGTGCCGATGGTTTGAGTATTAGTGATGATGCGTTACAGTATGATAAATGATGGTAATACTTGTGACAGTAGTAATGATGATGGTTATAGTAGTAGTTATGATGTTAACAGTAGTAATGATGATTGTAAGACGGTGGCGATGATAATAGTAATGATAGTCAACTCTGCGTGAGCAGAGATTGGTATCGCCCCCCCCCCCCCCCCCCCCCCGTATAGTGGGTACCACTGGAAAAACAAATCTGTCGTCGTCGTTGTCGTCCGTCTGTCTCGAAACTCCTCCTAGACCATTGGACGGATTTTCACCAAATTTCACACAACATTTATTGCGTGAATGCGAACGTCAGCCAAAAAAGATTTTTTTAATTTAGGCAATTGTTATGATTTTAGGTCCAAAATATGGTTTTACCAAGCCTCCACCCCCCCCACCCCCCTCCCCCACCCAGCAATGATGGCGTTCTAAGTGTGTGAGCCCCAAAGGGGCTCACACACTAAGCACGCATTCGTTCTGGGGGCGAAAACATCTCACTCCGCATTTGCTAGGTTAAGTTAGTTTAGTTGGCATTAGAAGTGATGGTAGTAATAGTGGGATTGATGGTGATGTAGTTATGATGGTGATAATAGTATTGATGATGGTTGTATTTTTATTGATGATGATGACAGTAGTGATGATGATGACAATAGTAGATATGATGGTGACAATACTAGTAGTAGTGATGATGGTCATAATAGTAGTGATGATGGTGATAAGTAATGATGATAGTTGTAGTGATAATGATGACAGTAGTTATGATGGTAGTGACGATGGTGTGAGTATTAGTGATGATGGTGAGTAGTAGGGATGATGGTGAAAGTTGTAGTGGTGATGACAATAGTTGTGATGATGAAGATCATGGTAATAGTGATGATGGCAGTAGTAGTGATGATGGTGCAGTTGTAGTGAGGATGGCAGTAATATGGTGATATTAGGATACATGATGGTAATACTTATGACAGTAGTAATGATGATGGTTATAGTAGTAGTGATGATGTTAACTGTAGTAATGATTGTAAGATGGTGGTGATGATAGTAGTAATTATGATGGTTGATTGGTGTAGAATCAATGATTACAGTATAGTAGTGATTAAGATGGTAGTGACTGGTGACAGTAGTAGTGATGATGGTGAGAGTAGTAGTGATGATTGTAATTGTAGTAGTGATGATGATCATAGTAATGGTGATGATGACAGTAGTTGTGATGATTGGCAGTTGTAGTGATGATGGCATTAGTAGTGATGATGGTGATTGTGATTGATGATGGTATTAGTATGATGATGGTAACCCATCGCAGAGTTGGGTATGCCATTTTGATTTTGGGCAAAACGGCACGTCTACTTTATTATCAGTACTTCCCTGATGGTGAGAGTAGTAGTGATGATTGTAATTGTAGTAGTGATGATGATCATAGTAATGGTTATGATGACAGTAGTCGTGATGATTGGCAGAGAGTAATGAAGGAAAGTAAGAGAAGAGTAGATGAGGAATTTGGAAGGAATCTGAGTGTAAAATGGAGGGAGAGTAAGAAACTGTTCTGGAAAGAAGTCAAGAAAGTTAGGGAAGGTAGCAAGGGAAACTGTAAGGGTGTGAAAGATTAGAATGGGAGAATGCTAGCCGAGAAGCAAGAGAGAGTCGAAAGATGGAGGGAGTACTTCAGTGAGTTGCTAAATGTAAGGAATGAAGAGCCAGCAAAAATAGCTGGATATGGTATGGGAGGGAGAAGAAGAGAAGTAGTGGAGGAGGAGGTGGGGATCAGGAGGTCAGAAGTGTGGGAAGCCATGAAAAGAGTGAAGTTGGGGAAAGCACCAGGAACAGATGGAGTGTGTGGGGAAATGTTGAGGTATGGTGGTGAGATAGTGATCGAATGGGTATGGAAAATGTGCAAACTAGCATGGGAGAAGGGAAGTGCACCCGATGACTGGAAGACTGGCATAATAGTCCTATATAAGGGCAAAGGGGAAAGAGGAGTGTGTGGTAACCACCGAGGAATATGTCTTCTAAGCGTAGTAGGGAAGGTATACAGTAGGGTAGTGATTGAGAGAGTGAGAGTGAGAACGGAGAAATGGATAGGCGACGAGCAGGGAGGTTTTAGGAAGGGAAGAGGATGTGTAGATCAGATTTTTACCCTGAATTGTGTTGTGGAGAAGTATCTGGAGAAGAAACAAAAGGTATATGTTGCCTTTATGGACTTGGAGAAGGCCTATGACAAAGTGGATAGAGAAGGTTTGTGGAAAGTACTTAGAATATACGGAGTAGAGGGCAAGTTGCTGAAAGCAGTGAAGAGCATGTATGAGGGTGCAAAGGCGGCAGTACGTGTGGAGAGTGAGCAGAGCGAGTTCTTTGACCTGAATGTTGGTTTGAAACAGGGGTGTGTGATGTCCCTGTGGTTGTTTACTGTATATATGGATGGAGTCATGAAAGAAATACTATCAAGGGCAGTGGATGTTGGTGTATCGCTGAAAAGGGAGGGAATTGAGTGGAAGCTACCTATACTGCTGTTTGCGGATGATACAGTTCTGATGAGTGATAATGAATGGGAGTTGCAGGGTCTGGTAAATGAGTTTGGAACAGTGTGCGAAAAACAGAGTTTGAAGGTAAATGCGGGGAACAGCAAGGTTATGGTCTTCGAAAGGGGTGAAGTCACAGAGTGTGAGGTGAAGCTGAACGGTCAGGCTATGGAGATCGTCAACTCTTTTAAGTATCTGGGCAGTGTGTTGAGTAAAGATGGGACTATGGATGAAAAAGTGCGGGAGAGGGTACAACAGGGGAAGAGGGTTGTAGGAACGCTAAAAGCAGTAACAAGAAATAGGGTGGTCAGTATGGAAGTGAAGAAGTCCTTGCATGACAGTGTGGTAATCCCGACACTGACTTACGGAAGCGAAGCATGGACGTTGGTTGAGAGACTCAGACCAAGAGTGAGAGCAGTGGAAATGAATTACAAGGGGAGGAAGGAGTACGTGCGGAGTTACATGGAGGGATAGACAGACTAATGAGGAAGTAAGAAGGAGGTGTGGTGTGGAGGTAGATGTGCTGGAAAGTGTGAAAAGGAACAACTTGAGATGGTTCGGCCATATGGAACGTATGGAAAGCGAGAGAATGACTAAGGGGGTGTACGAGAGCGAGGTGGAGGGATAGAGAGGGAGAGGTGGAAGGATGGAGTGAGGAAGTACATGAACGAAGGCGGTGCTGGTTGGGGGGAGGGGCGTCGACTGACTGGGGACAGACGTGCATGGGGGTGGTTCGTTCGTGGCCACCCCTTCGGGGATCACGGCGTCAGGCAATAGATAGATAGATAGATAGACTTCCCTGATTTATTTGGGTTTCACTAGTACTTCCTTTTTCTCGCTTTTTGCATACCTGCGTAATATCAGTTGTTTCCAGAATATTTATCAACTCTGCGTAAGCAGAGTTTGGTATCGCCCCCCCGTATAGTGGGTACCACCAAAACAAATTCTGTCGTCGTCGTCGTCCGTCTGTCCCGAAACTCCTCCTAGAACGTTGGACGGATTTTCACCAAATTTCACACGAACATTTGTTGGGTGAATGCGAACGTCAGTCAAAAAAGATGTTTTGAATTTGTGCAATAGTTATGATTTTAGATCCAAAATATGGTTTTACCCCCCCCCCCCAAGCAATGATGGCGTTCTTAGTGAGTGAACTCCGAAGGGGCTCAAACACTATAAGAACACATTCGTTCTTGGGGCGAAAACATCTCGCTCCACATTTGCTAGGTTAAGTTAGTTTAGTTGGCATTAGAAGAAGTGATGGTAGTAATAGTGGGATTGATGGTGCTAGTAGTGGTGATGGTTGTATTAGTATTGATGATGATTACAGTAGTGATGATGTTGACAGTAGTAGATATGATGGTGACAGTAGTAGATATGATTGTGACAATATTAGTAGTAGTGATGATGGTCATAATAGTAGTGATGATGGTGATAAGTAGTGATGATAGTTGTAGTGATAATGATGACAGTAGTGATGATGGTAGTGACGATGGTGTGAGTATTAGTGATGATGGTGAAAGTTGTAGTGATGATGCCAATAGTTGTGATGATGAAGATCATAGTAATGGTGATGATGGCAGTAGTAGTGATGATGGTGATAGTAGGATACATGATGGTAATACTTGTGACAGTAGTAATGATGATGGTTATAGTAGTTGTGATGATGTTAACTGTAGTAATGATGATTGTAAGATGGTGGTGATGATAGTAGTAATGATGGTTGATAGGTGTAGTATCAATGATGATAGTAGTGATTAAGATGGTAGTGATAATGGTGACAGTAGTACAAAGGAGTACAAAGGAAATCAAGCAACAACAGATCTAGTGACCCTTCTAGGCTGCTTGTCCTCCAAAACACTGAGGATCAAGTGTCCAAACAGTGGTTTAAAGTGGGTAAGGGAACATTGGAAAGGGAACTACTGCCCTGGAACTAATGTCCGTGGCAGGACTAGGAAGTTAGTAGGGGACATATGGGTTAGTAACTGAGGGGAGGATAAAATAAAGTTATTCATTTACAAACACAGTCAGTCGCGGGTTTGATGCGAGATATTTGTCTAGGCGGAATTTAAATGAATCAACGGTCCTGCAGTCTATAACGTCTCGGGGAAGCCCATTCCACAAGTTGACAACTCAATTGAAGAAGAAATTCTTAGATTCGTGTGAGTTAAAAGATTTACCAATAATTTTGCAACCGTTTCCCCGCGTGTAATTAGATTGGTCGATAGTGAAGTACTTACTACAGTTCATATTTATTGTCGATGCCTTTGATGATTTTGAACACTTGAATTAAGTCACCTCTTAATCTGCGCTGGGTTAAAGGAAATAGATTTAATTCTCTAAGACGCTCTTCGTATGGTTTGTTCTTTAGGCTAGGTATCATTTTGGTAACTCTACGTTGAACTCGTTCTAGCTTGTTTATGTCTTTTGGTAATAAGGGCACCAGCATTGAACGCAGTATTCCAGAAGAGGGCGGACTAAGGAATTGTAAAGGGTTAGGATAACGTCTTTGGATTTATGCTCAAATGACCTGCCTATAAAGCCAATTATTTTGTTTGCCTTCTTAACAACTTCTGAACATTGTTGACTCGGTTTTAGGTTACTCGATATTGTTACTCCCAGATCGGTTTCTCTGTTTACATTCTTAAGCTGAGTGCCATTCATCGAATAGTTTGCTTTCTCATTTAGGTATCCGATATGTAGTACTTTACATTTATCCGCATTGAAACTCATTTGCCAAATTTGGGCCCAATGTGACAATTTATCTAGATTGTGTTGCATATCGTCAACTTGATCTTTTGAGAGTACGCTATTTGCAATTTTTGTATCGTCAGCAAATTTTGAGATTGTACAGGTGAGACCCTTATCTATGTCGTTGATGTAAATTAGAAAGAGAATTGGTCCTAGTACCGATCCCTGGGGTACCCCGCTACTTACATTGGTCCATTTAGATGCCTTACCATTTATGACTACTCTTTGCTTTCTGTCGCTGAGCCAATTTTCTATCCATTTCAACACACCGTCTTGTATTCCATGCGCCTTTAGTTTTAGCAGTAAACGTTTGTGGGGAACTTTGTCAAAGGCCTTTTGAAAATCAAGGTATATAATATCTACAGCTTTACTCTCATCGTAGAGGTTGAGGATATCGTGGAAGAAGTCTAAGAGGTTTGTTAAACAGGAACGTTTTTTACGAAAGCCGTGTTGAGTATCTTTAAGTATGTTATTTTCCTCTAAGTGATTTACGAGTCTGTCTCTTATGACCGTTTCTAGCATTTTACATACAACTGAGGTTAAGCTAATTGGACGATAGTTACTGGGTAGGGATTTGCTGCCTTTTTTTAATATCGGTGTTACGTTGGCTATCTTCCACTGATCAGGCATAGTTCCAGACTGCAAGGATTTATTGAATAGTAATGTCAGTGGTTTGGAGAGCTCATCCTTAGCTTCCTTTAGAACTCTAGGTGAGATTGTATCAGGTCCAGGCGTTTTATTTACCTTGAGTTTATCTAAACAATTCAATACTTCTCTCTCTGTAACGGTGATATTGCTTAGAACATCTGAATTATCAATCTGAATCGGCGATGGTGTAGGGATATCACTGAGGTCTTCGGTTGTAAAAACTGATGCAAAGAAGGTATTGAGGGCATTACTCATTTGTACTTCGTCTTTGGTGTATTCTCCATTTTCATCGACTAACGGTCCAACAGTTGAAGTAACTACTTTTTTCTTTCTGATATAACTATAGAATTCTTTCGGGTTTGTTTTACTTTGATTCGCAATATGTAACTCTAGGGTCTTTTTACTTTGCTTAATTAACTTTTTGGCTTTGCATCGTAGCTCTACAAATTTCACCCGTTCTTCGTCATTTTGTGAGGATTTTAATCTATCATTAGCAAATTTTTTAGCAAGCAGGCAGTTTGAAATATCTTTATTCCACCATTTGGGCTTATTATTATGGCCTGGACGCCATATTTTCGATGGTATGCAGTCTTGCACTGCTTTTAGGTAAGTGGTTTCGAATAACTTCCAAGATGTATTTATGTCGTTATTGTTAATTAAAAAGCTCCAGTCAGTTTCTTTAAACATAGCTCTATGTTTATGAAAGTTTGCTTTCTTGAAATTAGGGACTTTTTCGATGCTACTATTTGCTTCGTTACTAGTAAAGTTTAAAGTGAAAGTTATCGTACGATGGTCGCTGTTACTGAATTCATCACCAACATTCAAATTCTCTATTAATTCTTCTTTTGTTGCAAGTACAATGTCAAGAACGTTATTACCACGGGTCGGTGTTCGAACAAATTGATAAAGCGAATTCTCTTGCAACTTTGTATACAAGTTATGTCCGGAGTGTGAAGTAAGAGTATCGCCCCACTTGGTCACAGGTAAATTAAAGTCGCCAAAAAATACGGTATCTTGTGAATTACTTACATCTGCAATTTGTTCATAAATTTCTCGGTCAGTTTGCACTGATTGAGCTGGAGGTCTGTATATTAATGCAAGTATTATTTTTGTACCTTTATTATTCTTTATTAGCACAAAAGATGTGTCGACGTTCACAATTTGAGGTTTTGACAAGAGGGTCGGGTTAAGACTTTCTTTGATATAAAATAAAACGCCACCTCCATTTTTATTTATTCGGCTTTTCTCAAACATTACATAACCGGGAAGTGAATACTCTGCTAAAAAGTCTCTATCTACTGTATTGAGCCAAGATTCTGTTATACCAATCACATCATAATTTTCAGTAAACACTAGTTCCTCTAAATCTGAAAATTTATTGCGTATGCTACGAGCGTTTGCATAGAAAACCTTTAAAGTTGCGGTTTTAGAACTCACAGAACGTTCTTTAATCAAATTTTTGGTTCTGATCGGATCTACATTTACATTCATGGCTGACATCGGTCCTCGGTCGTTATCCCTGGCGGTTTTGAATTTGGGTCGTGTTGGTGGAGCTTTATCCAAATTCGTGGTTCTTGACAGATTAGCATTTAATTCCTTCGCAGGTTGCCGCCCTCGCTGTCTTCGGTCCTCCTTTCTGGTTGTCCTGTGCTGAGTCGATTTCTTCTCCGAAAATCCTTCACCGCATCGTTGAGAAGACGCCCAAAACGTGCTGCTCCCACCTGGTTCAGATGAACTCCATCGTCCGAAAACAAATAGTCATCGTAGTAGAAATTGTCCCAGGTGTCGACGAATCCCACGTTTTCCTTCCTGCAGAGGTTTGCTAGAAAACGATTTGTGTTGGTGGCTATGTTGTAAAATCGGCTCTCTACACCAAGCCGGGGGACGATTCCTGAGACGATGATCCTTGATGACTTCTCCTTAAACGACTTGATCAGCTGCTGGTACTTTAAAAGCAAATCTTCCGACCGGGTTCGCTGTACATCGTTGGATCCAACGTGGATGACGTACATTGTATTAGCAGGGGCCAGCTTAGATACTTCGTCAACTGCAGCAACTACGTCGTCCACACCACCACCAGGGATACAAAAACGCTTCCTGGTCTTAGGTGCTCTGGCGGAAAACTCTGTGAGCTGACCACGTATCATCGAGTCTCCCACGAGCTGGACTTCTTCTATTTCCGCTTCGTCATCTGAGTCTGCGAGTATCTGGAAGCGGTTTTGACACTCGGTAATCGGTATGGGTTTCCTGGTCTTGGGGCAAACGTTGTTCCTCATGACACGGAAGTTGTCTTGAGGGGGAAGAGAGTTACTATTTTTTTCTTGAGTATCGGAACCATCAGATGAAATGGCTACTGCAGGCGTTGAATTGTTGGCAGTTGACGTTGGGGCGTTGGTGGCTGCTGGAGTTGCGGTGACAATTGAAGTTTGTGATACTCCAACGTTGAGTGTTACAAAATCTTGGAGTGATTCCAGCTTCATGGTGAGGACGTTGATCTTGTTGTAGGCTTCATCTAATTTCACTGTCAAATTCTCTTGTTGCTGGCAGAGATGGCAGACTTGAAGATCGACAGTAACAAACATGGACTCACCAAACCTACCGGCGCAGTTCATACAAGTGCGAGGCATGGTAACAGTCAGTTTCTTCAGATCACTTCACTCACTTTAAAATACTTAACTCACTTTAAAACACTTCACTCACTTTAGAAACACTTCAATCACTTCAACCGAAAACAAATATGTTGAAATACACAACAATAGGTTATCAGGGGTGATAGCCTAACCGAAAACAAAAAATTTGAGATACACAGAATTAGGCTTCCAGGGGCGATAGCCTAACCAAAAGTTTTTAAAAAATTGAAATACGCACCAATAGGCTACCAGCATTGAATAGCCTAACCGAAAATAATAAAATTGAAATACGCAGAAATAGGCTACTAGGTGTGATAACCTAACCTTAAACAAATATATATATATATATAACAGAATATGTAACTAAATATACAATTCACCAAATAGAGATTATATAAAAATAAAGAGTGACTGCACACAAGGGGTCAATATACTGTATCAACAGATGGCCCTGGTGTCACTGTAGCCTAGTAAAGCAGTAGCCTACTCTTTTTAGATAAAACAAAAAAATGTATCAGTCAAAGGTTACTACAAGATCGTGCAAGCAACAACTAAAATTACAGATATATATAGCTACAGTAGGATACTAAATACAATATCTACTAGAGTTAATAAGAACAACAGATTGGCTGGCTATAGGCTAGGCTAGGTTTGGATTAGGTTAAAAGCTTGGCAGGTTGGGTTAGGCTAGGTTAGTTTGTACAAATACCACCCTTAGCTTAAAGTAAAATCACTGAGGAGAAAAAGTCAAGAATATATTTAGGGGGAAAAGATAAAATGATAAATAGTAGTGATGATGATTGTAATTGTAGTAGTGATGATCATATTGATGGTGATGATGACAGTAGTTGTGATGATTGTGGCAGTTGTAGTGATGATGGCAGTAGTAGTGATGATGGTGATTGTGATTGATGATGGTGTTAGTTGTGATGATGGTAACCCATCGCAGAGTTGGGGTATCGCCGTTTTGATTTTGGGCAAAACGGAACGTCTACTTTATTATTATATATCCGTAGATAAATTATTTACTACTTTTCACGATTGATCCTTATATACTTTCTCTCTGATAATACACTAAGTATACTGTATATTTCCACAGTTAGCTCTTCTATAACTTTTACGGTATAATAACTTCACTTTCGATGTGTAGAGTAAGTAATCCAATGGTATAGAATTATTAATCCAATGCGTGTAGAATTAGTAATCCAATCTTGAGTAGATGCGTTGGCCGTGGGGTTGTCCTGACGTGACTGGGTTGGCACAGCTTAACTCGAATTCTTTAACCCGTGGAGCCCCGGCTAGTTTTGTAATGTTTGTTCACCAGAACCCGGCCGGTTTTCAAAAAATGGTTTTATTCCAGAAACAATAGCGAATGGGTTAGGAATGAAGGAAAAACCACGAAAAACCGCTCAAAAAGCTTAAAGAATGGTCCTACAGAGCCCCCGAAAACGTATTTTACAAGAGTAAAAAATTGAAGGCAATTACCCCAAAAAACCAGGTTATTGCGCGCTCACGCGCACGCACGTGGACTTTGAGAGTTTTCAACCATCGGCACGGTTGCGTGGGATACGTACACAGTTCCCATACAAATCTGAGCCCTCTTGAGTGGCTACACCTGAGGTTACGGTCGGCGCAATTAGGGTGACGCGTCAGACGCGTCGCTGGGGCTGTGCGTTACATACATCGCCGACGCGTCAGACGCATCGCTGGGGCTGTACGGGTTAAAAGAACTTTGATGCACCATTTGTGGTTTATTAAAGTTACAGTCCTTCCGCCCATGGGTCACAAGGAACAGTATAAACAAATAGGTGTATACGTAAGTGGCAGTATCACAATTGTTTTTCCGCCCATGGATCACAAGAACAATTATGACTACTGTGCCCTTAATCTTTTCAGCTGTTCTTCCGCCCATGGATCACAAGAAACAGCCTTCCAAAGTTACAGTCCTTCCGCCCATGGGTCACAAGGAACAGTACTTAAACGATTGAATATCGATCTTGGAATTGCCTGCTGAGGTCACCTCTTTTCTCAGCATCTTGGTGGTGGTATGGCTGCGCATCATAAAGGCGCCTAGGGATAGGGTGTTGTAGGGTGGTTGGCTCCGTGTGGCTTGGGAGGGGGGGTGACAGGGGTTAACTGTGTACCTCGGCTCCTCTGAACATGGTGGCGGGGCGGCTGCGGTCTAGAGTGGCGAGGGGATGTCTGGTATTGATGGTGCCATTCTTGGTGTCGCCTGTCTTTCCCACTTCTCTTACTTCTTGGCGCTTTGACATTGTCCCAGTTGATGATTATGTCCTTTCCTGGTGTTGGAGGGCATCTCATCTCGCTGGTAATGTTGCGAGCACGTCTGTCTAGTTCGGAGGTTGTGCCCTTGTTGCGTTGGGGGTGGATGGGAGATTTTCTTCTTTCTTGTTTACTGTTTTCCTTTCTCTGGACTTTGGAATTGTTGATGGTGATGAGTAAGTTCCCTTCTGGTGTTGGAGGACGTGTCATATTGATGGTGGCAATTCGTGTTCCGGATTTGCAGGGTATATCATTTTTGGTACAGGGAGATGACCTTGAGTTGTTGCTCCCCTGGCCAGGGCCGGATTTACATGTTATGGGGCCCTGGGCACTGGGGATATGCAGGGCTCCTTAGCAGGGGTGATGGGCGAGCGAAGTGAGCCTTTGCAGCTGGGGTGTCCGGGAGAGAGAGAGAGAGGGGGGGGGGGGGGGGGGGGGCTTCTTTAAGCCCCTTCCCCCAGATTATTTTTGAAAAATAAGCACTTTTAGGGGCATTTTGAGGGCTATGGAGAGTGAAATCCTGTAATTTATAATATAAAGTTATACACATGTATCTGTACCTAATTAGGCATCATAGGCATGGCAAAAGCAAAACATTGTGTAATTTGCGATAAAACATATATTTCAGAAATCAGAATGCACACACAGTCACACACCCATTAAGACATTGACATTAGAGTAATGTAATGTAGAGTATAGTGTGCGTATATGTGAGTGCTGTAAATGTGAGTTTGTGCTTTATACCATAATTATATTGTATACGGCAGTGAATCAGTGATTCTATGTAGAGTAATTGATATAATTAGTTACTTCTTTTGCATATGTTTTCTTTCATAAATGTTAATGTTGTAGAAAGTAAAAATAAATGGTTAACTTTTTGGAATACTGATAGGAATTTTATAATCTAAAAATTAGTTAAGAATTATGAAAGTATAGACTGTATAGCTACAATTTATTAATAAAGTAGACATGCCGTTTCGCCCAAAATCAAAACGGCATACCCAACTGGTGATCGGTCACCATCATCACTGCTAGGCACTATCATCATTAATATCATCAGCACTATTACTATTATAATCATCACTACTACTCTCACCATCATCACTACTACTCTCATCATCACTATTACTCTCATCATTACTACAACTTTCACCATCATCACTACTACTTACCAACATCACTAATACTGTCACCATCATCTTACAATCATCATTACAAATGTCACCATCATGAATACTATTATGACCATCATCACTACTACTAGTACTAGCTGTCACCATCATATCTACTACTGATATCATCATCACTAACATCATCATCACTACTGTCATCATTATCGCTAAATCTACAACCATTATAACTGCTATTATCACCATCATCACTACTATCAGCATTATCGACACTATTACTACCATCACTTTTAATGTCAACTAAACTAACTTAACCTAACAAATGCGGTCACCATCATCACTACTAGTCACTATCATCATTAATATCATCATCACTACTACTCTCACCATCATCACTACTACTCTCATTACTACAACTTTCACCATCATCACTACTACTTACCAACATCACTAATACTGTCACCATCTTCTTACAATCATCATTACTAATGTCACCATCATGAATACTATTATGACCATCATCACTACTGTCATCATTATCACTAAATCTACAACCATTATCACTGCTATTATCACCATCATCACTACTATCAGCATTATCCCCACCAGTGTTGCCAGATTCTAAATTCAGAATTATCGTATTGTGACCACAAAATTATGGAATTTGCACCAAAATTATCGTACACACTAATATCTATCTATCTATCTATATATATATATATATATATATAAAAAATATATATATATATATATATATATAAATATATATATATGGTGTAGCCTATATACAGTATATATATATTGTGACGTCTACCAGCATTGGCAGAATCGCCTCTCGGTAGCCACTAGCGCTCGCCAGGGACATTGAAGTGGGCTACAGTTATCAGAGAATGTTGTTCTTTCTTTCCTAGCAATCGTATTGTCACAGACAGTCCAGTGGTGGTCTTTATTTTCGTCTGTGACAACGGGAAGTGCTTTATATCATTTTTTTTTTTTTTTTTTTTTTTTAAAGAGACAATGAATGGAGGAAGGAAAAACACAGATAAAACAAAAAGGTCCATGTGCCTAAAGGCATCCTCCATTCATAAAATGTTTGTAACAACTGGATTTAAACATTTGTTGATTGTAAGTTTGTGGAAAGCAATTCGTGGGAAGTGAATTCCAAAGAGTAGTAGCTCTGGGGATAAATGAATTCTGATAAGCAGAAGTTCTGCATTGTGGAGGAGAAAGTGTAAATTCATGGGCGCTCTCAGCTGCCCTAGTTCTACGGGGAAAGATGTGGAGAGGCGGCACAATTGAAGCAAGTTCCTCTGAACAATTGCTGTGAAAATATCTGTAGAATAATGCAAGGGATGCAACGTTTCTTCGTATGGCTAATGTAGGAAGGTCCTGTGTGATTGCAGGGTTATTGATTAATCTAATAGCTTTATTTTGAATTTTGTCCAACTGCCTCAATGCAACCACTCCACTTCCACCCCACAGAGGTGAACAGTAATCCATCTGAGAGCGCACATGACTTTTATATATTACGGCCAACTGCTCGTCAGTGAAGAATTCTCGAACTCTGTACAGGAGTCCCAGTTTTTTAGAGGCATTCTTAGCAATGCTTCTAACATAATGTGTCCAGCTCAAGTTAGTAGTCAATGTTACACCGAGAATGTCAATACTAGGGGAAGTGGGAATATTTACATCATTAAAAAATATATGGGAGTCAGTGAGATTCTGTCGGTTAGAAAATTGAATGTACTTGGTTTTCTGTGCATTAAAGGAAACTAGATTCTCTTGTCCCCATTCATTAATTCTAGAAAGGTCCCGGTTCAGAGAAATTGCAGTGTTTATTTTTGAATTTATAAGATCGGGTTGGGTGAAAGAATTGGTAAATGTGAAGGAACTGTGGAGTGTTGAGTCATCTGCGTAGGAATGTATTGGATTATGAGTGGTAGATATGAGATCATTGATATGAATGAGGAACAGAGTTGGGGCCAAAACTGATCCCTGGGGAACACCAGCATTTATTGAGTGAAATTGAGAATAAAGGCCATCTACCATTACACGTATTTTTCTGTTATGAAGATAAGAAGAAATTAGTGGAACTAATGATGCAAGGCCGTAGTGTGACATCTTCGACAATAAGGATTGATGCCAGACTCCATCAAATGCCTTTGATATATCCAGTGCTATTGTATGTGTTTCACCATGTTGGTCTGTAGCTTGGTTGATTTGATGCGTAAGAAGGCAAAGAATGTCTGCAGTTGATCGACATCGTCTAAAACCATATTGCCTATCACTGATTAATTTATTATTCTCCAGATGCTTAATTATGTGATTATTTAATATAATTTCAAAAACTTTGCCAAGAGTGGAAGTTATAGCTATTGGTCTGTAGTTTGATGGATCTGAAGAGGCACCTTTTTTAGGAACTGGATGGATGTTTGCTTCTTTCCAGGGCACTGGGAAGCATGAGGTATGAGTACACAGACGGAAAATTTTTGCCAATACAGGAGCGAGCACCAAGGAGCAATTCTTAAGTACTATTGGAGGAATTTCATCTGGACCAGGAGCCTTATCTACTGAGAGATTCTGCAAAATAGTTTTGACATGTCTGGTGTGGATCTTAAGTGAGGGAATTTCAGGTGAATTAAAATTAAGTACAGGGACATCTTGATTTATTTCATCTAAGGTTGAGTTGGTGGAGAAAATATCTGCAAGAAGGTTAGCTTTACCTCGTGGGTCACTTACAAGATTGCCAGTCGGAGATTTTAATGGTGGAATGGATGAAGCAGTAGTGAAGTTGGATTTGAATGAGTTAAGAGTAGACCAAAATATTTTGTTATCATTTGGATTATTTAGAAGTTTATTTGCCTGCTTATGGAGAAAGTTTGATTTAGTTAGGTTTAATACAGTTTTGGCATGATTTCTGATGTTTCTAAAGTAATTAAAGGCTTCATGTGTTTTTGATCTTGTGTATGCATTGTAGGCTATTGCTTTTTGTTCAGTTACTCTAGCACAATTATGGTCAAACCATTTAGGTGAATTAGATCTTTTACTGTACTTTTGATGAGGAATAAAAGTTTCCATTCCAATTTTTACAAAATCTTGTATGTGGCTCAAGGTGGAGTGTGCATCATTAGAAAAGAAAGAGGTCCAGGGAATATCAATAAAGAAACCTTGAAGACCCTCCCAGTCTGCCCTATCGTAATGCCATTTAGTCACCAGAACAGGTTCAGAGTGGGAAGGTGTGGTAGGTGATAGACAGGTGGCCTGTATCAGACAGTGATCAGAAGATCCAAGTGGGGACCTCACTGTAACATCATAATTTTCTGAATTGGTTGTTAAAAATAAGTCCAGTAGGTGGGAATTATGATTAGGATTATCTGGTACACGGGTGGGTTGGTTGACTAGTTGAATGAGATTAAATGAGTTTGCAAATAGCTCACATTCAAGACCAGCATCATCAGTCCTGGCTGAATGAGTGAGCCATTCAACATTATGGACATTAAAATCACCCAACACAGTGATTTCAGAAGAAGCATTTAAGTTGAGGACACTGAGTTGTGAGGACAGAGAATCAAAAAGACTTTGCTCTGGAGGAGTATTTGGGGAACGGTAGATGCAACATATGTATTTAAATTTACCAGCAGAAATTAATTTGTATATAGAATAATCAAAATAGGGACAATTGAAACTAGTAACCTCCTCCAGGGCAATTTCAGATTTTGCGAAGCAACATACACCACCTTTAGGTCTGAAATTTTGGAGCAGTTGATAACCTGGAAAATTAAATCTAGATGTGTCAGATGTGGATGTTACTTGAGTCTCTGTCAAAAAAAGGAGAGTAGGGGATTCTGCTTGAAGAAATTGGTGTACAGAATTGATGTTAGAGTGAAGTCCCCTTATATTACTAAAGAAATAGCTGTACTGACAAGCAGCTTTGGGACGTTGCAATGCTCTTGACACAGTCGCATGATGACGACCGGGAGGGCCCTGTGTCAATAACCCAACCCTGCCGGGGGTGGATATCCGAGAATAGAATATAACATGCATTGTATATAGTTAAGGAGAGAGAACAATATAGGCAGTGTGGTGGTAGTGTGTGCGTGCGTATACATCTGCTGCCTCCCTCGCTCGGAGGCTCGCTGCTTTCTCACGCCCCTTGATTGGCTGGCGTGTCTGGCTGTGTCACGTGACACCTGCTGCCTTGTGACGTCTCGGCCTGTGATTGGCCGACCACCGCGTCTTTGTGGGCTCCTGTGTTCGCGGGGGTCCCCAGGAGCTGCCTTCCTCAGAACAGGCCAGGGGCGCACACGACTAACATCCTTTTTACAACTGTCCCCCATATCCCCACCATTCTGATACTGTCTCTCTCACTCAACTTCCTTTCTTTCATTCCTCTAATCTTTTAACGTCACAGCACTCCCTTTGGGTTCAGTACACGATTTCATATCGGCCCATCGTATTGTGTGCGTCGCTCTCATATATATTTACATGTATTAGAATAGGCTATAAGGGTTCTTAGTCTATGGAGGTTTGATGACTCTGTGTGTGTCTCCCTCAGTGTCCTTAGTTTATGGAGGTTTGATGACTCTTTGTGTGTGTCTCCCTCATTATCAGTAGTGCTCTGCTCGGTTATTTAATGCTAGACTGGGATGAGGTTTCTGTTGTCGTTGTCACCGATGTGTGTACGGTTTGTTTATACCTACACGACTTCGACGGTTTCTGTGGTATCCTAGGTCGTCCATTTGGTTGTGTCTTTTGCGAGTGCAGCATCGTGTTGTAGGAGGGCATTAGCCTACTACCTTATAACACAGTGCTGCCTCTTTGCTTGACTTTAGAGGGATCGCCAGGGTAGAGCCAGATACTTGAGATCTGGATCCACCAAGAGAGCATCCCCGTCATTAACGTAACTTTAATCATACTGCCTTAAGGACAACGCTAGGCTATGAGCCTGTCTTGCTCAGCCACAGTTTCCTAACCTTGATATCCCAGCTAGACTTTATTCGCCTAGCAGACACTAGTTAGGACCTAAGCTCTTTTGATATGTATGCATTATTATTCACAAGCATTTATTAGTCTAGGTTGTTGTTGAGTTTCACAACCATAGTAGACTGTTTCGTTGATAAAGAAGTACTTCTTTTAGTGTCGAGCATTACTACCGTTGAACATTTATAGTATTCTCGTGTCAGTTAACATTATATGTCCTATCTTTTAGTGTATTCTATTTACATGTGTGGTGTCCTGCCTCCTGCCTTTATATAGTTTAAGATACGAGCATCTTATGAGCATCAGACTTTCTTCAGAAGTTTCCAGGTCTATGCTGTAGGACTATACTTCACTTTCTTTCAGATAGGAGTGAAGAGTTTATTGTTGTTTAGAGTAACTGTATTAAAGCATCTTTTTATTGTATTAAATCTTGCAGTGATTTAATTGATCTTTCCCTAGATTCTTGTTTATGCATTTTAACGTAACTTGCATCCTGTGTGTTATCAGGCTATACCAGTGTGGGTTAGCCTGAAGTAGAGTACATTTATGCCCAGTTAAGGATACCCCGTTATCGCAGATTAACTCTGGAGGGTATAGGTGTTTTGTTCGCCGGCATAATAAGTTCAAGGGTTTGGATCTAGCGTACCGTTGTTGCATAGTGCCCTATTACTAGTCCAAGCATTAAGTGCCCTTGATTTATTCGTAGCCCCGGTCGTAACAAATGGCGACCTTGCCTAGCATCTTATCATAGTCGCCAGTTAATAAATGGCGACCTTGCCTAGTATCTTATCTTAGTCAACCTAGTGAACTCAGAAATAATTGCAGGATTTCTGGACATTTGTTTTTTGAGGAATATTTTGGACACGTGGGAATTTTTGGCAACGTGATATATAGCACTTGAGTTGTCTTCAAGCATTTTTGAGTGAATAGTGCTACATGAGAGTAGGTACTTCTTTTCTTTATAAACGTTGAGGATTTCCGGTGGACACTATGTCGAACGACGGATCAGTACATAGTGAGAGCACAGGCGAGGAGGTGGAGAAGGTGGAGTTGTCTAGCAACGCTCGGGTGGTAAACAGTGAGGAGGATGCTCGGATATTTTTGGAGGAGCCTGTGTCAGCGGATCGTGTGTCGGGGCTAGACCGGTACGGACTGTAGTGTGTACCCACGGTCTTAGGGTTTCCCGGTACTAGCGGTTTGTCGAGAGGTGAGCTGGTTACCTGTGTGCTCGGTGGGGTGCGTGAGGCTTCGGGTGGAACGGGAGCTGGGGCACCTTTTGCCCAGCCCCCATTCCACTCGACTCCTACCATGGCGCCCCCTTGGGCTCCGGAGCCGGATACGTTCCCGCAGGCCGATGCCCGCTGGTGGTTGGGTATACCTCTAGGTGGTTCACGGGGTGGGTCCCCAATAGTAGCACCCCCTCCTCAAGGTTTGTCTGCCGAGATGTTGTTTCAGCTCGAACTCGCCAAACTTAACCAGCAGGCGGAGCAACGAAAGCATGAGCTCAAACAGCGGCAGCGAGAAGCTGAGCTTCAGGTTGAGGCTACGAAGTACTGTGCAGACAGAGATCTTGAGAAGTCTCGGGTGGAGTCGACAGGGCAGCGTCTCGGTTCTGGGAATCGAGGTCTTGATCAGTCTTTATCGCACCTGCTCAAGTTAGTCCCTGTATTTGATGAGTCGGGTGTCACCGATTTTTTTTTGCGTTTTGAGAAGAAGTGCCGGGAGCACCAGTGGCCCGAGGTTAAGTGGGCAGCCTTGTTTCCTCTAGGTTGGTTGGCAAAGGACTCAAGGCATATGATGCGTTGCCCTTGGAGTTTTGCATCGATTATGAGGTATTGAAGGAGGCTGTCCTGCGGGCATATGAGTTACAACCAGAGACTTATAGGTTGAAGTTCCGGGGTGTTACGAAGGGTCGTGAGTGCACCTTTCTTGAACATGCCCGGTAACTGTCTGACGCTTTTGGGAATTGGCTGAGATCGGAGAAGGCAACGACGTTTGATGAGATAAAACAGTTGATGCTTCTCGAGCAGTTCTTTAAGTGTACGGGCAGCGACCTGACGTTGAACCTTAACCCTTTATTAGCGGCTCACCACATAAGTCGTATTTAATAAAGCTGGACTATGTGGCGGCGCTCGACATAGGTCGAGTGGCAATTTCAGCACGTAATGTTGTTGAGAGAGAGAGACAAGTGGTGGCAGGAGAGTAGCGAGCGTATGACTGCTCCAGACCACCGCGGCGAACATACTGACACGAATCCCAGCTCCCTCCTCCCTCTCTCACTCGCTATATAAGGAATTGTATCGGGAAAGTGGCTAATTACATGCTTTTTGCACTCGCGTTGCACGGTTATTGCAAGAAAACTAGCCATCATAAAAGGATCGTTATGGTGTCATTCGAAAGCTCTGTTTATGCCCTTTCAGGGATAGGTACTTGTTTTATGTTCTGGGTCTTATTTAGGCATGAAAATGATCTCGTAAACAGCCCTATTTTGGCTAAAAACACCCCGCTGGGCGGTACATATAAATAAACCGCATAGGCCGCTCGTAAGGTGTTAAAGAGAAAAATCCTAAAACTCTACAGGAGGGAGCTGAGATGGCTGACCTTAGGCTATCGCTGATTCGTGGGTGCGGGTCTGCACAACGGAACGATGCAGTTAACAAGGGGCGCAACACTCCACCCCCCCGAGTCAGTGATACACCATACAACAATAAAAACAAGAGCAATGATATTAAGTCTGACCATAAACCTAATACCGTCCCGTTTAAGAAGGGTCCGGGCCCTTCCCCACCTCAAGGGAAGCCCAAGAGGGAGGTAGAGTGTTTTCATTGTCATAAGAAGGGGCATTTTGCACGATCCTGTCCTAGCAACCTACCTACTGCAGTCGTGTCTTTGGCTCGCAACATTGGGGTGTCTTTAAGGTCTTCTGCTATTACCCGGGGTGATATGTCAGATGCGGGGGCACAGCCAGTGAAGGAGTGTCCGGAAGGCTCGAAACCTGTCCGCGATGCTTTTTGTGGCCATCGAGGGCGTGGCTGCGTGAGTTGGGCTGGTTGCAAGCTTGGGTTGGAGTTGCTGCGAGATACAGGTGCATCCCAGACTTTGATGAAGAACTTTACAGGCAAACCTATAAACGCGGCACGGGTGGTTGTGGTGCAGGGTATTAATGCTACACGGTCATACCCGTTGGTTCGAGTAGAGCTGGAGGTTGATGGTGTGACACGGGAGCTTGATGTTGGAATCGTAGAGAAACTGCCAGTAGAGGGCGTCGACCTTCTTCTCGGCAACGACTTTGCGGTGCCTACTTCTGAGGTTCCACCCTTAGTCGTTGCCGAGAGGGTGGCCGACGTGAGTAGGGAGGGGCAGGAGTTGGTCGAGAGGTGTCAATTACAGCAGATGGCGTGTGTTGTCACCCGATCTCGTGCATCTAAAGTGTCACAGCCCATTCCTCAGTCTCTAGACCAGCGGAGGAACGGTCGGAAGGAGAAAGCTAAAGTTGGGAAAAGTTTTGAGAGTTTTGATCCAGCGGCTCTTCTTGGCGACTCAGTATTAGCACCAATGTTTAGGTCCGGAGTGGCCCCAGAACCTGTCACACTTGATGAGGAGGTAGGGCGTGAGAAAACTCCGAGACAGCACCGTTACACCCGTAAGCAAGATAGGATAGAACAGCTTAGTATCGGGGGAGGCCATAAGTTGCTCCGGGAGCATCTAGATAATTGGCTCCTTCGGATATTTGTAAGCTACAGTTAGATGATCCTGAGCTTCAAATGTGTAGCAACGGTGCAGTGGAACTTGAGGAGGACGGGGATGCAAAGCCGGGGGATTTCTTTCGTGTGGAGGGAATTTTGTACAGGCGTTTTCTAGATCCCAGACGGAGTTGGGAGGGCGGGTCGAGAGTGGTTGACCAGTTGGTAGTGCCTCGTGTGTGCCGTGATAGCCTACTGAGGTTGGCGCATGATGTACCGTTGGCAGGGCATTTGAGTGTACGTAAGATGCTAGCAGCCTTGGATAAATTGTTTTGGTGGCCAGGTATGAAAGCACATGTGGCATCATGGGTGGCAATGTGTAGTACCTGCCAGACAGCAGGTAAACCAAACCAGTGTATCCCCAAGGCTCCGTTACACCCTATTCCTGTAATCGGGCCAACATTCAGTAAGGTTATAATCGACATGGTTGGCCCTCTACCCCCTACTAGTGCAGGCAATAAGTACCTCCTCACCATTATGGATGTTGCCACTCGTTATCCGGATGCTTACCCCATGCGAAATGGTACTGCTAAGGCTGTTGTTCGTAACTTGCTATTGTACTGCTCTAGGTACGGGTACCCGCAGGAATTGCAGTCGGACCAAGGATCCAACTTTACTTCTAACCTTTTTAAACAGACCATGCAGCAGCACGGTGTTAGTACCGTTGTCTCTTCAGCCTACCACCCAGAGAGTCAGGGGGTGTTAGAGAGGTGGCACTCGACTCTCAAGAGCATGCTGCGGTGTTATTGTGTTGAAAATGGTAAAGACTGGGATCTTGGGTTGCCCTATGTATTATTCGCTGCTCGGGAGGTACCTGGTGAAAGCCTAGGGTTTAGTCCCAATGAGCTAGTCTTTGGACATCAGGTCAGAGGCCCCCTCAACATGGTAAGGGAAATTTGGGAGGGCACAGCAAAACTATGTTCCATGTTAAAGTACGTCCTCGAGAGCCATGAAAGAATGCTGAGATGCCTAGAGTTGGCAGGTAGGAATTTGGTAGGGTCTCAAGCATTGATGAAGGACAGGTACGATGAGAAGACAAAACTCCAGGAGTTTAAGGTGGGGCAGGAGGTGTTGATGTTGTTACCTCTGCCCGGTCATCCGTTGTCTGCTAAGTACGCTGGCCCTTATAAGGTGGTAAAGAAGATCTCTGACCTAGACTATCTTGTGGCTACTCCAGATAGGCGTAAAAAGAACCAGCTGTGCCATGTGAATCTGGTAAAGGAGTTTGTGAGGCGACCCCCTGAGCCTCTCGCTGTCCCAGTGTTGACCTGCAGCGGTCATGGAGGAGAAGGAGTGAGGGACAGTGAAGCTCAGGTGGAAGATAACTGGGAGTGTCATGTCTTTGCAAACCAGTGGGCGGGGAACTCCAGACAGGTGGCTGACGAGGCTCTAGTGCACCTGCCTGAGCAACAGTGTGTAGCCGTGCAGCGCCTGTTTGATTCATACCCCACTGTGTTCGCAGAGCATCCAGGCCTCACAACTCGGGTGGTGCATGACGTAGACGTGGGAGATCACCCCCCCCCTTCAAATCAGTACCCTACAGAATTCCACCCATTAAACTCCCAGCCCTCCGAGCGGAGTTAGAATATATGTTAGAACGGGGGTTGATTGAGAAGGGAGCAGTGAGGTGGACATCTCCTGTCACTCTGCAGCCTAAGCCTGACGGGAAGGTTCGCTTCTGCGTCGACTTTCGGAGATTGAACGAGTTGACTCCCACCAATGCTTATCCTCTTCCCCGTGTTGATGATAGTGCAGACAAGATTGGTAAGGCAAAGTTTTTAACTAAAGTAGACCTAGTGAAAGGCTACTGGCAGGTGCCCATGTCTGAGCGGGCGAAGGGGGTATGCGGGTTTGTGGTTGATGGGAACACCTACCGTTGCAATGTGATGCCGTATGGTCTTAAGAATGCCCCAGCAACCTTCCAGAGTTTTATGAATGAGTTAGTAGCTGACATCCCTAACTGCACTGTCTACTTAGATGACGCTATAATCTACGATGACAACTTTGAGAGTTACTGTGAGCACATAGAAGCCTTGTTTCGGAAGCTCAGTGAGGCCAGCTTGGTGGTCAATCTGGGCAAGTGTGACTTTGTCCGGGCAACTGTACAGTATCTCGGGTTTGTGGTCGGGTTAGGCCAGGTGTCCCCCCCCCCCCCCCCAAAAACAAAAAAAAACAAAAACAAAACAAGATACAGGCTATTAAACAGTTCCCCAGGCCGTCCACCAAGCGGCAGATCATGAGATTTTTGGGCATGATCGGTTACTATCGCCGTTTTATTAAGGGTTATTCTACTGTCTTAGCTCCTCTGACAGATTTACTAGCAAAAGAGAAAAAGTTCAAGTGGGCACCTGAGTGTGAAAGGGCTTTTTCGCTGGTCAAGCACCTACTATGCACTCACCCAATCCTCAGGGCCCCTGACTTTGAAAGACCATTCCAGCTGGCAACAGATGCCAGCGGTGTAGGGGCTGGTGCCGTCTTAATGCAAACAGATGAGGAAGGTTTGGAGCATCCAGTCAGTTTCTTTTCAAAGAAGTTTAATTCCGCTCAGAAAAACTACTCTGTGGTAGAGAAAGAACTGCTGGCAATAGTGTTGGCACTCAGGCACTTTGAAGTATATGTTCCAGCCTATGGGCCAGTCGTGGTGATTTACACCGATCACCACCCTCTTAAATTTCTGAACCAATTCCATAACCGGAATATGAGGCTGACACGTTGGTCACTCATGTTGCAAGAATACAATCTAGACATTCGCCATATTGCCGGTTGTGAGAATGTGATTGCAGACTGTTTGTCGAGGGTGGAGGATCCGGCGTAGATCACCACAGGTGGGTGGGTTTGAGTGGAGAAAAACTAGGCTTGCCCCTGTAGAGCAGCCGTCAAAAACAACATTAAAATTAAATAAAAAAAATCACATAAAAACTCTTTCTTTTTGATAGTTAATTGTAAGTTGCCAATATTATAGCTAATGTCCTAAGTTGAACCTGTATTTCACTTAGGAGGCTGGGCTCTGTGAAGCTCGCTCAGGGAGCATAGTAGGCTAAAATTATACTATTATGTTTGGGAGGGGTTATAAGATTTTCTTTATGCTAATGTGTTGTTTTTATTTAAGATTGAGCTTTGCATTTCATTTTCTGGTGGAGTGGCTAAGTGTGGCGGGTCTTGTCGGCATTCTGCCTTGTCAGATATCGTGCTCGCCTAATGTTGAGCGTCTTATATCTTGGGCGGGGTGTGACGTCTACCAGCGTTGGCAGAATCGCCTCTCGGTAGCCACTAGCGCTCGCCAGGGACATTGAAGTGGGCTACAGTTATCAGAGAATGATGTTCTTTCTTTGCTAGCAATCGTATTGTCACAGACAGTCGAGTGGTGGTCTTTATTTTCGTCTGTGACAACGGGAAGTGCTTTATATCATTAATAGAATATAACATGCATTGTATATAGTTAAGGAGAGAGAACAATATAGGCAGTGTGGTGGTAGTGTGTGCGTGCGTATACATGTGCTGCCTCCCTCGCTCGGAGGCTCACGCGCGTACTTTCTCACGCCCCTTGATTGGCTGGCGTGTCTGGCTGTGTCACGTGACACCTGCTGCCTTGTGACGTCTCGGCCTGTGATTGGCCGACCACCGCGTCTTTGTGGGCTCCTGTGTTCGCGGGGTCCCCAGGAGCTGCCTTCCTCAGAGCAGGCCAAGGGCGCACACGACTAACATCCTTTTTACAACTGTCCCCCATATCCCCACCATTCTGATACTGTCTATCTCACTCAACTTCCTTTCTTTCATTCCTCTAATCTTTTAACGTCACAGCACTCCCTTTGGGTTCAGTACACGATTTCATATCGGCCCATCGTATTGTGTGCGTCGCTCTCATATATATTTACATGTATTAGAATAGGCTATAAGGGTTCTTAGTCTATGGAGGTTTGATGACTTTGTGTGTCTCCTTCAGTGTCCTTAGTTTATGGAGGTTTGATGACTCTTTGTGTGTGTCTCCCTCATTATCAGTAGTGCTCTGCTCGGTTATTTAATGCTAGACTGGGATGAGGTTTCTGTTGTCGTTGTCACCGATGTGTGTACGGTTTGTTTATACCTACACGACTTCGACGGTTTCTGTGGTAGCCTAGGTCGTCCTTTTGGTTGTGTCTTTTGCGAGTGCAGCATCGTGTTGTAAGAGGGCATTAGCCTACTACCTTATAACACAGTGCTGCCTCTTTGCTTGACTTTAGAGGGATCGCCAGGGTAGAGCCAGATACTTGAGATCTGGATCCACCAAGAGAGCATCCCCGTCATTAACGTAACTTTAATCATACCGCCTTAACCCTTAACTGGCAACGCGCAACTTATGTCGTGTGAAATAAATTTGGACTAAGTGGCGGTTCACAACTTATGTCGTGCGCCATTTTCAGCACGTAATGTTGCTGAGAGAGAGAGCTGAGCGGTGTGAGGAGCCTAGCAACTGTATGACCGCTCACCACCACCGCGGTGGACCAACTGAAGTGAATCCCACCCTTTCCTCCCCTCTCACACTCGCTACACAGGAAATTATGTAGGGAAATTACCTAATTACAGGGTTTTTGCACTCGTGTTGCACGATCGTTGCAAGAGAACCAGCGGTCGTACAAGGATGGTTCGGGTGTCATTGGAAAGCTCTCTTTACGCCCTTTCAGGGATAGATACTTGTTTTACGCTCTGAGTCTTATTTAGGCATGAAAATGATCACATAAACAACCCTATTTAGGGTTAAAAAAAAACGCTGGGCGCTACGGTCCGCTAGACCGCCTAGCCCGCCAATAAGGTGTTAAGGACAACGCTAGGCTATGAGCCTGTCTTGCACAGCCACAGTTTCCTAACCTTGATATCCCAGCTAGACTTTATTCGCCTAGCAGACACTAGTTAGGACCTCAGCTCTTTTGATATGTATGCATTATTATTCACAAGCATTTATTAGTCTAGGTTGTTGTTGAGTTGCACAATCATAGTAGACTGTTTCGTTGATAAGGAAGTACTTCTTTTAGTGTCGAGCATTACTACCGTTGCGCATTTATAGTATTCTCGTGTCAGTTAACATTATATGTCCTATCTTTTAGTGTATTTCATTTACACATGTGGTGTCCTGCCTCCTGCCTTTATATAGTTTAAGATACAAGCATCTTATGAGCATCAGACTTTCTTCAGAAGTTTCCAGGTCTATGCTGTAGGACTATACTTCACTTTCTTTCAGATAGGGTTGAAGAGTTTTTTGTTGTTTAGAGTAACTGTATTAAAGCATCTTTTTATTGTATTAAATCTTGCAGTGATTTAATTGATCTTTCCCTAGATTCTTGTTTATGCATTTTAACGTAACTTGCATCCTGTGTGTTATCAGGCTATACCAGTGTGGGTTAGCCTGAAGTAGAGTACATTTATGCCCAGTTAACTCCTTCAGACATATTAAGTCCAAATAAGTCTGAGGAGGCGCTTGACATAGCTTTTGGGTCTTGAATTTGGCTCATGAGTGTTGTCGAAGCCTTACATTTTTCTCTATTTCCATCCACCAGAATGCTGTTTATTGTGATGTATCATATGTCAATGGAAAGAGGAATATTTATAGTACATGATAAAAAAAAAAAATGTAAATAAATAGAAATATGAAAGTGTAAATGAGTCCGGAATACAATTATTTCCCATGCAATTGTCTTCACACCGTCTTATCTCTAAATTATGTGTGATGACCATATATTTTTATCTGAAACAGAAATTGTTTATCTTCAATAGTTCTCAAGCAGTGACCGAAAAAAAAATATGATTTTGATTTATATGGTTTATAACATTTTCGATTTATTTCATGCTACGAAGTGTATGGTTTTAAATTTAGGCTTTATGAATACGGCAAATAATGCTGATGAGTATAAAACAAACTAGAAGTTCCTACGACAAATACTTTTTGTGCTATGAATATTTGAAATGAAGAGCCAAAATGCGAATATTTACGCTTCACCCGTCTCTGTTCCGCCGATGCTAGCGGGGTTCCGAGCTGTTACCCACCTCGTCGTTGCGTTATTTGCTCGGATACGTATATAACTGTATATATCACCGGAATCGGAAAATTGTGCTCTTTCCAATGGTGAAAACCAAAATAATATAGCGTAATTGGTTCGTGAGCTATGCGCAACTGTTTCCATGCATTGTTATTGTTATGAAAATATATGAGAATGTTTATACAGTTGTATATCTTTGCCACAATATACAACACTTTTATATAATTTTCCTTGCCAATAATTGTATAATATTCATAGAAGACATGTCAGTCATGAAGGTTGTCAATTTTACTTACCTGGTAGGGCCACAACCCTTTCCAAGGAGAAGGGAAATGGCTCCTGGGTTGACACTGAAAAAAACAAATAAGAAAGCCAGGTTATCTTCAGGTAATAAATTCAGAAATAATTCTATTGTACACATAAATAAAATAAAGTAATGCATATATATATATATATATATATATATATATATATATATATATATATATATATATATATATATATATATATATATATATATATATATATATATATATATATATATATACATATATATATACAAGGTGTCAAACAAAATATAAAGAATGGTAAATGGTAATGGTAGTGTATGTGAGTGGCTATATTTATATATATATATATATATATATATATATATATATATATATATACATATATATATATATATATATATATATATATATATATATATATATATATATATATATATATATATATATACAAGGTGTCCAAACAAATAATGGTAAAAACAATGTGTGAATGTGTGTATTTATATATAGCCTATATATATATATATATATATATATATATATATATATATATATATATACAAGATGTCAAACCAGAGAAATATGTGCAAATTTCCAAGCCACCCAAAGAGGTACTGCACTTGACTCGTTATTTTTTTAGAGTGGTTTTCCCAGGAGGCCTATATCCACTGTAGTGCAAATTGTAGTAGAAATTGACTTGTGTGTGTTTTTTTGTTTTTTGTTTTTTTTATTATGATGATGGGTGAATGAAGGTGGGTCCCGAACCTCTGAAGTGATGATTGAATGAATGAATGAATGAATTATTGAATGATTGAATGAATGAATGAAAGGGTGATGAAGGTGAATGAAAGGGTGATGAAGGTGAATGGAAGAATGCATAAAGACTGAATGAATGAATGGGTGATAGTGATTGGAAAGGAATAATGAAGGTGAATAGGAGAATGCATAAATGAATGAATGAATCGTGCAAAGATCCTGGCTATAGGACATCTGCATCGAGTTGATGGAACTTATTGAAGCAACCAGTGACATCGATGCAGAGGCAAACGAGGCAAGACTTGCATCGAAAGCTCGTGTCCTTGCGAATTTGGTCATTCGTGTAACACAGATGGCACCGCTTTCGCTTGTTGTCAGGCATCTTCTCGAGAACGTGTTCCAAGTTCCTGTTGTACCGGTCATGGTCCAGTACAACAGGACGTGGCTTGGAACCCTTTCCTCGAAGAGGACCTGTCCGACGGCCTCTTGGTGCCTGAGCCCTAGCTTTGACGTCCATTACTAGTGGACCCCGGTTGGCATCCATGACGGGTGCTTCCCGAGTGCCACCAGCAGCAGCAGCTGCACCCGGTACTACTGGTGCGGGGGGGTCAAGTAGTAGGACATCCACTTGATCCTCAGCATCAGGTAGCATCGTCCGATACTGGTGCCACCTGGGGTGCATTCTCAGCGAGTGCTCCCCCGACGGCAACAGCAGCAACAGCAGCATCTGGACCTGGTGAGGGGGGGGGGGGTCATGAAGGAGTGCTCCCCCAACGCCTCCACCAGCAGCAGGAGCACCAGGAGGAGTGCCAGGATCATCAGCAGGAGCGGCTGGGGAGTCTGGATTTTCGTCCGGTGGGGGCGACCCAGCTGAGCTTCCGGAGGATTGCCGACGCCGCCTGCCTCGCCTGAGACGGGCGCATGGCTCATTCTGACCTTCCGGCAAATCCTCTGCACGCCGGATGCGTCTCCCCGACAAAGGCCACTCTGCAGGGTTGAAGTACAACAAGGAACAGACTACGCTTTCCTGGAATGCCAGCATAGTCATCTTCCTGCGGGGGTTGCACTTCTTGAAGAGTACGAAGGCATTGAAGAGGGCCATTTGGATGAAGTAGAATACGATCTTCTTCGTCCATTTGACCGTCCTTCGCTGGATGGGGTAGTACTGGATCATCTGATCCACCCCACCCATGTGGCGGTTGTAGTCGTCAACACAAACGGGTTTCATGATGTTCTTGCGACTCCGCTGCCACCTGCCTTGTACCTTCTTTTTGACAAAGGACTGCTTTGGTATGGTGCTCTGGTCGTGGAAGGTGGACACCATGTTGACAATCCGTTTGTCTTTCCAAAGCATCACTAGAGTTGTGCCGTTGTTCATCGCCTCTATTGCATCGTCTTCCAGTGTCGCTGCATGGGCAATGTCGCGCAACCGCTTCGGAGCCCCTCGTGCAAGCCTCAGGGTGCCACACACATAGATCTGGTGGTGTGTGAGCATGTGGTGGCATAGGTCAACTGAGTTGTATAAGTTGTCCATGAACAACTTGTAACCCATGCCTTGCAGGGACTCCGTTAAACCCTCAACCGTTCTCTGGAGAGTTTGACCAATACCAGTGTAGACTTGAAAGTCATACACGAATCCAGTCGTGGACTCTGCCAGGATGTACAGCTTGATGGCGTACTTCGTCGGCTTCATCGGGTTGTAGCACTTGAATGAAAGGCGACCCTTCCACCCAAGGCAGCCTTCGTCGATGGACACCTTCCTCTCCGGGACGTAGGCAAGCTTGAAGCCAGCAAGCAGGTAGTGCATCACCGTGCGGATCTTCACTAGCCTGTCTTTGGTCTGCTTAATGACTGCCTTGCTGTTGAATGTGTGGAAATTGCTCAGCAAGGCTTGGAACTTGGAGACCTGCATGGTCTTGCGAAACGTTGGGTAATTATGGAGTCCATCATTTAACCAGTAGTGACGCACAGTGGGGAGTTTGTTCACACCCATGAGGAAGTACAGGCCAAGGAATTTGGCCATGTCCTCCTCACTGAATGTTGTCCAGAGAGAACCAACGAATAAGGCATTTGCGTTGGTCTCACTCACCAGGAACCTGAGCAGTTCTCTTGTAAAGAAGAGCTGGAAGAACTGCAGTGGTGTCACTGGTGCTGGAACCCGCAAGCCAGGTGTTCCAGTGAAAGGATAAACGTTGGGTGTGAACGGGTCTGAAGTCTACTCGTGATCCTCAGCATACACTGTGGGGGGCCGTGGAGGTGCACGTGCTGGGAGAGCACCACGTCGTCCGCCTGGACGATGTATGTGACCTCTGCGGCCCCTGGGCCTACCACCTCGGCCCTTCATGGGCCCAGATTTTCGGCGGGGAGGGGGAGGGGGTGGGGGGTCGTCTTCTGCAGAAGACGAAGGGGGTGGGGGTGATGGTGGATGTGATGAGGGTGATGGAGAAGGTGCTGTGGTGGAGTCAGGCCATGGGGGTGATGGTGGATGTGATGAGGGTGATGGAGAAGGTGCTGTGGGTGGATGAAGTGGGTCAGGAGGAAGCCTTTGTGGAAGCTCCTCATCGATTGCCGCAGCAATCTCGTCGTGCATGATTTGGCGATGTTCAGGCGGAACAAACGCCATGTAGCGCGCCTCGCTGCCCCCGCTGTTCCCCAAGGAGATCAGCGAGGGGGAGGCTACGTTAGGAGACAGAACATGTGATGGCGGGGTGTTTAGACTACCCACCGGCAGGAGTGAAGCCAGGATGCGGGGGCTGTCTGAGATGTTGCTGGCCGTTGATTCTACGTGAGGTAACAAGGGACCGCCATGCAGGGTGCGTCGTGAAGCAGGAGAAGAAAAAGAATAGAATGATGTGTGCAAGTCCGGGAATGGTAGTGGTGTGAAGCATTGAGTGGATGTTGATGGTTGTGGTGTGAAGACATGAGTGGATGTTGATGGTTGTGGTGTGAAGACATGAGTGGATGTTGATGGTAGGATGGGTGCTGGTAGGAGGGGTGTGGGTAGGACGGGTGGGGATGGATGAGGTGGGGCGATGTGTAGTGATGTACGGGGTAGGGGGACGGGTGTTGATGAGCGGCGAGGTAGGGCGATGGGTGTTGATGAGCAGCGGCGAGGTAGGGCGACGGGTGTTGATGAGCAGCGGCGAGGTAGGGCGACGGGTGTTGATGAGCGGCGAGGTAGGGCGACGGGTGTTGATGAGCGGCGAGGTAAGGCGACGGGTGTTGATGAGCGGCGAGGTAGGGCGACAGGTGTTGATGAGCGGCGAGGTAGGGCGACGGGTGGAGTTTGTGGAGGTGGAGTTTATGGCGGTGGAGGTGGAGGTGGAGTTGGTGGAGGTGGAGGTGGAGTTTGTGGAGGTGGTGAAGGGTCGCCAGCAGCGAGAGTGAGAGCGAGGACGACATGGGGAGCGATGAAGAGGAGTGGACGGATGAGACGGATGAGGATTTTACCCATTCTCCACTGCCCAGGGGGAAGAGGAGGAGGATTCTCATCGAGGGCGACCCTTCACCAATCAATATATCAATCTACAATTAGACAAAAAAAAAAAAAAAAAAAATCCCCCCTCCCCAAAAAAAAAAAATATATATATATATATATATATATATATATATATATGTATATATATATATATATATATATATATATATATATATATGGGGGGAGGGGGAGGGGGAGGGGAGGAGTATAATAATATATAACAAATAGATACTAGCCTAGTAATATTTATATGGGGGGCACGGGGAAGATGGGGAGGGGGAGGGGTGGGGAGGGGGGGGAGGGGGAGAAGGAGGAGGGGGGGGGAGGGGGAGGAGGAGTATAATAATATATAATACATAGATACTAGCCTAGTAATATTTATATGGGGGGAAGAGGGAGGGGGGGAGGGGGAAGGGGAGGGGGGGAGGGAAGGAGAGAGGGAGGAGGGGAGGGAGGGGAGAAGTATAATAATAATATATAATAAATAGATACTAGCCTAGTAATATTTATATGGGGGGCAGGGGGTAGATGGGGAGGGGGAGGAGGGAGGGGACGGGGGACGGGGGAGTAGAATAATAATAATATATAATAAATAGAGACTAGCCTAATAATAATATATATTGTATATGGGGGCAGGGGGAAGAGGGGGGGGGGGAGGGGGAGGGGGGGGGAGGGAGGGAGGGAGGGGAGGAGGAGGAGGAGGGGGGAGGGATGTGTATAATAATATATAATAAATAGATACTAGCCTAGTAATATTTATATGGGGGGCAGGGGGAAGGGGGGAGGGGGAGGGGGGGGAGGGGGAGGGGGGGAGGGAGGGGAGGGGAGGAGGAGGAGGGAGGTAGGAGTATAATAATAATATATAATAAATAGATACTAGCCTAGTAATATTTATATGGGGGGCAGGGGGAAGAGGGGGAGGGGGAAAGAGGAGGGGAGGAGGGAGGGGGGAGTAGAATAATAATAATATAAAATAAATAGATACTAGCCTAATAATAATAAATATTGTATATGGGGTGCAGGAGGAAGAGCGGGAGGGGGGTATAATGGGGGAGGGGGAGGGGGCATAACATACATAAATACATAAATACGAATTATATTATATATATATATATATATATATATATATATATATATATATATATATATATATATATATATATATATATTCTCTTTTAAACAGACGAGGTTAAAAGCAATAGCAGTTTCAGCATTCAGGATTTTATTGTTGCAGCTTTCAATAGTTCTAACAATTTTCCTCTGGGGTTCAGAGATGAGGTACAACAGGTTATCAAAATTCATGGTGGATCCAACGTTTCACAAGTAAACATCTTGCATCTTCAGGGAATGGAGAGGTAATGGTTAGAACTGGAACTGGAACTGGTTGGGGGATAGACAGGTTGGGGAGGTGAGAGGTCTCTAAGGATTAGAGAGAAGTAAAGATGGAAATGAAGAGCAAAGTTGAAGAGTAAAAGGTGGAGGGCC
Organism: Paralithodes platypus; assembly: GCA_032716605.1. NCBI lineage: Eukaryota > Metazoa > Arthropoda > Malacostraca > Decapoda > Lithodidae > Paralithodes > Paralithodes platypus. The sequence continues at coordinate 21,800,855 of CM064576.1, read as the reverse complement.
GTCCTCCTTGCAATTCTTTGGTGATTCTTGGATGTGATAAGTAAGAGTAGTCGACGAGTATCAGTGCATCTTGTGGAGTGCTAGGTGGTGCTGGTGGTGTGGAAAGGCCGTTGATGTTGGAGAAGGTGGGAGATTGTTTATGAAGCGGATGGTGAAGCTGAAGATTCTTGGTGGATTTCTAGTTATTTATTAAGCTTTTTTTTTCATATGGTTCTTAACCTTCGATACGTGTGCTCTGCCCTCTGGTGTTAGTCTCGACTCATGTAGCCAGGTAGAGGGGTATTTTTGTTTCATTACAGCCAGAGTACAAGTTTCAAGGTCTTCTGCAAAACTTATAAATTGTTCATCTGTCACATAAGCAAAGTTTGGGTCATAATCTGGCTGCTTCTCCTTCACAACTTGTGGTATTAGAACAGGAGGGAGAGGAGTTGTCATGATGGTCGGTTCTGGTGATGAGGTGGTAGACTGGATCGGAGTAGAGGAGGTCTTGTCTTCTTCTTGTTCTTCAGCATCCAGTAGCTCGACATCCACCTCTTCTTCCTCGGAGTCTTCTTCATCCGATTGCTGTGTCTCCATTTGATGGCAGGTCGACTCCGGTGTTGGTGATGATGGTGTTGATTTCTCCTTAATTGAAGTTGAAGCTGAAGCTGAAGCTGCTGATGTTGTGGAGGAGTGCCCCTTTTGGCTTCTGTCTAGACTGAGAGGTCTTGGCAGAAGCAGTTGTTGTTTTGGAGCACTCCTCGGCTTCTTTGGTGGAGCTGGGTCGTCTTGGGTCTTGGTGGGCTTCTTCCTCTTTGGTGACTTCCTCTTGGTGGTTGTTGGAGTTGCAGAGAAAGCCTCCTGAGGAATGATGATTGTAGGCAGGTTGTTGTACTGCAGCAGATAGGGGATCAGCTGGCAAATTCTAAGCTCATCCGAACCAGCGATGGCTATAGCTGATTGAATGCAGGCATAGATCTTTGCCCTTAGAACTGCTTCCCCTTCTGCTGCAGTTGTTGTTGTCGCCTTTGGTGGATGATTCCGGAGGGAGAATGAGGAGCCCTTGACTGGGGCTCCTTCAGGGCCTTTGATGTTAATGGCTTCAGGTCCCTTCCTCCCGGAATAGATGTTGAATTCCACTGATTCGCCATTCTCCAACGAGGCCTTCTTGCTGCTTTTGTTGTTGTTGTTGATATTGGAATGGTGACAAAATATATCCTCATTGTTGGTTGTGGTAATGAAGCCATAGCCTGCTTTAAAATTGTACCATTTAACTTTACCACTGGTTGTGGTATTGCTGGTGGCCATGGTAGTGGTGGTACAAAGCGAGTGGAGATGCAGGTGGTGGGCGAAGTCCATGGTTAGAATTGGGGGAGTGCATGCATGCATGCATAGGGGGGGATAGAATAGGGGGGATGAAAATAGAGTTTATCAGTGGATAAAGAAGAAAAAGATTAGAAATATGAAGTAAAGTTGGAGATTAAAAGATAGTGGGCCGTCCACTTTGCTATTCTTGGTTAAGACTTAAATTATATTTCATATATATTCCGTGAGCAGAACATACCACCAGCTTCATGTTTATATTCCCTTTTTTTTTATTTCCTGCCTCCATGTTTGCACTTTGTTTTTAATTTTGCATTTGTTTGTTTTCACATGCATTGTAGCATCGTTCCGGTGTTATAATTATTTATTTTGTGTTGTTATTACTCTTTGGTGTTGTGATAAGTTGTCTTAAAAACTAAAAAACAAAAAAACAAATTATATTTATTTTCTTTTATTGATTTACTTTTTTTTTTTTTTTTTTTTTTTTTTTTTTTTTTTTTTTTTTTTTTTTTTTTATTACAGGGACGAATTCATTGTAATTAGCATGATTTGTCATAGAGAGTGAGAGTGAGAGAGAGAGAGCCCCCCGGAACTTATCCCGCAAGGCTCTCTCTCTCTCCATCTCACCGACCAATGACGAGCGAGTATTCATGCGTCAGTCATTTTTTGCGACCCTGGCTCTGATTGGAGAATTCTCGACAAGTGGGTGTTTTAAGCTTAGCTAACTCAATTTTTCTCATGTCTTACATCATAATTATTGCTTTCATTCATTCTGATTTCATCCACTTATTTTAATCATTCATTCACCTTAGATTATAACTTATTATTTTTGTCAGAGACGGTACAGAACTTAAATATATACAGTGTACAAGGGACATTTTTATTGCTTTATGGATTTTTGTTTATGAATATTTTTTGTTTGTTAATTATTGCATATTTCATATTTCACTCATTCATTCGATTTTTGTTTATGAATATTTGTTGTTTGTTAATTATTACATTCACTCTTTCATTCTTTCTACTTTCCCATTCATTCATTGTGGCTTCACTCATGCTATCACTCATTATTACTTGAGTATGGTATATATTTAACAGAGGTCATGCTAGTATATACAGGGACACGACAATGTTCAGACACATGGACATATTACAAGGGACAATTTTGTATTATTTTTTTTTTTTTTTTTTTTTTTTTTTAGTTCATTCATTCATGTTTCATTTGTTCTGTCTATCATTCATTAGTATTTAGAGTATAATATTTTTGTTGGAGACAGTACATACTTAACAAATTCATGATAACATATACAGAGACATCTAATAATATTCATAATTACAAGGGATTTTTTTTTTTTTTTTTTTCTCATTCATTCATCATTCGTTTTGCATACTTAAGCATTCAACTTTACTGAATTGTACTTATTTTGCTAGTTTGTTAGCGGCTTTCAGTGTTCATACATATATTGGGTTTGGTTCTTGATTTAAGTTGGTTATTATTGAAGGGGGAAACCATGAGTGTTTCCTAATTGGTCTGTTCTCTACTATGGTTGCATAATTTGGGTCATTTAATCTTTCTAACGTAGACCATATATTTTTTGTTCTTCTAAATAGTTTGACATTCATAGCCTCTGTCTTAGCTATTTCGTGCAACTGTCTGGTGTTTCTGTTGTATGGATATCTTTCATTAAGTGCATATCTGAGCGCTTTATTTTGTATCCGTTGCAGCCTCAGTGTTTGTGTTTTGCTTAGGGTGGATAATGGTGCAGCTGGATATTCCAAGACAGGAAGTACTAGAGCTTTTACTAGGTGAGTTTTTATTTTTTCTGAGAGGTCACCAAATCTGTAAAGTTTTCCTAGGGATGCCTTTCCTTTGTTAATTAAACTTGTCACATGTTTTAGTATGCCTCCCCTAGTCAATTTTAGTCCCAGTGTTTTCCCTTCCTGGTGTGTATCTAATAAATCTCCTTCTACAATTATGTCATCTTCCTTTGAGGTAGCAATTGGAAGTATGGTCAATTTTGTCATATTGGTTTTTATTTTCCATCTCTTTTCGAATTCGTTTATTTTATTGATTTCTAAGCCTACTTTTTCCGCCATAAGTCTTCGTGATTTGCCTGGGTATGTAATTATCTGGGTGATGTCGTCTGCATATTGAATTGTAGTGCAATCGATAGCAGGTAGTGGGAGGTCCATGGTATATATTGTGTATAATATTGGGGATAATATGCTGCCTTGTGGGACACCACTGAGTAGTTGTATTGGTGGGCCTAAGTGGTTTTTAATGCGGATGTGTGCCTTTCTATCTTCTAGGAAATCACACAATATTGACTCAATATGGCTTGGCAGATTAAGTTGGAGTAGTTTATATTTCAGGCCCATATGCCATACCTTGTCGAAGGCTTTACTTACATCTCTAAGAATTACGTGACATTGATTATTCCTGGCCTTTGCTTGGGAAACAGTTTCATATATGATTGCTGTGGCTGTATTTGTGCCTTTTTTGCTGACGAAACCATGTTGACTAGCCGGGATAAGGTCATTCATGTTTAGATGTATATTTAGCCTATTATAAATGCATTTTTCAAGTATTTTGCCTGGCACTTCCAGTAGCGATATAGGTCTGTAGTTAATTGGGTCATATGGTGACTTGCCTTCTTTGGGTATTAGGTGAATTACAGCTGTTTTAAATTTGTCAGGGAAGTATCCTAGGGAAAGTGTGGCATTAAATATTTGTATTAGTGTTAGTATTGCTTGCTCAGAGACTTGGGAGATTATTATTTTATTAATGTTGCTCCGTCCAGGGGCTTTGTTTTTCATATTTGTTATGATATTTTTTATTTCATGGATATCGATTGCCCTTGTGGTTGCGTTCTGATTATTAAAAATATTTAGGTTGATGGCTTCATTAGGTAGTGTTCTATTTAGATTTCTTTGGATAAAGTTTCTGACCATGGTTTCGTTGTCTTCATCGAACTGCTCATTCTCTTCATCAGATATTTTGAATATATCTCCCCATATTTCACGAAATGTGGCTTCTTTGCCTATATTGTCATATACTTTCTTGTTGTCTTTGTTTAGTATATAATTAGTTGGATCATTGCTAGAACCGCTAAGTTGTTTGATTTTTGTCCAAAAAGCTTTTGGATCTCTATGCTTATTTGAAAGGTCTTCGAGCTGATTCTCCCAATTTCTGTCATAATTTATTTTACATTCATCTCTTAATTGCTGTTGCAGTAGTCTAAATCTTATATATAAGTGTCTGTGCCATCCTCCTATTATAGCGTTTTGCATGATAGCCTGGTATTCTCTTTGTATTCTTCTTATTTCTGGAGTTATTATGGATTTGTTTATTGTGATTGTGTTAGATGTAGGGATTGTGTTTTCCATGCCAGTTGTTATTGAGTGGTACCAGTTGTCTAGTGCAGTGTCTATTTCTTCTTCTCCTCCTTCGCTAAGATCAAAGTTGTATCTATTTAGTTCTAAGTCTACCGTTTCTCTAAAGTTGTCCCAGTTCACATTATTCATGTTTAATTTGGGGGTGCTGGGAATGGTGATTTTATCGGCAGTGATCGTGAATATTATGGGGAGATGGTCAGATGTTGTGATCGGGCCACATTCAATTCTAGAATTATGAAAGGCTCTGTTATTTGTTAGTATGATGTCAGGGGTAGTACTTCTGTTATGCGAAAGGTATGTTGGGAAGTGGGGGCCTAGGTGTACAAGGCTATTTTGGTTAATAAAACGGGCTAGGCCCTCCCCTACTGCATTATTTGAGTTATTTCTCAATAGGGTATGTTTTGCATTGAGATCACCTAGAATGTAAGTAGGTAAATTATTGTATGCAAGTCTATGTATATCAGGGAAAGGAAGGTAGGGGCGTCTAGGGGGTAGGTACATGGTTGCAAAATTAACTGGTCCTAAGGAGGTCTCGATTGTAATGCAGAGAGTGTCAGAAATAAAGTCATCATACAGCTTATATTTAAGTGTGTTTTTTACAAGAATGGCACTTCCATCATTAATTTCATTTGAAGAGTTCTTTGAGTGGGTATGGTATCCATTTATCTTTATTGTTTCGTTATTTGTATTGCTGTGGCTATTAATTAAGATTATATCAGGGTTGATTAATAGATATGTATTAGTTAATTCGATTTTCCTATTCTGCCAGTGTAACACATTATGTTGTATTATTGTTAGCTTGTTAGGGTCTCCTATGGTCTGTTGTTTTGTCCCTTGTTGTGTCTTAGCACCGACTTCTTTATATTCGGACTGGCAACTGGTACGTTATGTATTGTTTCATATTCACTACTATCATCAAGGGTATAGGCGCCTGACTTAATGTCATTTTCTAGTGCTGATTGTTGCACATGGTGATAACGGATTAGGTCAGAAGTAAAGTGATGGTCTAGTAGTCCATCCTTTATGTCTTGAATAACTTGATGGGCTTCCTGGTAGTTTTTCGTTCTTGTAAATCTCACTCTTACTTGCCGTTGGCTGTGCCAGTTGATGAGTTTTTTCTTATTCATATTATTTGGCGCGTTTTGGTCACTGTGGTATATTTTGATGTGTAACTCTTTTATAAAGGCTTCCTTTTCTTGTACTGTCATTGTTTCCATTGGGCGTGTCACGGTGTTTTCTTGATATATGCTGTCAGAGTCACTCAGAGTTGCTTCTTCGGTTTCTTGTTCATGTGACTCATCTAAAGTAAGGGGGCTCATGGGGGTCTCTCCTGTTTGGCTGATGGTGTCTTCAGCTTGATTTTGGGTCGGAATGTCGTTATGGGTTTGTTTCATGATATTCATGGTTTCTTCGCCGCTAATGTTTGAGAACAAGTCATTTGAAGGTGGGTTGTTTGGGAAATTCATTTGGGAATATCCATTTTGTTTCAGCATGCTGTTTAGTTCTGTTGCATATGATCCGGGTCTTGCCATGTTATGTAAGTGGGCATGCAACATACATGCTAACTAATAGAATGAATGAATGAATGAATATAGAAAAGGTGGGTGAGGGTGAAAGAAGGGAAGTTTTTATTGGTTAAGTAGGAGAGACAGTGATAATAGTGGGAGAAATAGGGTGTCGGGGCTTGACCCAACGTGCGTGAGTTGAATAATTGAGCTGGGGTTGAGTTGATTTAGTTGGAGAAGTTACTTTAGTGATTCAGGATGGCTTGCCAAGAAGGGGGCAAGGGATGGGGAGCAAGTTAATTTTGGATGGTATAAGATCGAAAGTGCTTGCATGTTTTGGGGTTGTATTTTTGGGTGGTAGTATTCGAAAATGGTATAGGGGGAGGTAATTTTGGGTGGCATTGAGTCAAAAGGGGTACTGCTGGGGAAGTTTGTCAGTGGCAGAACCTGTAAGAAGGCTGTACTGTTATTATTATAGGAGTTACGTTAAAAGGTTGTTGTCTTGTACTTTGTCTGTGAAATTATACATTTTAATGGGAAGTGAAGCTAGGAATCTAGGTCAGGAGTGGTAGGGAGGCTGGACTGTGGACGAGCCGGCATGACCCACCTCCTCTACCAATCCTGATTTTAAGTGAATATTGGAATGGGTGCCTCTCTGTTGTTGGGGTGAAGGAGGTTTGACATGGGGCGGTGTAAAATTATGTTGAAAATTTGGATGAAGTTATCATGAAAGGTCTCAAGTTTTATAATTTGTTTTTCTGCTAATTTCTGCCAATAAGTATTTAGAGGGGGGATGTGGGCTAGATTGTGAAGATGTTGTGCCGTCTGGAACTCATACCACTGAGTCCCGAACATCCACCTCAGTGCTTTATTTTGTATTCTTTGATATTTTAGTTGGTTGGTAGGGGCCGAAAGTGAAATGCTGAGTGGGACGTAGCACAAAAGAGGTCTTATAAGTGCTTTGTATAAGTGAAGCTTGGTTTTTATTGAGGCATTTCTGAAACGATAGATGGTTTGTAGTGATTTTGATGCAATGGCAATGGAAGTTTGTGCTTGTTTGTGGAATCGGATGTTTTTGTCGAATGTGAGGCCGAGTACTTTGTTTGTGGGAGAGACATTTATTTGTGTGCGGTTAGGGACAGGTGCTCGGGAGTTCTGGAATAAGGGTCTTGGGCGGAGATGTCCCTTGGCAAAGTATGTGACGTGTGATTTTTGAGGATGAGCCTGAATCCGCCATTTTTGCTCCCATTGTGCTACTTTGTCAAGTTCTCTTTGAGCTTTGTTTGTCAATGCGTCTATTGTGTCTGCTCTTATTATTTGCGTCACATCGTCTGCGTACATTACTGTGAGAGAGTCATTGTGAGTGGGGTTGGGAAAGTCATTTGTGTATAGGATGTAGAGGGTAGGAGCGAGCACTGAGCCTTGAGGTACGCCTGCGTTTAGTGGAAATGAATCTGAATAAAGATTAGAAAACTTAATTTTGGCTGTTCTATTATCCAAAAAGTTGCAGAGAAGTTTCTGAGTAATTAATGGGAAGTTGAAATTTTCGCAGATTTTGTACTTCAAGCCTTCGTGCCACACTGTGTCAAAAGCTCGTTTTATGTCTTTTGTAATTAAGGCTGTCTTGTTTTTTCGTCTGGACTGTTTGTTTATGTGAAGGTAGTTTGTGATAATGTTTAGTGCTTCTTGTGTCGATCTGTGTTGTCTAAAACCAAATTGCATGTTCGTGAGGAGTCCTTCGTCTTCGAGAAATAGTCTGAGTCGGTGGTTTATGATACGTTCTAGAGTCTTCCCAAGAGTCTCAAGTAGACTAATGGGTCTGTAGTTTAGTGGATTAGTCTTGTCTTGGTTTTTCTTGGGAATGAGGATAATGGTCGCTGTCTTGAAGCAGACGGGAAAGTAGCCTGATGCCAGGATGGCGTTGTAGAGGCGAGTGAGTGCTGTTATGAAAGTGTTAGGTAGGTGCTTTACAAGGTGGTGATTAATACCCGTGGCACCAGGCGCCTTTCTCCGTGCTTTAGACAGGATGAATTTGACTTCGTCTGGCACAATGGGAGCAGTGAGTATGTTTTGAGGGTCAAGTGTGTTTAGGTTAATGTGTGTGTCATGGGAGATGTTGTCAGGGATGGTAGTGAGATGTTGTTCTATATTGCGGATGTGTTGTTCGGCAGGCCTTTCAATGGGGTGTGGGTGGTATACTTGTTGCCATGTCTGTTTAAATGTATCTGTGATAGCCCTAGGATCAGTAATTTTGTTGCCATTAACAGTGAGGGAGGATGTTCTGGGAGTGGTATTACCTTTTAAACGTTTTATATGTTGCCAGAATTCCCAGGGCTTAGTTTTCCTGTTTTGTTCTGCTGAGTGTACTAGGTGAGTCCAGTGAGCATCATGATCAGATTGCAGGCTGTTAAGGATGTGAGTTCTGAGGTTGGAGAGATCGTAACGTACTCGGCCTGGTATGTGGTTGTGTTTGTTCTGTTCGAATCGACGACGATAGCACACTAGGAGTCGTTGTGTTCTGATGGAGGGTCTGAAAGTGTGTTTGATTTTGTATGTAGTTTTTGGGATGGTTGTGTTGGCTGCATTTATGATTTTGTTCTGTAGGTTCTCAATTTGTTGGTCTATGTGTGTGTAGTGTTGTCCCTCATAGTCGTGTATGTAGTTGTCTTCTGATAAAATGTTTTTGAATTCTTCCCAGTTTGCTTGTGAGTAGTTAAAATGAGATTGACATGGGACTTGAATTGGGTTTGAAGAAATTGACATGAAAACTGGGATGTGATCTGATCCTGAAAGTGGCCCTGGGGAAATATCATGATGGAATATATTAAAAGCTTGGTTTGAAAAAATTAAGTCAGGTTTACCATTACCGTTTGGTGTGAAAACTGTGTTGAAATCTGGGCCTTGAAAAGTTAATCTTTTGTGGTTGTGTAGTGCTAATAGTTGAATTCCACGTTGATTAATGGTATTATGTTGGAAAGCTTGGTGTCTAGCGTTAAAGTCTGCAAGTATAAGTGTAGGTGCATTGTTATTGAATAAGGTATTTAAGTCTGTGTAAGGGATGTAGGTATTGGGTCTGACATATGTGGTGGCAACTATGAGGGGTCCGAGTGTTGTGTGTGTTTTAACTGCAAGGAAATGCTTGTATGTCCAGTCTGTGATGAATTCGTGTTGAATGGTGCTTTTTTATCATGATTGCAACTCCATCGTTGGCATCGCCGTCGGTCTGTCGTGTTGTGTAACCAAAGAATCTAATTTTATGTGTGTTGTACGTACAGGTGCTGTTAATTAGTATTATGTCTGGGTCATTATCTAAAATTAATTGTGTGAGTAGGTGTCTGTTATTGTAGTAGTGTCTTATGTTGAATTGGATGACTCTTAACATGATGGGGTATCGTGAAGTGAGCTATGTGTGGGGAAGTGGGGGGATGGTGGGGCCCGGGTTGGAGAGGGAGAGGATAAGGAGCGGACTCCTCCAAAAGATGGAGATTTGGAGGTAGATTTGGTGTTTTTTCTTGGGGTTTCGACTTTACGTGACTTTGACCGAGAACGGTTTAATTCAGGGGAGGATATCTCAGCTGGACTGGTGGGTTTTCGTTTTAGAGGAGATTGGGGAGGAATGGTGGGCGTTTTTTGGTGTAGGAGGGGGTGGGGGAGGCATGAAGGATGTTGGGGTAGTAAGGTTAGGAAGGTCAGGGTCAGATGCATTGAGAGTTGGGTCAGTGACATTTGTGAGGGGGGGGGGTTTGGCTAGGGAGATCTTGAGGTTCATTTTCAGTGGTGAGAAGGGATTGACATTTCAGGGATTTCGTTGGCGCTTGGGGGTTGAGGAATAGGGGTAGTGGAGGATGAGTTGGAGGTAGAGGTTGAGGGTAGTGGAATAGGAAGAGGAGTGGCTGAGAGAGATGGATTATGAGAGTTCTTGCTATGCTGGAACCAAGACTCAGGGATCATGATGGCAGGGAGATTGTGGGCAGTCAGGCCATCATTTAGTAGCTTGTTAAACTGTGGGGTGACTTTTTGGTTCGTGAGGTGGAGTGCAACATTAACAAGGACTGAAGTTTGGGCGAATATTTCGCGGTTGAACAATGGGCCGGGAGGATTGATGTTGGGTGGGGTAGGGGGGGAGGATTGAGGGATGTGTGAGGTGCTCGCTGAAGCATATGATTTGGCAGTGACTGGGTGGGATGAGAATAAAGGACGTGTTTGGTTGGGATTGGTTGGAGTGGCCTTTGCGTTTTTTCTAGTGTCTTTTAAGACATTGAGACGGTAGGGACATTCGGCACTGATTGCAATGTGAGGGCCATTGCAGTTTGAGCATTTCAGAGTGATTGAAGAGCAGGTGGTAAATGAGTGCCCTGACTCAGCACAACGAGAGCAAGTTACTGTTTTTTGACATTGGGCTGTGGGATGTCCGTAAGCATAACAGTTATAGCACTGCCTGAGATTGATCCAGGACTCAGGGGTCAGAAAATCAGGCGGCAAAATCACATGAAATGCCCTGAGACCTGTTTTTAGAAGCTTACTGGCCTCCTGAGGGGAGGCACATCGAATTTTGAGGGCTTGACGTTGGGTTTTATATACTTCACAGACAGTGATGGAGTTTTTCTTGGAAATTTCCCTGGCAATCTCATCTTCGTCTTTGTTGAAGATGTTCTTGTCAGGGTGCAGAATTTTGACTGTACAGGCAGCTTTTAGTTCTGGGGAGAGGACTAGTTCATAACCAGCAGATTGGAGTTTCTTTAGAGTGGCGGGGTTGAGATATGCATCAAGATCTTTTTGTGAAGCAAGTCTTATTTTGATTACATTGAGATTTTTGAAAACTCTGACTATTTGGGTTTGAGTGATACTAAATATGTGAGAGCCTGGGTCATCAGGGGGATTGTTAATGCATTTAAATTTAACATACAGTGCCATACTGAATCATTGGGAGAAACAAGTTTAATTTCTAACTATAAGAAAAGTGAAAATGAATGGGGAAAATAACAAGTTAGGGAGGTAGAGTTAATTGAACATTTTTATGGAGAATTTTAAAACTGTACCCAGGGGGCACCCCTATGGGATGTCCCCAGAAAAAACCTAACTCCTACCTATGTCCTTGGACTGTAGGCAAGCCTATGTCACCAGACCCTAACCTACTTGAAGTATAAACCCTACCCACTTGCCTCCTATAACCAGGGGCTAAACCCCCCCTTCATGGCAATGCCTTCAGGGTTCGGCGTCGTACTACAAGTGGGCTTCTAATGGGCGGTAGTGGGTAATATTTAATAATTTAGAAAAGGAAAAGTAGTGGGAAAGGTTTTGGGGAAAAGATAAGAGTATAGGAAAGTAATGAGAATGGACAAGGATGAAGATGAGATATGAGGTGAGATGCAGTGAGCTGATTGGCCGGGCGAGCGCAGATCGAGGTGTCGATTGGAGGAGGAGAGAGAACTGATGGAGGAAGCGTTGGGGCTAGGTTTTTCTGGTCCTCAACTCGTCCATCTTCTTCTTCTACTGCTGCTTGAAGATCTTTCTTCTTTCTTCTTCCTTCTTTCTTCTTTCTTCTTCCTTCTTTCTTCTTACTTCTTCCGCTTGTAGATGGGGGGGGCTACAGGCCTGTGAGAGAGACCAGAGCGTCACCAAGTACCACCTCGAAGTGTTTTTTTTTTTTTTTTTTTTTTTTTTTTTTTTTAAAGGTAGTGGGGGAAGAGAGGCACCTCAGAGTGGGTGGAGGGAAGAGAAAGTAGGAAAGATGAAATACAGTGGAAGAGAAAAGTTAGTGGGCCGTCCACCTTGCTGTTGTTGAGGGATGTTTATTACTTTATTTTGTTTGTCTAATCATTTTTTTTTTAAACTTTCATTCATGCTTTATTGTTGTACTTAAGTTACTAAAGTGCTGATAAGAATGATTTTAACTTAGGGATGTCTATGTCTGATCTGTTGAGTCTTGCTTTCAGTTTGTTTTTTCCTTCATCTGTGATAGTTCGTTCCAAGTCTTCTTGATTAATATAATAATATGCTTTCCTCATAACGTCGGGATCTTGTTCAAAGACGTCACAGATGAATCCAATACTGCCCAGTGTTAGTTCTGCAAGCTCGATGGTGTCTTCTTCCGGTTCCGTCTCCTTGGCGATTTTTGTTATTGTCTCCGGGTTTGTCGGGAGGGGAAGGAGTGGTCCTGGGGATCTCTTTCTTGGCGATTTTGGCTTGGTGTTGGGGGAAGTTGGTGGTGATGATGATGTTCTGGCTTCCTCGGCTTCCATTTGTGTTTCGTCCTTTTCTTGGTGTTCTTCATGGATGTGAAGAGTTGGAGATTCCTGTAGTTCTGGAACTCGATCTTGTGTCTTGGGGGGCTTCTTCTTTGTTGACGCCCTTTTGATGTTTGCAGGGGTCGCGGAGAAGGCCTTCTGAGGTATGATGATGGTGGGAAGATTGTTGTGTGACAACAGACAGGGGATTAGCTGGCAGAGTTGGTGTGTGTCTGGGCCAGCAATGGCTATGGCTGACTGAATACAGGCAAAGATCTTGGCCCTCAGTACTGCTTCCCCATCTGCTGTAGTTGTAGGTGGTGTCGACTCTGGTGGAACATTCCGTGGGGAGAAAGAGGAGCCCTTGACTGGAGCTCCTTCAGGGCCTGTGATGTTGGTAGCTTCACGTCCCTGTCTCCCTGTTTTGATGGTAAAAGTCAGTGTTTCACCATTTCTTAGTGAGGCTTTCTTCTTGCTGTTGTTGTTGATAATGTTGGTGTGGTGGCAGAAGACATCCTCGTTACTCTTCGTAGTTATGAAGCCATATCCTGCCTTATAAGACAATGCATCTTATTTATACAAAATTCGAGGATCAAGTAGAGGGAAGTGGGCGGAGCTACTGGGTGTGTGGTGGCTGTTCATTGGTGGAAGGTAGTCTATTCGCGAGACGGGCACTAAATCTTATCGGTGGTTGGTTGTAGGCTGTGGGTGGCTGTGATTGGTTGGTGTTGTCAGTTGTGTGCTGAGCGTGGAAGCGTAAGGAAGGGGGGCGCGGGGCGAGAGGAGGGGGGGCAGCATGCCTGTAGCGCTTGCCTGAAGGAAGAATTTGAAGGTTTAGTGGTTGTTGATGCTGGGGTTGAGCGTTTGGATGTATAGAGCTTCTAAAATAGCTAGTCTTGTGGGGTTTGATTCTTTGTCGAGTATGGTGGTTTGTTTGTCTAGGTCGGCACGAGTTAGGGCAAGATGGTGGGGGTCTTGATAGTGATCTTTTATAGCGCCAGATTGAAGGTGGAGGGTTAGTCGACGGGAAAGGCGAGTCTGTGTCATTCCAACATAGGATAGGGGTCCACAGTCCCCAGAGGTGCAAATATGCTGGTATATCACATGATCGTCTTTCGGTTGGTTGTTGGTGGAAAGGGGGCGGTTACGGAGGACAAGGTTGGAGGTCTTAGGAGATTTGTAGTAAATAATGAGTTTGATTTTATTGTCAGGGTTGGTGGGGAGGACGTTTTTGTTAATTATTTCTTTCATAATGGATTCGTCTGTTGTGTGGTCGGAAGACATGTAGTTTCTGTAAAAAAATGTAATGTCATTGGCCGGGTTTTTTTTTCTATGTGATTGAGGGAGGCAAAAGGCATAACTGCCTATAGCGAGTGCCTCCCCCATAGTTGAAAGAGTGACAGGGCCAAAATCAAGGGACGTTCGAGCCAAAATGCCTGGACACACGGAGTTTGAAGCAATTTAAGTCATAGGAAGAGGGAAAGACTGATTCTGGGAGAGAGTTCCAGAGCTCAGATGTTGAGTAGAAGAAAGTTTGAGAGTAACGTTTCACTCTTGGGTTGGAGAGTTGCACAGAGTAGGGGTGGGATTGAGTTGCAAGACGGGTACCACGTGCCCTACGTAAAGGAGGTGGTATGCACTGGGATAGCTCTGAGGAACACTGATTATTATAGTAGCGATAGAATAGCGAAAGAGATGCAACATTGCGGCAGAGAGAGAGAGATTGCAGAGAGTTGGTGAGTGGACGGGAGTTAATGATACGAAAGGCCTTCCTTTCAACTTTGTCTAGGAGAGCGGTGTGAGAGGAACCTCCCCACACATGTGAACAATACTCAATACAAGGGCGCACTATGCCCCTGTACAGAGCAAGAAGCTGTGCAGGGGAAAAGAACCCCCTAAGGCAGTTGAGCACACCCAGCTTCTGGGAGGCTGCCTTAGCAAGACTGGTAATATGGTCCTTCCAAATGAGAGCAGAAGAAAAAGAGACACCAAGAATATTGAGAGAAGATGAAGGGTTGATTTTTGTATTGTTGAAGAATAAGGGATAGTCCGCTGGGAGATCCTGACGGGTAGATAGATGGAGAAATTGGGTTTTGGAAGCATTAAAGTTAACAAGGTTTTCTCTGCCCCAATTGGAAATAGTATTTAGATCAGAATTTAAGAGTTCTATGGCTTCATTACGTTTGTCGTTGAGGGATTGCTGGCTGGGGCGTTCTGAAAAACTAATGGAGTAGTGTAAGGTTGAGTCGTCTGCGTATGAATGGATGGGAATTAAGGTACAGTTAAGGAGATCATTTATAAAAATTAGAAAGAGAATAGGAGATAGGACAGAGCCCTGAGGAACACCGGAGTTTATAGGGTGAGGAAGAGAACAATGGCCGTCCACAACCGCAGCTATGGAACGGCCGGAAAGGAAATTAGAGACAAAGGCACAGATGGAGGGATAGAAACCGAAGGAGGGTAGTTTAGAAATTAAAGATTTATGCCAGACTCTATCGAAGGCTTTCGATATGTCTAGTGCAATAGAAAAAGTCTCACCGAAGTCCCGAAAGGAGGATGACCAAGAGTTAGTAAGATATGAAAGAAGATCACCAGTAGAGCGACCCTTAAGGAAGCCATACTGGCGATCTGAGAGCAGATTATGAGAAGAGAAATGCTTAAGATATTTGGAAGCAAGAATAGTTTCAAAAACTTTAGAAAGACAAGAGATAAGAGCAATTGGACGATAGTTGGAGGGTTGAGAGCGGTCACCCTTCTTTGGGACAGGTTGAATGTGAGCAAACTTCCAGCATGAAGGGAAGACGTTAGAGGATAGACAGAGACGAAAGAGTTTGCCTAGGCAGGGAGTCAGCCCGGAAGCACAGTTTTTGAGAACAACAGGAGGAACACCGTCCGGACCGTACGCCTTATTAGTGTTAAGCCCAGAGAGGGTAGAAAGTACATCTTTAGAAGAGATTAGGATATTAGGCATAAGTAAGAGAGAGGAGGGCGGAGAGGGAGGAATAGCACCGGAATCATCCAAGGTGGAGTTTCTAGCAAAAGTTTGAGCGAAGAGTTTAGCTTTGTCAGAGGAAGAAGTGATGGTTGTGCCATCAGAGTGGGAAAGGGGAGGGAAAGACGAGGAAGAGAAATTGTTGGAGAGGTTTTTGGCTAGATGCCAGAAAGCTTGGGAAGAGCTAGAGTTGGATAGTTCAGTGCATTTATTATTGATGAAAGAGTGTTTGGCAAGTCGAAGAACAGATTTGGCTTGATTCCGGGCAGAAACATATGAAGAATGAGAGTCTTGAGTTTTAAGGCGTCGGTACCGTTTGAATGCTTCCTCCTTATTGCGGACAGCAGTAGAACAGGCGTGAGTAAACCAAGATTTTTTAGCATTAGTCTGAGAGAAAGAGAATGGAATGTATGCTTCCATGCCCGATAGGATTACCTCGGTAATGCGTTCAGCACTCTCCGAGGGTCCTCGGCCATGGAAGCAGAAATCATTCCATGGGAAATCAAAGAAGTACTGCCGAAGAGCCTCCCAGTCGGCAGCGCCAAAGTGCCACAAGCGCCGCCGGCTAGGAGGATCGGGTGGCTGTACTGGAGAGATAGAACAGGTGACAGAGATAAGTTTATGGTCGGAGGAGCCCAAAGGAGAGAAAAGATCGACAGTATAAGAAGAAGGGTTAGAAGTTAGAAACAGGTCAAGAATGTTGGGCCGATCTCCGATGCGATCCGGGATACGGGTGGGTTGCTGAACTAACTGCTCTAGGTCATTTAGGATAGAAAAGACGTAGGCTTGTTCACCAGGTGGATCACTAGTGTGAGAGGAGAGCCATTGGCGGTGGTGAACGTTGAAATCTCCTAAGATGGAGATTTCTGAGAAAGGAGAAATGGATAGAATGTGTTCCACTGTAGAGTTTAGATAGTCAAAGAATTTAGGAAAGTTGGTAGAGTTAGGGGAAAGATAGACAGCACAGAAATATTTAGTAAGAGAATGACAGGAAAGTTTGAGCCATAAAGTTGAGAATTCAGAGGAGTCGAAATCGGGAACACGAGAGCAAGTGAGTTTGTTGTGCACATATGCACAACATCCGCCTTTGGCTTTGAAACTAGGATAGAGAAAGTAGGAGGATACAGAGAAGGGGTTGCTGGATGTTGCTACAGACACCTGGGTTTCGGTGAGGAAGAGAAGATCAGGTTTGTAGGAGGAGAGATGGTGCTCAACAGAGTGAAAGTTAGAGGAAAGTCCGCGAATGTTGCAGAAATTAATAGAAAGAGTAACAGGCCGAGGTCCAGGTAATTGTGTGGGGTCGTCAGGGGATGGTCGGTCGGGTGAGGGGGCATTTATGGTCCCCCCCCCTGGGGACTCCGAGGCTGGGCTAAAATTCATCATTTTGTGTTTTTTTTATTTTAGTGTGGAGGAATGAAGTGTGGTGTGCATGTTTAGTGTAGTGAAGTGGATAGGAGGAGGAGGTGTTTGTGAGAGCTAGCTGGATTGCTCTCAGTGTAAATGAGGCACAAAGAAAATCAGTAAGAGAGGCCAAGCAAATGAAACAGGAGTTCCAGCGACTCTTTATCACATGCCTATAACCTCACCTGGGTCTAGCCCTGATCGATTGGTGCCTACAATCTCCCCACAACAATTGGGTTGGTGCTAGGGGGGTTTTGTTTGTATCATTTTTCTAGGTGGTGGTTGATGGCATTGGTGACGTCAGTGTTGGAATACCCATTGTTGACTAGGACCTGGGTGAGTCTTTCCAGTTCATTGTGTGTGTCATTCCAGGTGGTGCAATGGGTGAGGGCTCTCCTGATATAGGTGGCGATGGTGGACTGTAGGTATCGTTTAGAGCATTCACTTTCCCCATTAAGACATTGGCCATTGTTAGTAGGTTTGGTGTACACGGTAGTTTTGAAGCCGTGGTCGTGGAGGGAGACAAGGAGGTCGAGGAAGGGTAGATGTCCGTCGGTGGTTTCTTCGTATGTGAAGTTGAGTCCGGAGGCGGCCATGAAGCGCTGCTGGAGGTCCCTGAGTTCGCCCAGGTCCTTCACCCGCACGAAGATATCATCGATGTACCTGCAGTAGACAGTGGGCCAGTGGGCAGCCAGGAGTTCCTCTTCAATAGTTCCCATGAAGAAATTGGCGAACAGGACCCCCAGGGGGCTTCCCATCGCTACACCGTCGATTTGCTGGTACATATTCCCGCGGGGGCAGAGGAAAGGGGACTCCTTGGTACATAGTTCCAAGAGGGTCTTCAGGGCCTTCTCCGGGATGTCCAGATATTAGGGCAGTGGTAAACTCAACGTAGGATAAAATCTATGGTCTTGTCAACGGGCACGTTGGTAAACAGACTCTCTACGTCGAGGGAGGCGATGATGTGGTCGTTAGCTGGGGGGGCATCTCGTAGAATTTCTAGGAAGTCATAAGCAGAGTTGAGGTTGTATTGCTGTGGAACAAAAGGGGTGAGGAGTTTGTTCAGGGCCTTGGCGGTCTGGTAGGTAGCAGTAGGGATCTGTGATATGATGGGGCGGAGGGTTTGTGGGGTTTTATAGTACCGTAAGCATAACCTTGGGTGATTTCACCGATGAGTTTCTTCAGGTGTACGCCACCGGCTTTGGCGTTGATAGCAGTGATGGTGGTGTTGGCTTTCCTTTTTATTTCGGCATATATATATATATATATATATATATATATATATATATACTGTATATATATATATATATATATGGGGGGAGGGGGAGGGGGAGGAGGGAGTAGAATAATAATAATATATAATTAATAGATACTAGCCTAATAATAATATATATATTGTATATGGGGGCCAGGGGGAAGAGGGGGAGGGGGGTATAATGGTGGAGGGGGAGGGGCATAACATACATAAATACATAAATACGAATTATATTATATAATATGCATATATAATATACGGTATATATATATATATATATATATGATATATATATATATATATATATAATATATATATATGGGGGGAGGGGGAGGGAGTACAAAGGAGTACAAAGGAAATCAAGCAACAACAGATCTAGTGACCCTTCTAGGCTGCTTGTCCTCCAAAACACTGAGGATCAAGTGTCCAAACAGTGGTTTAGAGTGGGTAAGGGAACATTAGAAAGGGAACTACTGCCCTGGAACTAATGTCCGTGGCAGGATTAGGAAGTTAGTAGGGGACAGATGGGTTAGTAACTGAGGGGGGGATAAAATAAAGTTATTCATTTACAAACGCAGTCAGTCGCGGGTTTGATGTGAGATATTTGTCTAGGCGAAGTTTAAATGAATCAACGGTGCTGCAGTCTATAACGTCTCGGGGAAGCCCATTCCACAAGTTGACAACTCGATTGAAGAAGAAATTCTTAGATTCGTGTGAGTTAAAGATTTACCAATAATTTTGCAACCGTTTCCCCGCGTGTAATTAGATTGGTCGATAGTGAAGTACTTACTACAGTTCATATTGTCGATGCCTTTGATGATTTTGAACACTTGAATTAAGTCACCTCTTAATCTGCGCTGGGTTAAAGGAAATAGATTTAATTCTCTAAGACGCTCTTCGTATGGTTTGTTCTTTAGGCTAGGTATAATTTTGGTAACTCTACATTGAACTTGTTCTAGCTTGTTTATATCTTTTTGGTAATAAGGGCACCAGGATTGAACGCAGTATTCCAGAAGAGGGCGGACTAAGGAATTGTAAAGGGTTAGGATAACTTCTTTGGATTTATGAAATGACCTGCCTATAAAGCCAATTATTTTGTTTGCCTTCTTAACAACTTCTGAACATTGTTGACTCGGTTTTAGGTTATTCGATATTGTTACTCCCAGATCGGTTTCTCTGTTTACATTCTTAAGCTGAGTGCCATTCATCGAATAGTTTGCTTTCTCATTTAGGTATCAGATATGTAGTACTTTACATTTATCCGCATTGAAACTCATTTGCCAAATTTGGGCCCAACATGACAATTTATCTAGATTGTGTTGCATATCGTCAACTTGTTCTTTTGAGAGTACGCTATTTGCAATTTTTGTATCGTCAGCAAATTTTGAGATTGTACAGGTGAGACCCTCATCTATGTCATTGATGTAAATTAGAAAGAGAATTGGTCCTAGTACCGATGCCGGGGGTACCCCGCTACTTACATTGGTCCATTTAGATGCCTTACCGTTTATGACTACTCTTTGCTTTCTGTCGCTGAGCCAATTTTCTATCCATTTCAACACACCGTCTTGTATTCCATGCGCTTTTAGTTTTAGAAGTAAACGTTTGAGGGGAACTTTGTCAAAGGCCTTTTGAAAATCAAAGTATATAATATCTACAGCTTTACTCTCATCGTAGAGGTTGAGGATATTGTGGAAGAAGTCTAAGAGGTTTGTTAAACAGGAACGTTTTTTACGAAAGCCGTGTTGAGTATCTTTAAGTAAGTTATTTGCCTCTAAGTGATTTACGAGTCTGTCTCTTATGACCGTTTCTAGCATTTTACATACAATTGAGGTTAAGCTAATTGGACGATAGTTACTGGGTAGGGATTTGCTGCCTTTTTTGAATATCAGTGTTACGTTGGCTAGCTTCCACTGATCAGGCATAGTTCCAGACTGCAAGGATTCATTGAATAGCAGTGTCAGTGGTTTGGAGAGCTCATCCTTAGCTTCCTTTAGAACTCTAGGGGGTGAGGGAGGGGAGGGGGAGGGGGGAGTAGAATAATAATAATATATAATAAATAGATACTAGCCTAATAATAATATATATTGTATTTAGGGGGCGAGAGGGAGTATAATGGGGGAGGGAGGGGGAGGGCGGTATAATGGGGGAGGGAGGGGGAGGGGGCATAACATACATAAATACATAAACACGAATTATATTATATATATATATATGTCGGGAGGGAGAGGGAGGGAGGGGAGGGAGAGGGGGGAGTAGAATAATAATAATATATAATAAATAGATACTAGCCTAATAATAATATATACTGTATATGGGGGTCAGGGGGAAGAAGGGGAGGGGGGTATAATGGGGGAGGGGGCACAATAATAAAAATACAAAACATAGAGTATATATATACAAAATATCAAGTGACTGTCTGGGGAAGGGTCACTCAGGTCCAGGTATCCTATTGGGAGGTGTGAAGCCAAGGGAGTGGTATTCGAAGGTGTGAAAACCACCACAACTACCATCACCACCACCACCACCACAACTAACACCACCACCACCACCACAACTAACACCACCACCACAACTAACACCACTGTGTTGACAGAAATGTGGAGGCATATAAATTATATACAGTATATATATATATATATATATATATATATATATATATATTATATATATATATATATATATATATAAGATATATATATATATATATAATTATATATAATAGAGTTTGGGGTGGGGGACATTTATAATAATAATGTTGGGTATAATAATAATGATAATAATTAAAGTTGCAAGCAACGTTGTGCGGGGTTCGAGCGGGGTTGCACGCAGGATATTGTGTTGGATACAAGGGCTGTGCCACATATATCAAAATATCATGTATCTTATCGGGCTTGGAGAAAGTACAGAAGGAATATAGTGTAGCCATTTTGGCTATGGCCACTTAGACCATTAAGGAGTGTGACCATTTTGGTTAAAGCTATTAATCCTGTACGAGTTGTTGTTGTTGTTGATGTTCCCTAAGCTGCCTGGCCGAACAGCCCAGAGTCCCTGAGGAAGGCCATGGCCACGATCGGGCTTTCCCACAGAGCTCTCATTGAGTGTAGATTGTGTTGTTGGCGTAAGTGGTTGTGTGAAATGCAGTCTTCTATGATGTGTTTAATGGTATGGGGTGCTGTGTTACATCCCGGGCAGGCGTCGACAACGGAGTCATCCAGTCTCTTCTGATAGCTCAGGAGAGCTGGATGGTGTCCGCATATCAGCCTGGCCAGGTGGACTCTGTCCTCGCGAGGAAGGGAGGATTCGGAAGGATGGATTTCGGGAGGTCGTGCTTGCAGCTGCGTGTTGTCTGTGAGTGAGTGGATGGATCGGCGAGAGATATGAGTATGGATGTGCTTCTGGAAGTTGGTTCGGGGTGGGCAGGGAGGGAGAGAGGACAGTAATTGTGTGTTATACCGTGTGCTGGGTGTTGTTTTGATATTTCTTGGTGTCTGTGGGTGTGTTGCCATGTAGTTTAGTGGGTGGTCTTGGTTCGTGGAGGCTTCTGCCAGGAATTGAGTGCCTGTCATGTCCAGCAGATGGTCTTTGACTTTGAGGATTTTGGTTTCTTGATGTAGGTGATCTGTGGGTGCAGTAGCTGTGCAGCCTGTAATAATCTTCAGGGCTTTGTTTTGAATAGTCTGTAAGGTCTTATGATGTGTTTCAGCTAGGTTAGAAGCCCAGGCTGGGCTTGCGTATTCCATCACTGATCTTATGTATTGTTTATATACTGTGGTGGTAGTTTCTTTGTTGTGTCCAAATTTTGTGTGAGCAAGTGACCTGAGGGCGTTAAGTCTGGGTGTCAGTTTCTTTTTAATGTTTGTGGTGTGCTGTTTGAATGTCATATGAGTATCATATGTTACTCCTATATGATTTTGGGTGTGTGTGTATGTGTTAGGGGTGTGTTGTTTATGGTGAGTTGAGGGATGTATTCGTGTTCTCCTGTCCAGCTTGTGAGCAGGGTTGCGGTGGATTTGGCTGGGGCTAGATTAAGTCTGTTTGTAGTGCACCAGCCATGTAGTGTGTTGAGATAGGGTTGAAGGAGATCTGTTGCTCTTTTTGGGTCATGGTGTGTGCATGTGAGTGTTATGTCATCTGCATAGGAGGCTAAGTTTATTTGGGGCGTATTGGGTGTAGTTATATCGTGCATGTACAGATTGAAGAGTGCGGGCGATAGGACGGATCCTTGTGGGACTCCGTTTGGAAAGTTTCTGATTTTAGATGACTGACCGGCAAAAGATACGTGTGCACATCTGCCTGCTAGGAAGTTGGCCAGCCACCTTTTTGTGTTGTTGTGCATGTTTGTGTTGTAGATTTTGTTTGTTAGGTTGTGGCGGGTGATGGCATCGAAGGCTTTACTAATGTCGAGTGTGGCTAATAGTGATCTGTGTGGTGGTCTAGCTGAGTTGATGCCGTCAAAAGCTCTTTGTGTAAGGTCTGTGAGAAGAGTGTTTGTGGAGTGCAGTGGCCTAAAGCCATGTTGTGTTGGAGCTAGGGGTAGGTCGGGTGTAATTAGTTGTAATACTAGGCGTTCCATGACTTTGGAGGGGGAGCAAAGGAGTGTGATGGGGCGGTGCGAGGAGGGTAGCGTGGGGTCTTTGTTGGGTTTGGGGAATGTGGTGAAGATACCATGCTTCCAAATGTCTGGTATTGTGTGTGAATAACTGTAGTTTGATATGGTAGTGAGTGCTTGTATGCCTTGTGGTCCCAGGTGTCTTAGGTGTATGTTGCTTATGTTGTCTAGGCCACAAGCGGGTGAGTGCTTGAGATTGTTGATGATATGCTTTGTCTGGTGATTGGTGAAGGGTGTATAGTCAGGGTCTGTGGGGAATTGTCTCTTACGTCGGATGACACGTCGGTCGTCTTTGTGAGGTTTTAGGTGGCTGACATATGAGAAGTGGAGAGTGAGCAGAGCGAGTTCTTTGACCTGAATGTTGGTTTGAAACAGGGGTGTGTGATGTCCCCGTGGTTGTTTACTGTATATATGGATGGAGTTATGAAAGAAATACTATCAAGAGCAGTGGATGTTGGTGTATCGCTGAAAAGGGAGGGAATTGAGTGGAAGCTACCTATACTGCTGTTTGCGGATGATACAGTTCTGATGAGTGATAATGAATGGGAGTTGCAGGGTCTGGTAAATGAGTTTGGAACAGTGTGCGAAAAACGGAATTTGAAGGTAAATACGGGGAAGAGCAAGGTTATGGTCTTCGAAAGGGGTGAAGTCACAGAGTGTGAGGTGAAGCTGAACGGTCAGGCTATGGAGATCGTCAACTCTTTTAAGTATCTGGGCAGTGTGTTGAGTAAAGATGGGACTATGGATGAAGAGGTGTGGGAGAGAGGGTACAACAGGGGAAGAGGGTTGTAGGAACGCTAAAAGCAGTAACAAGAAATAGGGTGGTCAGTATGGAAGTGAAGAAGTCCTTGCATGACAGTGTGGTAATCCCGACACTGACTTACGGAAGCGAAGCATGGACGTTGGTTGAGAGACTCAGACCAAGAGTGAGAGCAGTGGAAATGAATTACCTAAGGAGTGCGTGCGGAGTTACATGGAGGGATAGACAGACTAATGAGGAAGTAAGAAGGAGGTGTGGTGTGGAGGTAGATGTGCTGGAAAGTGTGAAAAGGAACAACTTGAGATGGTTCGGCCATATGGAACGTATGGAAAGCGAGAGAATGACTAAGGGGGTGTACGAGAGCGAGGTGGAGGGACAGAGGGGGAGAGGTAGACCGAATATGAGGTGGAAGGATGGAGTGAGGAACTACATGAATGAAGGTGGTGCTGGTTGGGGGGAGGGGCGTCGACTGACTGGGGACAGAGGTGCATGGGGGCGGTTCGTTCGTGGCCACCCCTTCGGGGATCACGGCGTCAGGCAATAGATAGATAGATAGACATATGAGAAGTGATTGATGAGAGTGTTTGCTTGTTGTTTACATGATGGAGTAGAGTCTGTTGTTGTGATTGCAGCATGTGATTGTGTTGTGTTGCTGTTGGAAAGTGTGATGCTGTTTAGTGTTTTGTAGAGTTTTTTGGGGTTTGTTTTGTGATCAAGTGTTTGTAGGAAGTTATTCCAATTTAGTTTGTGTTGTTCTTGTATTTTGTTGTTAGTTTGGGTGTTGAGTGCTTGGATTTGTTGTGTGATGTATTGTGTGTGGGGTGCTGGGGAGTGTTTCAGTATGTCGCGTTGTCTGATGAGGTTTTGAATTTCTGGTGTGAAGTTGGGGTTGTGTCTTTTTCTGTTACCTCTTGGAATGTGTTTCTTGTCAGCGTTTTGGATAGTTTTATTGAGTATGTGTACAGCATTGTTGATGTTAGTGATGGGTGTACTGTTTAGAGTTGTGAAGTGTTGTTCTGTCTCATTTGTGAATGCTTCCCAGTTAGCTCTTTTATAATTGGTGTATGTGTGTTTGTGGCTAGCTGGGGTGAGTCTGGTTTTGGTGGTGATAATGATCGGGAGATGGTCAGAGCCTAAGGTTCTGACCACCCTCCAGGATGTTGTGGGGGTGAGTTCTGGGGAGCAAAAGGTGATGTCTGGAGATGATGGGTTATAGAGGGCTTGGTGAGGAATATGGGTATGTTGATGGATGTCGTTAAGGATGATGAGGTTATCAGTTTGGTTTTGTAGTACCAGCCCTCTGTCTGTGTCGGGGTTGTCGACAAACCAGGCCGACTTCTTGGCGTTGAAGTCACCACCCAGGATGATGTGTGGGGTGTTTGTGATGTGTTGTAAGTGTGGTCTGTATTCATTTGGTACTGTAGGGGATGTTTGGGGAGGGATGTATGTGTTTATGATGGTTATGTTGGAGTTGTTGCCAGTGTGTATTTTAATTGATTGTATTTCTGTTGTGTTATCATTTGGGGGGAGGAGGGATTTGGTTTGTACACTGGTAACTATGTATGATATTTCTTTGTGTACCAGGGTGATGAGTCCACCGCCTCCGCCGACAGCCCGGTCTTGTCTGATGGTGGTGAAATCATGAAATGTGGGTGTTTTTTGTGTTGTGCGGATTTGTTTCTTGTAAGATGGCAATGTGTATGTTGTGTTGTTTGATGAAGTGTGAGAGTTCGTGTTTCTTTGTGTTGATGCCATCTATGTTCAATTGGAGAATGTTAATGTTATGTGCACGATGTATGTTGGGTGCTGCTGCACGAGGATGGGGTGGGGGTGAGGGAGGAGGTGGGGGTGAGGGAGGGGCTGGGGGTTGGGATGGGTGAGCTGGGGGTGGGGATTGGGGAGCAAGAGATGGGGGTTGGAATGGATTAGGAGGGGGTGTGGTGTGTTGAGTTGAGGATGTGGATGGTATGGGAAGGTTAGGGGGGTTAGGGAGGAGAGCTGGACGGGTTTTAGGCGAGGGATTTGACTGGGAGAGGGAGGCGCATGAGGAACAGGTCCAGGTGTTCGTGTAGTGTTTCTTGGAGGCAAGTGTTGTGCAGGTGAAGTGGGTCCAGTTCCTGCATGAATTGCAGAGAACTGAACCCTTAGTGTGGCGACTCAATGTGATGAGTTTTGAGCAATTTGGACATATGTATGTGTAGGTGGGCCCTGGGTTGCTCTCAATGTCTCCGGCTAGAAGAAGTCTTCGAGAAATGACAGCCGGAGAGTCATTTCTCGGTGTAGGAAAAACTGTGTGATGTGTGTGTGTGGTGTGAGAGGTGTGGAAATTCCCGGCGCGACCGAAGCCGCTCCAAGGACTCCTGTACGAGTAGGCATAATTACCCGAAATTGCCTTCATTCCCTGCTCATTTTCATGCATAAGCAAAAGCCAGAGCGTAATACAATTATATATTCGTGAAAGTACGGTAATAGCTTTCAAATTACTCCTGAATCATCCCTGTACGACGTCTGGTTTTCTTGTAAGGATCTTGCAAACGAAGGGCAAAATTGCTAAATATTACCAAATCTGATAGGCGAAATCGCTAAAAATTACCAATTATTTTCTGTTTTCGCTATGTGTGACGCTGCACATAAGTGAGCTCTCTCTCACACAAACCTCAGTGTCGTGGCGGGGCCTGTAGGCTCCGGCTGACGTCCATCCGTGCTGCTTGCAAAAGCTGGCCTGGCTCACAGGCTACAAAATAGCCGGAAAATCGTCTCCGTCATATGAGGGGCCCCGCAGGAATTGGGTTAAGAAGTGTGGTTGTTTTGATTATTTGATAGGGTCACCATAAGGGTAATGGTGTGGCATTTTTTCTGTAAAAATACACGTGAGCCACTAAATGTTTCTAATCTCTCAGTGGGGTTCGAACCGCCGACCGTCAGGACGATAGCCGACGCTTTAATCAACTACACCACGGCAGTCTTAAATACCTACGGCAATGTAGACTGCCGTGATGTAGTTGATTAAAGCGTCGGCTATCGTCCTGACGGTCGCCGGTTCGAACCCCACTGAGAGATTAGAAACATATATATATATATATATATATATAGATAGATAGATAGATAGTAAGAAACTTTGGAAAACATAGCTAGAGACCCTTCCTTCCTCTTATTTTGGGATTTGAGAAATCTTGTTGGGTATATGCCGCTTATTGTAGATGTGAGGGCTGGTATTGTAATTCACACGTACATGTCAATCTCTGAAGTATGGCTTGATCCCACTATAGCACTTGGTAGCCTATTCCACATATCCACAACTCTGTTACAAAATCAATATATGCCTATATCTTTTCTGAAACTAAATTTATCTAATTTGAAACAATTTGTCCGAGTTATTTCGCTATCACTGAGCTTCAGTACATCTTTCGTGTCCCCTTTATTAATCCCACTAACCCACTTGCACACCTCTATCATATCCCCTCTAACTCTGCATCTCCCTAACGAATGTAAGCCTAATTTCTTCAACGTTTCTTCATATGGAAAATGTATAATATTATGGATCATGTTTGTCATTCTACGCTGTACTCTCTCCAAGGAATCTATGTCCATTCTGTAATAAGGACATCAAAACTTAACAGCATAATCCATATGTGATCTCACTAATGACAAGTAAAGTTTTAAGATAACATCAGAAGTTCTGTTACTCACACTCGTAGAGATGAACCAGAGAATCCTGTTTGCCTTGTTACGAACGCTAGCCTAATCATTGCTAACAAACACACCTAGTACTTTCTCACAGTCTGAGTTTTCTAATTCCATATTAGCAAATGTATATATTATTCATCTTCTCTATCTTTAATACCTTGCATTTGTCAATGTTAAAATTCATCTGCGAATTTACTTATCCTACTAGTTATACCTAAATCAAGGTAATTTTTGTATATAACAAACAACAAAGGACCTAATGCAGATCACTGGGGGACACCACTTTTGACTGCTCCCCAAATTAGATAAATTTCGTTTCAGAAAATATATATGCAAATATTGGTTTGGTAACAGAGTTGTAGATAGGGGGAATAGGCTACCAAATGATATAGTGGGATCAAGAACTATATATATATATATATATATATATATATATATTATATATATATATATATATATATATATATATATATATATATATATATATATATATATAGATATATATATATATATATATATATATATATATATATATATATATATATATATATATATATATATATATATATATATAATATATATATATATAATTATATATATATATATATATTATTTCTCTCTCTCTCTCTCTCTGTTTAGCTTCAATATGAATACAACACGCAACCATGTCTGGAAGTTAGAATTGAAAAGGTTCAGCACTATAGGTAGCTCGAGCGAACTTGACAATAATCTTGATTCCTGACCTCTTTGTAACTTAAAATGCCTGGATCAAGCTGGCTGTAAATATTCACAACTATTACTTGGTGGACTCTTCCCAAATTATAGAAAAGTCAGCCTGATTGTTTTCATATATTCGGAGTTATAAGAAGTTATAAGGGGTCAAGATTATTGTCAAGTTCATTGGCGCTACCTATATTATTTGTGGAAAGTTTATTTATATGGAATTAGAAAACTCAGACTGTGAGGAAGATCTAGGTGTGTTTGTTAGCAATCATTTGAAACCTAGAAAACAGTGCATTAGGCTAGCGTTCGTAACAAGGCAAACAGGATTTTCGGGTTCATCTCTAGGAGTTTGAGTAACACAGAACTTCTGATGTTATCTTAAAACTTTACTTGTCATTAGTGAGACTCCATATGGATTATGCTGTTCAATTTTGGTGTCCTTATTACAGAATGGTCATAGATTCCTTGGAGAGAGGACAACGTAGAATGACAACAAATATCCATAATATTAGAAATCTTCCATAGGAAGAAAGGTTGAAGAAAGTAGGCTTACATTCGTTAGAGAGACGCAGAGTTAGAGGGGATATGATAGAGGTGTTCAAGAGGGTTAGTGGGATTAATAAAGTGGACATGAAATATGTACTAAAGCTCAGTGATAGCGAAAGAAGTAGAACAATTGGTTTCAAATTAGATGAATTTCGTTTCAGAAAAGATATAGGCAAATATTTGTTATGCTCTTTTTGCATTTAAATACTCATTAATCTTTACATCGATGTACATTTTCAAATTATCATGGTCCGTCTTGGTTATTTTTCTGACCAGTTAACAAGTAATAAGAGTGAGAAGTTCGAGTACACAATGCGCCTTTATGATATATTGTGTTTGTCTTCCAAATAACATAGATCTGTAGTATATTATAAAAGATAAATATTATGTGATAGTTTATCTGCTGTATACTGTATATTGTATATATTTATTTGATTTAAAATGGATGTTGATGATCACAAGTTAAATAATAGGAGCAAATAACTATGAAAGAAGCATAAATTCCAGCTTAGAGAGTATAACAATTGAAATATAGATCAAAGTTAATTGATTTGGGGAGGTGTGGTGGAGTGGTCTTGCCACTGGCCTGGTAATCCAAAGGTCCCGGGTTCAAATCCCGATGTATCAATGGGAAGATATTATTGGGATGGAATTTGTGCTGTACCTAGTATCAGTGCATTATCACAAGCCCACCGAAACGTCAATAAAATACCCTCATTGTTCCCTGATTAAATAGCACTGTATGAATATTCCCATATTCAAAATATGCTATAGGGGTGCAATGCCTGGTGAGTTATCTGCTCAACAGGTGGCGTTGTATGTGTGTAAGTGTGAGAGTCCGAGTGTAGGGGGTGAGACAGTGAAGCACGGGAACGAGGTGGCTTCAGAGATGGGGTCGTTTCGGGCCATGAGTGAGCACCGTGCCTCATGTGAAGGCAAGATGGCAGTTGCTCGTTGTACTGTACTCTACGTGCTTCACATGTCTCACTCCCTAGACTGGAACAAGACCTCACGGGCTTCACTGTTCATTGTAAAGTGGTGAATGTTAAGGCTCTCAGCCTATGCCCGAGAGGAAGTAAGTTGGAATATATAAAAAAAAAAAAAAAAAAATCAATCGATTAATTTCTAAAATTAACTTAACTAGTTAATTTCCCAAATTCGAGTTAACTTAACTTAGTTGACAAGACACCCAAATTAACTTAACTTATCTAGTTGAGTTATTCGACCCAACTCTGATATATATATATATATATATATATACATATATATATATATAGATATATATATATATATATATATATATATATATATATATATATAATATATATATATATACTGTATAATTATATAATAGGTGTATGTGTCAAAGTACATAAGAACATATCAAATTGGATTCTGCATCAAGCTGATTGGTCCACACAACGAGATCCCTCTCACACCCAACACTAATTGGAAGGCCTAATTATAGGCCCAACTCACTAACACCATGAGGACCGACCTCACCAAACGATCAGAGGTCAACATAAGAAAAAAAGTGGGGGTCTGCAGAGCGTCGATTCGCCCAAACCCGGCAGATCCCACTCACACCCAACCCCTCTCGTCCATATGTCAACCATCAACATCTCGTCCATTATGTCTATCTAAATTGATCTTAAAGCTCCCTATCGTTCTTGATCCCACTATAGCACTTGGCAGTCTGTTCCACCTACCAACTACTCTGTTACCAAACCAATATTTGCCTATATCTTTCATGAAACGAAATGTATCTAATTTGAAACCATTTGTACGAGTTCTTTCGCTATCACTGAGCTTTAGTACATTTTTCATGTCCTCTTTATTAATCCCACTAACCCACTTGAATACCTCTATCGTGTCCCCTCTATCTCTGCGTCTCTCTAACGAATGTAAGCCTATTTTCTTCAACTTTTCTTCATACAGAAGGTTTCTAATATTATGGATAATTTTTGACTTTCTACGTTGTACTCTCTCCAATGAATCTATGTCCATTCTGTAATAATCTAACACAGAAGTTATCCAATGATTGTTGTAATACTGATAAAAGAGTGAAACATTTCACAAACATTGCTTGTCAACTCGTCAACACAACGAAAAGGACCGTGATAACTGAAATGCATAAATTGAATGATTACTGAGCATTCAAATCCAAAAAAGAGAATAAGCAATGTTCTTGTTAGTATTTCAATAAATTACGATTGATAATAAGTATGTAGGACTTTTGAGGTTAGAGTAGTTGACATAAAATGTATACAGGAATCAGGGCACAGGTACAGGCTATTTCCGGAAATTTTCGATCGACAGTTATGTTTGTGGCAGCACTATGAGGCGCTATTATGTATATAATTGACAACTATACTGAGTTTGAATGATATAATGACCATGATCTACATTCTAATAATACCATACATTTAGAAGTTTTCAAAATTAACATTAGATATTCCAGAATATAGTTGCCCAGAAAAGTGGCCGGGGAAAGGTGACCGAGTTAATCCTATATAATTATTATACCTTCTCCTCCTACTCTAATCCTTCTAATCGGTCACGTCATTAGTCTCCCCACACACTCAAACACGGGACATTCCTAGTTGTACAATGCTTCACTAGTATTGTTATATATTTGTTATGATTTGCTATTTGAATATGAGCTATATATACTCTCTCTCTCTCTCTCTCTCATATGGAAGTCTTATATATACTGAATGGGTCAGACAATGTGGATTAAAACAAAATGCTTAGCCTCAACATTACACAGAGTTAGTAATATGAATATGATGAAAAGTTAACCAATTAACTCCCTCCGACATATTATGTTCCAATAAGTCCGAGGAGGCGGGAGCCCCGGGATCATTACCACTGCCCCGCACTACACTCACAACAACACTGCGGCCGTTAGAATTATCGGAGGTGAATGAGGTTGCCACCAACGGTTTTATCGTATGGTAACTTATCGGACTTACTGAGCTCATATGACGCAAAATCGCGTCAATATTAGAGAGGTATAGAGATAAGTCCATATGACGTGATATCGTCATATGAGTTTTTGGTTCACTCTCCCATTAGACGCGATCGCGTCATATATGTCTGAGGGAGTTAATCTGAAGATATTTAAACTAAGTTAAGTCCGTTCGTGGCCACCCCTTCGGGGATCACGACGTCAGGCAATAGATAGATAGATAGAAGTCCGGAAATGAGATAACATAAATTATTCATAGCATTATTTTATTACGAATGGACAACATTTTGTCGTCAACATAATACACAAAATGTGCATCCTTTAGAAGCCAGTTTAGAGTGTGGGAGGCTAACAAACTTCAAAGTGTGGGCGAAAAGACTTCAATATGTGGGCGAACGAACTTCATTGTTTGGGCCAACAAATTCCTAGTTTGGGCGAAGACTTGTGGGCGAATAGACCGTAAACCTCTATCATATCTTAAATTATTTATTATACGGTACCTAATGAAATAGTTCGGTTGCATTATTTTGTTTTACTAACTATTATGCGATCTTATACAAGTTAGGAAGGACGTCTATCAGTTATAGTGCTACAAACCATCTCAATGAACCTTAGCTAACATGACCCTTCCTAAGCAGTACAAAGCCGTCTAAATATATTTGAAATATAAAACACATTACAGGTACTGCTATATATACTGTATATATACAGTATATATATATATATAAATATATATAATTTATAGTGTATATATATAATACGTGTAGGCCTACAGGTATGTGTGTCAAAATAAACGAACACTTTTTCCTGTAGTGGGTAGAGAGCAATTTGTTATCCCTTTACTGCATAGATGAGAGAAAGAGAGAGAGAGAGGGGGGGGGGGGAGGGTACCAGTGATCACTGTACAAGACAGTAGATGTGGCAACGTGTGGTATTGAGATGCCTTGGTAATGAATTGGCTTGGTAATGAGCTGGTATGGTGCTGAAACCGACTGGTGAAGAAAAGGTCTGGTAATGAGATGGCATGGTCATGAGATGTCTAGCATCCCCTCTCACAGCGCTCTCCTAGACAAAGTTGAAAGGAAGGCCTTTCGTATCATTAACTCCCGTCCACTCATCAACTCTCTGCAATCTCTCTCTCTCCGCCGCAATGTTGCATCTCTCTCGCTATTCTATCGCTACTATAATAATCAGTGTTCCTCAGAGCTCTCCCAGTGTATACCACCTCTTTTACGTAGGGCACGTGGTACCCGTCTTGCAACTCAATCCCACCCCTACTCTGTGCAACTCTCCAACCCAAGAGTGAAACGTTACTCTCAAACTTTCTTCTACTCAACAGCTGAGCTCTGGAACTCTCTCCCAGAATCAGTCTTTCCCTCTTCCTATGACTTATATTGCTTCAAACTCTGTGTGTCCATTCATTTTGGCTCGAACGTCCCTTGATTTTGGCCCTGTCACTCTTTCAACTATGGGGGAGGCACTCGCTATAGGCAGTTCTGCCTTTTGCCTCTCTCAATCACATAGAAAAAGAAAAAAAATACATGCTCTTCACTGCTTTCAGTAACTTGCCATCTACTCCGTATATTCTAAGTATTTTCTACAAACCTTCTCTATCCACTCTGTCATAGTCCTTCTCCAAGTCCATAAAGGCAACATACACCTTTTGTTTCTTCTCCAGATATTTCTCCACAACACAATTCAGGGTAAAAATCTGATTTACACATCCTCTTCCCTTCCTAAAACCTCCCTGCTCGTCGCCTATCCATTTCTCCATTCTCACTCTCACTCTCTCAATCACTACCCTACTGTATACCTTCCCTACTACACTTAGAAGACATATTCCTCGGTGGTTACCAACTTACCACACACTCCTCTTTCCCCTTTGCCCTTATATAGGGGGACTATTATGCCAGTCTTCCAGTCATCGGGTGCACTCCCCTTCTCCCATGCTAGTTTGCACATTTTCCATACCCATTCGATCACTATCTCACCACCATACCTCAACATTTCCCCACACACTCCGTCTGTTCCTAGTGCTTTCCCCAACTTCACTCTTTTCATGGCTTCCCACCCTTTTGACCTCCTGATCCCCACCTCCTCCTCCACTACTTCTCTTCTTCTCCCTCCCATACCATATCCAGCTATGTTTGCTGGCTCTTCATTCCTTACATTTAGCAACTCATTGAAGTACTCCCTCCATCTTTCGACTCTCTCTTGCTTCTCGTCTAGCATTCTCCCATTCTTATCTTTCAGATCCTTACTGTTTCCCTTGCTACCTTCCCTAACTTTCTTGACTTTTTTCCAGAACAGTTTCTTACTCTCCCTCCATTTTACACTCAAATTCCTTCCAAATTCCTCATCTACTCTTCTCTTACTTTCCTTCACTACTCTCTTCACCACCCTCTTACTCTCCACGTACCTTGCTCGTTTCTGTCTCTCGAAATCTTCATTCCCTCTACTACCCAACCACTCTCTATATGCTTCTTCTTTTCTTCCACAGCTATTCTTACCTCTTTTGTCCATCATGCTGTACCTTTCACTCCCCTCCCTCTTCTCCTCACATGCTGCACAGATCTCATCCTTAAACACCTTGCTCATCTCCTCCACTTCCTCCATAACTTCAAGGTCGAACCCACCTAGTCGTCTTTCCACTGCTCTCCTGTAGCCTACTCCTCCCTGACTTCCTCCTCCTGCAACCTCTCCACCCTCCTCACCATTCCAACCCTCCTCTCGCCTCCCTCCAGCTCTCCTCACCCACTTCTTTTGTATCCTAACCTTAGCTTCCACTACATAATGATCAGACAGACCCCCTCCAAAACCCCTAAACACGCTAGCATCCATCACAGATTTCTTTATTCGTTCATCTACACATACATAATCAATCAATGACTTTCGTTCCACCACTGTCTCATCCTCCATTGTCCACACCCGTTTCCACGTGTACCTGTGGATTATTCTGTGTCGGAAGAAGGTGTTGGCTATCCACAGCCTCCTCCCCACATAATCATACGTCCACAAGTGCACTACCATTGCCATTCACCTCTGATGGTACCCCCCACCCTCCCACCACTCCCTCAACTTTCCTATCACCCACCTTACCATTCATATCCCCAATTAGAAATATTCTTTCATTCTTGTCAAACTTCTCCAGGCACGCCTCCACATTCATCCAGAACTCCTCTTTCTTTCTTTCAAGTTTATTCTCTGTCGGGGCATACACACACACAATCACCCACGTTAGTATTCCTACTTTCATTCTCACCCACACATTCCTTGAACCCACAGACCCATACTCTCTTACACATTCCTTCCATTTGCTACTTACAAACAAACACGCACCTTCTCTCACTGTTCCTGCACTCACTCCAGCACACACACCCATTCCACACTCCCACTCTCTCACATCTGAACCTTTCCATTTGGTCTCTGTCATTCCACATACATCCAGCCTGGCATTCACTAGCACTTCCAGAACCTCTCTCTCTTTTGTGCCATCATTCATGCCACTAACATTCCATGTAGCCATTCTCAGAATGTCCGAAGGAATGTCCTTAGTCGGTCGTGGTTTGTCAACATAGGTTCCGTCCGCATCCGAGGCTGTTCTTTCGTTTTTCTTAGCTTAGGTATTTTTTTCCGGGTGGGGGTCGCAAGCCCACCGACCCAACCTCTTTAGTCACCTCTTACGACACTAAGAAGGCACATGGGGCATATTCTATTCCCTTTCCCCCAGGGGGTCATTATGAATCTTTACGACTCTGAATCTTACGATTCTATACAAGACTGTCCATTTGTATCGGCACTAGCTCAGAGAAGTGTTGAGAGGGGAGAAGGGGTATTGGAGAGAGAGGAAGCTGTTGGAGTGGCTTTGTTATGTGTGTTTAGTCTGTATACGTCGTCAGGATGTCCCCTGACTGGGTGCGAGTATGTGAAACATGCTAGGACGTACTACCACACCCACTAAATGTCCGCCGTGGCAGGGATTCGATCCCGGGTCTTGCAGATTCACATGTGAGTGTGCTCACCACTCGACCGCCGTGGCTCCACATATCAGTCGAGTGCGTTAGTTAAGGCTTTTGATGGATCAATGCATTGGTAACACAAGCAAATAATTAAATAATGGCACAGGAATTTTGATGCATCGTTCCAGTCTAATTTGCACTGTATGGAATGCAGAGTGATAATATGGCAAGATTCTCATAAAATATAGCAGTAAAGTTCAGGATAATGTTTCCAGCATTCCCATTACCTGGTTCAATTTTTGCTTTATTGGTACAGGGCACAAGGCATACTCATGGAGAAAAGAGGCTGACCCAAGACTGGACCCATACGCAATAACCAGTCATAAGCTGATCTTCTACGGATAAATGTAAAGTACTACATGTCGGATACCTAAATGAGAAAGCAAACTATTCGATGAATGGCACTCAGCTTAAGAATGTAAACAGAGAAACCGATCTGGGAGTAACAATATCGAGTAACCTAAAACCAAGTCAACAATGTTCAGAAGTTGTTAAGAAGGCAAACAAAATAATTGGCTTTATAGGCAGGTCATTTGAGCATAAATCCAAAGAAGTTATCCTAACCCTTTACAATTCCTTAGTCCGCCCTCTTCTGGAATACTGCGTTCAATCCTGGTGCCCTTATTACCAAAAAGATATAAACAAGCTAGAACGAGTTCAACGTAGAGTTACCAAAATGATACCTAGCCTAAAGAACAAACCATACGAAGAGCGTCTTAGAGAATTAAATCTATTTCCTTTAACCCAGCGCAGATTAAGAGGTGACTTAATTCAAGTGTTCAAAATCATCAAAGGCATCGACAATATGAACTGTAGTAAGTACTTCACTATCGACCAATCTAATTACACGCGGGGAAACGGTTGCAAAATTATTGGTAAATCTTTAAACTCGCACGAATCTAAGAATTTCTTCTTCAATCGAGTTGTCAACTTGTGGAATGGGCTTCCCCGAAACGTTATAGACTGCATCACCGTTGATTCATTTAAACTCCGCCTAGACAAATATCTCTCATCAAACCCGCGACTGACTGCGTTTGTAAATGAATAACTTTATTTTATCCGTCCCTCAGTTACTAACCCATCTGTCCTCTACTAACTTCCTAATCCTGCCACGGACATTAGTTCCAGGGCAGTAATTCCCTTTCCAATGTTCCCTTACCCACTCTAAACCACTGTTTGGACACTTGATCCTCAGTGTTTTGGAGGACAAGCAACCTAGAAGGGTCACTAGATCTGTTGTTGCTTGATTTCCTTTGTACTCCTTTGTACTCCTTTGTACTTTGTACCCTGGCACATTAATCACCCAAAAGCTGACACCCAACTGTGCGCATATTTGTAATGTTTTACTAGTCACTAGCTGACCCATTCCACATCATCACTGACAGAAGTTACTGCAAAACGTATGCATCATAGAACAGAATCGTTTATCAGTTCACTCTTGCCTCGACAACTCCTCTCCTATATTCCATTCACTATACCAAGGCCAAAACATCTTGACCACTAACCTCTATAACTCACAAACGACTAGAGTAATCCAGCTAATATTTCTACCATTTAGAAAGGGGAGACCACGGAATAAGTGATTTACTGCCCATTTCCTTCAGCCCTTTTTGAGTTACAGAGGATAGAGGTCATGATTTCTGGCCTACCCATGATGATTGAAGTATTATATTCACCAACTTAACTCAGCTGACTGTCTTTACGTCACCAGCAGAAAATCCTCTGCAACTCTTAACACGTTCAGCACCGGTGACATCCTTTCTATTATATGCTGGCACCTATTAGACGATCTTATTCAGCTTAGGAAAGACGTGTACCCATGAAAAGGCTACAGGCTATCTCAATTAATCCTTTTAGATACCATATATCTTTCCTAAGCTTCCTAAAATTGTCTAAATATAGCTAGAATAAAATAAAAAGACGTCGCCGGTACAGAAGGGGTTAAGCAATTATAGCATGCTGGAATTGCTTGCATGATATCTAAAACTCACATGACTGTTCCTGTCACCTAAAGTAAGTGACCACTGAAGGAGGTGATAATGACAATGAAGGTGCTCCCTGGAAACCAAGGTCTGACCTGCCCTCCTGAACGTAGGATATGATTGATGCCTAACGTAGCCTGTTATAATTTAATAAAATATGTATACTTAAAGATTAACCCTAAAGTATCTAGTTCATGACATAGGATGCAATACATTGTTCTACATTAGAGACGAGAAAGGAGAAAGAGTATAAATGCTTACGTTGACTGAGGTACTTACTGTGTTAAACCTATTGTTATATTATGTAGAAGTTTCGAAACAAAGCAGTGTGATAGAACTGTGAGAACTGAGGAATTGTATAAATGATGAAGTATGGCCCGATCTCTTATTGACAGTATAATTAAAATCCCTACGATATGAAGGAATGAAAGTGTTGTTAGTGTACATCTCACTTGAAGGTCCCTGTTGCTTCCAGTATATGGCCACTGAGTGAGGTAGCGATGATGATGGCCGGGGTGATCCACACTCGCTGGAAGCCAAAGTCTGCCCCGGTCTCCTGAATATGGGCCATGATTGCAGCCTCGCTAAGTGTGTACCCCACGGAGTATAGGGTTCTGGTAAATATCAACAAGTATCATAGTTAGTGGTCATTGTGCGTATTATCTTCTTTCTTAGTAATCATGAATATTAACAAGTTTTTATATCCACATCTACATTAATATCAACATTGCAGAAGAAACTTTCATCATCTTTATCACAGCATCACTACAAGCACCATCATCATTATGATATTTATCATCATTGCTTGCCTTGGACCATTTCGTGATGTATACATTTCACTTATCAAACTTCTCTGAAAAATATATTGAAATACTAACAAATATGAATTAAGAATACTTTGTAATAATTCTGTAAACTTGGTCATTATAGTCCCCAGTATGGATGAATGCGTCCAATGGTGGTTTACTTTGTGTAATGTTATTTCTTGTTAATACTGGTGTTATCATTCATCCTATTCCCTTCAGAACGATAACATTCCATGTGTACTACCTAGCATAAACACAACTTTACCAAGTCGAAATGAACCATTGGGGTAAAGTACTTATACTATTGTATTCTAGTGACTGAAATTTAATGTTCTAATTTATTTGCAAATCATTTTATAATTGGGCAAAATATTTCAGCATTAACCAGCCCTGATAGCAGATAAAATAGGGCTCCTAAAATCCACAACCTGTCCCATTCTGGATATGCTGGGCCTGCAGTGGACCAGTTAGATTGATATTATAATGATTACTATGATGTTGATCATTTATAATAATGTTGGAGATGATATTTATAAGTGATCAATGACTAAGGATTGAATATAGCTACAATATTGTCTAAGTTTTACCCCCAAATGATCCACATTGCCAGATAGACCCAGAAAGTCACTGCCAGCTTTTCGGGATCGACCATTATTTCGGCTGATGAAGTCGGAGCCGAGTTTGTGATGGTGGTGTTGTCAGTCGCGGTGGTTGTTACGGTGGCAGCGGTGGTGCTAATGGATATGCTGGCAGTCATATAATTGGTGGAAGTATTTTAAAGAGTGGGTGTGGTATTGGTGGTTGCAGTAGAGTTATGAATGGTGTCAACTGTACTGAAGCTCGGTGTAGTGTTAATATTCATGGCTGTAATGTTGGGGACAGCGGTATTTCCAAGACTGGTTGTGGCATTGGCGACAGCGGTATTTCCAAGAGTAGTTGTGGCATTGGCGACACCGGTATTTCCAAGAATAGTTGTGGTATTGGCAACAGCGGTATTTCCAAGTGTGGGGGTGTTTATAATGGTGGTGTTACGACCGGGGCTCGTATAAAACAAGGGCTCTTAATCATTGGACAGAAAGGCACACAGCCACAACGGTAACACTAGATCCAACCCTTGAACTTATAATGCCGGTGCACAAAAAACACCTATACCCTCCAGAGTTAAATCTGCGATAACGGGGTATCCTATAACTCAGTATAAGTGCACTACTACTACAGGCTGATGATCTCTGATACAGCCTGATCACAACAACATACAATTACGTTAATAAGGTATACAAGGAAAAGATAGAGATCTTAATTAAATCACTGCAAGGATTTAATGCAAACTAGAAGAAGGTATATTTAAAGTTACTCTAAACAATAATGAACTGTCACTCCTATACTAAAGAAAGTGAACGAAAGTCCCAAAGCATCGAGCAGGAATCTTCTGAAGAAAGTCTGATGCTGGGGTAAGATGATCGTATCGGATTTTGAACTGTTATATAAAGCAAGGACAATATAGGACAAGTGTAGAGGCAGACAGTGTTAACTGACACGGGAATAACGATAAAAGCACACTAGCATTATCTCCAACAACAAAAGAAGTACTTAGTCAGGCAACTCAAAAAACCTGCTTAGGTTGTGCAACTCAACAACAATCAAGGCTTACGGTCAACGTGAATAAGAATGCTGCATACATAACATAAGAGTTTATAATTCTAAACGGGTGTCTGCTAGGCTAATAAAGTCTAGCTGGGATGTCGTAGGCTAGGAAACAATGGCTGAGCAAGCGGCTCATAGCCTAGCGAGGTCCTTAATGCTGGGGTCACACATTCACGTATATGCTCCGTATGCTCCCGTACGAAGGTTTATTGGTAGTTGGCAACCGAATACGTAAAACGTAAGGGCTTAGTACGCAAAACATAAATGAAATTGTGTCTAGTCGTGGGGGTTGGTACGCATGGCGAGAGTAGCCACGCTGGTCTGGGAGGTGGTGGGTGCGGCCAAGGCCGCCCGGTATGTTTTGGATTTCGAATCAGATACGTGGCTCGCGCTCCCGTATGTCAAAAGTCGGGAAAGCTTACGTTTTACCGGGCTAGCTGCTACGTCTTACGGGAGCAGCCCCGTAAAACGTAGCAGCTAGCCCGGTAAAACGTAAATTTCTCCTGCCAATCGTACAATGTTCACGTAAAACGGGAAAGTGAAAGTAAGTCCGGGCGCATCTGGCTACACCGCCGCACTGCGTGTTGGCGGGAACACGCGGCACCATTGTACGGTGGGGACAACGGGACCAGCGGGGTACCAGCGGGGGACACTCCAGTCACACCTCTCACCACACCTGAGCAGCAACCAACAAGCCAACCCTGCCACCCTCTGCACCCTGCCGAAAACAAATCGTAGCAGCGAAACGACTGCACCTATGGCTTTCATATTTTTACCACATGTACCTTACCCTTTAGGCTACCCACTACAAAAATCCCAAATCCCTCCTCCCACCCACTCGCTGACTGTCGGTCCCGTCAGAAAGAAAAAAAAGGCAAATCTGTGGCGGCGAAACGACTGCACCAATCGGTTCCATATTTGTGTGACAAGTCCCTTACCCTTCTGCCTTCCCCCCACCACACCCCCAACCACCTCCAACCACCTCCAACCACCCACTTCCAGCGTATCCGTACGAAGATAAGGAAAAAAAGGAAAATCTGTGGCGGAGAAACTACCTCACCAATCGGTTCCATATTTGTGTGACAAGTCCCTTACCCTTCTGCCTTCCCCCCACCACACCCCCAACCGCCTCCCACCACCCACTTCCAGCGTATCCTACGAAGATAAGGAAAAAAAGGAAAATTCGTGGTGGTGAAACTACCTCACCAATCGGCTTCATATGTGTAACACAAGTCAATTACCCTTCTACCTTCCCCCAACCAACCCCAAAACCACCCTCCCACCCATACATTCCGATACCATAAAAGTCTCTGTAGTCTATAGTGTCTTTTCAGCTACTTTTGGGACCATCGGGACCTGATTTCTGGCGAGGGGAGTGTTTTTTTTACCATTATCCTTACTTTCTCTCCCAACTTGATAGATTTAGCCAAAAAAAAAAAAAAAAAAAAAAAATCTGGCACTGGCAGAAGCACACTGTCAAAATTGGCTGGCACTCAGCGGGTTAAAGGTTACAAGGATGAATGGTCTTTCCTCTATAAAGGGAGTTCACAAAATTGAACTCCTCCAGGATGAATTCCGCAATGTTGTTCATGGTGCCGATGAAGGACTGGGAATGGGAATGGTGTGGCCATTCCTGCCCTTTTGTAGTTCCCAGATTCCAACCCAGACCTACGTGGTTGACAAAGACTGTCTTTGTCTGTGTTTGGACAGACGGGGTGT
This sequence comes from Paralithodes platypus, assembly GCA_032716605.1. Lineage (NCBI taxonomy): Eukaryota > Metazoa > Arthropoda > Malacostraca > Decapoda > Lithodidae > Paralithodes > Paralithodes platypus. The sequence goes on along the minus strand of CM064576.1, from coordinate 21,759,311 downwards.
GCCTACGATTGTTCGGAAACGGTCCACGTAAGTCCTAAAAACTCCCAAGACGTACGGCCTCAGCTACGCAGGTATTGTGGGGGCGTGGCCATGGGCGTGGCCTGTGTTCCCGCAAATCGGGCAGCCCAGGCGGACTAACGGGGACATGCTTACGCAAGTCGCAAGCACGTACGTAGCTCCATACGACTACATTACGTCTAACGTAACACTGGCCCCGTTACGGTACGTATGTCGGGAAGTGCAATAGTCGTACTCTATATGGGCGTACACGGCCGGAATACGCCCGTCATTACACAAAATTGGCGATCACGCCTGACGGGAGCATACGGGAGCGATATACGTGAATGTGTGACCCCAGCATTATGTGCGGCCAAATTACGTTAATTGACGGGGTGCTCTCTTGAGAGATCCAGATCGCTAGTATCTGGTTCTCTCCTGGCGACCCTCTCAAAGTCAAAGCAAACGAGTTAGCACAGTGTTGGGTGGCAGAGGCAAAAGCCCTCACTCGCAACACAGTGCTAAACTCACAAGGTACACAGTCAGAAAGACCACCTAGGCTTCCCACGTCTCCTTTGCGATTATACAGGTTCAACAAAACCTAGTACACATTCGGAAATCACAACAACAATGGCCTCACCCCAGTCTAGCATTAAATAGCCCAGCAGACAGCCAAGGAATAGGCAGGGAGACACCGTGAGTGTGTCGAACCTCTACAGACAAAATGGTAAACCCTCCAAAATGCCTATCTAAACATAATATATATTATCTGAGAGCTTCAGCATATAATACGATGGCCGATATATGAAATCGTAGAGAACCAAAGGGGAGTTATGATATTAAATAGATAGGAAGAATGAGAGGTAAGAAGTTGAGAGAGAGAGAAAGTGCTCTATAGGTAGAAGTCGGGAGACAGGGGGGCAAGGGACATGTGAAGGATAGGCTAGTCAGGCAAGCTCTGAGGCAGTGTTGCCAGATTTTAAATGCAGAATTATCGTATTGTGACCACAAAATTATGGAATTTGCACCAAAATTATCGTACACACTAATATACATATATATATATATATATATATATATATATATATATAGGGAATGTTGTTAAGCATTTATTAATTTAATTCGTAATGCCCAAAATAGAATCAACATAAAGAGAAGAGATAACAATAATAATGGTTTACAGGTCTAATATTATTACTTTAATACAAATGAATAAGTTCTTGCTAAGAAACGATTACAAAATGTTATCTAGTAGGCCTATTGATCTAAATCATTATGAACTATTCTTCCTAATCCTCGGTTGTCTCAGATGTGTTATATAGTTCCCTTTCCAATTCTGATTAATTCCTTAACCCGTCCAGCCCCAGCGACGCGTCTGACGCGTCGGCGATGTATGTAACGCACAGCCCCAGAGACGCGCCTGACGCGTCACCCTAATTGCGCCGACCGTAACCTCAGGTATAACCACTCAAGAGGGCTCAGATTTGTATGGGAACTGTGTACGTATCCCACGCAACCGTGCCGATGGTTGAAAACTCTCAAAGTCCACGTGCGTGCGCGCGAGCGCGCAATAACCTGTTTTTTTGGGGATAATTGCCTTCAATTTTTTACTCTTGTAAAATCCGTTTTCGGGGGCTCTGTAGGACCATTTTTTAAGCTTTTTGAGCGGTTTTTCGTGGATTTTCCTTCATTCCTAACCCATTCGCTATTGTTTCTGGAATAAAAAAAATTTTTGAAAACCGGCCGGGTTCTGGTGCGCAAACATTACAAAACTAGCCGGGGCTCCACGGGTTAATCCCTTTATTCATTTATTAAATATACAGTATATATGAACCAATGTGATTATCTAAAATATATATTTGGATGTTCAATAATTCCCTGAACTCTCTCCCAATTTATGTTGCATCTTGGTTTAATTTATATAATAATATAGTATTTTTGTTGAAATCGTAAAATTATCGTACAAAACGTACGATAATGAGAAACACTATCGTACATCGCACTAAGGGTCAAATTATCGTACATGTACGATAATTATCGTACGTATGGCAACACTGCTCTGAGGAAGGAACTCCTCGGGACCCCTCCAGGATCACACACAAAGGCATGGTGGTCAGCCAATCACAGGCTGCTACGTCACCAGGCAGCAGGGCTGCAGAAGGCGCCAGGAACCACCAGCCAATCAAGAGGCGTGAGACGGCACGCGCGGGAGCCTACAAAGCGAGGGGGGAGGCAGCACATGTATACGCACGCACACACTACCACCCCACTGCCTATATTATTCTCTCTTCTTAACTATATACAATGCATCCTATGTTCAACTCATGATATAAAATGCTTCCCGTTGTCACAGACGAAAATAAAGACCTCCACGGGACTGTCTGTAACAACACGAACACTATGAAAGAAAGAACAACATTGTAGATAGACTGTAGCCAAATACCTTGCCCCGGCGAGTGCTAGCGAGTGGCCAAGCGAGCGGCTGAGCCCACGTGGTGTTCTGCTGAGCTGCAGGCGTCACAGTGGCTGTAATATTAGCGACAGAGGAACTTCCAAGAGTGATTGTGGAATAGTCAGAGGTATTTCTAATAGTGGTTGTGGTATTGACGACAGATGTATTTCTAAGTGTGGTGTCGACAATACTGGTGGCAGCCGTAGTATCATAAGAGGTGACAACATTGAAGCCATGGGTAGTGTTCAGAATAGTTGCCTTAACATTGGTGTTAAAGGCGTTCATCTTGGCGTCTGGTATTACTGTGAACAGAAGAGTCATCAGACTTGACAACAAAGTAATCACACACAGCAGTTTCTGAAAAGGAAGGCAAGTTAAAAGATTTGGAAGATTGATAAATATTTTGTAGCAATTATTAATTTTATGTGTCAAGATCTTTCCTCTAAAGTCCCTTTTCTTTTATAACAAATCTATTATCCTAGCACTTTATAATCATTCAGGTTAAATGAAGACAGAATAGGCCTATTGAGTATTATGGCATATGAATTTGACCATATTTACTTATTATCTTTCTCCCCTCTCAACACTCTTCGAAATGTAGTTATGAGCCGACATTGTAAAGGCTTATACCTCAGTACCTTCATCTGACCTGACCTGACCTTGTAGTTCCCTAGTTTGTCCCCGAGGAAGCCTGAGAGGAGGGGCACTACGCTGTAGACAGCGGCCACAGCAGCACTACATACGCCCGTCTGATAGGTGGTCAGACCCAACTCCTCCTGGTGGATGGTAAACAGAGGCCACAGCAGGAACACGGCTGGCGAGGGGAAACAAGGACACCATTATAATCTTACAGGTGCAGTTAACCCTTTCACACTTTGCTTTTCTGCATTGTATTTTGGCTATCAGTAGACCATATTGTTTTATAGGAACAAGCCCAAAAATAGCTAATTGATAAGATGGCCCACACGTAGCAGAACACCTATTGTGGGTTCTCTTGCCCCTTGTAGGAGGAGTAGAAGATATAGCCTTACTCCGCTCACATGAAGGGGGAGGTACTAGCTTCTTCTGGGGATCCCCTTCTCCCTCATGTTTAGCCCCATTAGTTTTGAGATTTTAATACTTTCGACCCATTAGTGTCGATTGACCCTTTCATCCCATTTCTTTTTCAAGACCTTTTGTGCCATTCAGGTGTCTATTTCTTCCTGGCGAGTGATAGCGAGCCTGTAATTTGGGAGAAACCAGCCTTTGACTGGGAAATTTTTCTACAGAAAAATGTGCAAATTAATCTCGAAGGGGGAACTTCAGGATAATGTATTAACCTAGAATCAAGATGGAGGTCTAGGGAGGAAACTAAACAAATCGTATATAAATAAATAAACTAATAAATCAAGCCTACCCACTTCACACAGCAAATTTCCCCCTTCACATCACAATGATGAACCTCTGTCGCGAAACTGGCCGTCATAAGTCTGAGGAGGTAAATCAGCTTCTTAAGGGGAGATGGGTCGTTTTTCTGGTCCCCCTTCTTCCTCATGTTTAGTCCCATTAGTATTAAGATTTTAAGACGTACGACCCATTACTTTGGCAATTTTAATAACTTTTGCCCCATTTCTTTGTCAATATTAAGTCTTTTTTTGTCATATAGGTGTCGATTTTTTCATGGCGAGCGTTAGCGAGTCTGTAATTTAAGAGGAACCGGCCTTTGGCCGGGCCATTTTTCTATTGAAAAATGTACAAATTTATCTTGAAAGAGGGTCTTGGAAGGGTGTATTTTTAAGCACCTTGACGTGCTTTTACCTTTCATTCTGAAAGGTAAGACGATTAGACAATTTTATGCAGTTAGACGCATTTTAGACGATTATATGCAGTTTCAAATGGACCCATGATATTCAGAGGGTTCATTGACATCGTAATTACTCATTGGAGTCATAGAGGTAGACTATAAACTAAATAAAATCGTCTAATGATAACCAGAATATGATGACAATTACGTAATGGTGGTGAAGGGGTTAAATATAAAATCGTTCACCTCCTCATAACATAATCATGACCCAAGGATGAAATGGTGGAGCATAAAGGTGTCATCTTGTCAAGTGAGATAACATTTTCGCAAATATTATCATCCTTTTCGAGAATGTGTTAGAAGAAATTAAATATCTTGTTCATTTGAGTGTAAACAAAGTTATAAAAAATGCAACGTAACTATAAGGAAAACAAAAATAATAATAATGTCTTTCAATCCATCCTCAGATTATGAACGCCAATTTGGCATTGTTGGAGCTCTCTTCCCGCCAGCTTAGAAGTCCCCCATTTCTTGTGATTGGTATATTTTACTTTCATAGTTTTGATGTTCTTCATGTTAATCTTCGAGGATTGCTCCACATTGTTAATTAATAATGCTATTTATGAGCAGGAGGCTAGGTATCCTCCTCCCTTTAGTAGGGTCATATGCTTGGAATCCGTGACCATTTTGTTCCTACCTTTTTCTCTCGATGGATTTGACAACCTGAACCATTTTAAAGGAAAATTAGCTCCTATGCCCCTCTGAAAAATGACGGCTAACTCTGCTAGAGCCCAATATTCAAAATGGCCGCCAACACCATCTTGAAAAACATGAAATGTAATATCTCTGACATCAGATGAGCTACAAGGACGAATGAGGTGTCCTTTTTCACTAATTCTGGCATTACAAATCCACTGGAATGGTTATTGTATTGTATTGTATTGTATATTGTATTGTTATTGTATTGAATTATACTAATTGTACCATAGACCCCTTTACATAAGGACTGGAAACGAGCACTCTCGGAGTTTGAAACTTGGTTCCATTGCTTAAAAGCAGTATCATGAAAGCAGTGGTCTCTCCGACTTTCTTAAACACAAAAATATGTACACAAACACAACTTTACATATAAATGCATGTAATTTCACACGCAATCGTCCATATCCCCGCCATATTGGCGACATAATGTCTCGCCAGAAAACGAACAGCCCAGGACGATGCCAGACGCCAGTCACCCACGAGACACGTTAGAGGTAACACATTTTTGTTCTGTTGTTCGTTATCTCTCAGCTTATTGTAATTAATTTTCTTATAAATACTTACCAGTCACAAAAGGATCTGTGTTAACAACTTATTTAGCTGATAAATATTAGAATTGAGCTGATGTCAACGGGTTGCTTTGATATGTACTGATAACCATTTTACAACTATTCTTGTTTTTTTGCTTTACAGGAACAATGCCGAAAAGATGTGCTGCATTCAATTGTCGTGGAAACTACAGGGGAGAGACATACAGTCCTATGGTGTGTTTCCCGAATGAAGAACAAGAACGACATGCATGGATTAGTGCTATGCCAAATAGCCCAGAAAGTTTGAGAGACAGGTCGAAACTATGGATTTGTGCATCACACTTCGACTGCGATTGGGTCACAGTTTGGGGAGGAAAACGACCAGCTGGGCCTCCTACAGTTTTTAAAGGTGTACCCAAGTCTTGCCTCAAACAACTTACGTCAGCTCCTAGGTTAACTAAAACAGTGACAAGTGAAGCAAGACTTAAAAAACAAACTGAATTTGAAAATGAACAAGTATAGTTATGACAAATTTGCAGGAGAGATTGGAAAACACTTCCCTGAGTTTTATATAATGCAAAATGGTAGAGAACTGACAATGTTTAAGACAGATGGTAATGGTAGAGCAGTTGATAAGTTTCTTAATTTTAAAGAGGTACAGTCTCCTTTTGGTTTTCTGCAACTGGTAATAGCAGAGAAAAGTGGCTTGGAGATACCAAAAAGTAAACTGAATCTTCAAAAAAATAGCTTGGTAAGTAAGTGGTCTCAAATTGAAGAAATAGTGAAAATTATGAACACTCATGAAGCGACTAATACTGACCGCTTAAAAAGAATAATTTCAGAACTTGACTCTATCACAGAATTTCATGAAATTGAAGGTTTTCAGTTCATTCAAGCACAGTTACAACTCCTTCTTATTCCTCCTAAAAATCGCCGATATACAAAGCATATGTTTAATTCTTGCAGCAGAACTGTTTTGTATATCACCCACAGCATATAGAATGCTTAGAAACTCCAAAGCAATTAGTCTTCCTTGTGAGAAACAGATTCGCCAATTGTTATCTCGCACTTATGCTGACAAGTGTCTCCCAATCCTTTTTGATCAGTTGAAGCCACAACAGCGGTTAGTTAACATTTTGTTTGATGAAGTCAAGCTTAAGCAGGCCCTTAGATTTACAGGAGAGCATATAGTAGGCTATGCAACAAACGGACCAGAAAATCTAGCAACATCTGCTCTTGCTATTGAAGTTGTTTGTCACTATGGAGGACCACGGTACATCATACAAATTCATCCTGTATCAAAACTGAATGCTATTCAACTGAAGGAAATATTACTTGAGGCTGTATATGTTGTTAAAGCTAGTGGTGGCCATCCAGTATCGTTCGTCTGTGACAACTGTCCACTGAATCAAGCTGTTTACAGAATGCTTGGGGGTCCTGGAAAAGTAACACTAGCACCAGATGGCATAAATGTTTTCCTTGTCTATGATAATGTTCACATCCTCAAGAATATGAGAAACAACTGGATCACAGAGAAATGTCAAGAATTACATTTTAGCAAGGACGGTAAAGAATATTTGGCGTGTTGGAGTGATGTTAAAGCTCTTTACAATGAAGATCAGAAGACACCACTTCGTCTGACAAAACTCACACGCTCATCAGTATTTCCTAAACCATTGCAACGTCAGAGTGTGCCCTTAGTTTGCCAAGTGTTCAATGAGAAAACGATTGCTGCATTTGAAGGTCTTAAAGGAACTGTTAAATTTCAGGATGGAACAGTGATATACATAACACTGGTAACCAATTGGTTTAAAATTATGAATGTTAAAAGCAAGTACAGCGCAGTTCATTTACGAGACCAATATCGTGAACCTTGGACATTAAACTGTACAAACTTCAAAGCTCTGCAGGAAATGTGTACAGTTGTATCCAGCTGTCGGTGGACTGGTGGGCATGGCAGAGAGAAGAAACTAACACAGTCAACAGCAGATGCCTTTGTCATCACAACAAGGTATAACATAGAAGCAGCACAATATCTTTTTGAAACCCATGATTTTGCTTACACCCTACCTGCTGTTTTTTTACAAGATCCCCTAGAAAAGTTTTTTGGTCAAGCAAGACAACGTAGTGGAGGACATTTTTACATTGACATTGGGGATGTTCAAGCAGCATCCAAAGTACAGCAGTTGCATCAGCTGTTGAAACGTGACATCGTTCCTGACCGAGCCAAAGAAGTAAGCTGTGAATTTTGTACAGCAGCAATAGATGATGGTGATTTACAACTTCTGGATGAGCTGACATTACAAGACACTCAACTACTTCTAGATTCAGATGATACTTTAAAACATAAAATTGTCTACATTGGGGGATTTTTAGCTCATAAACATGGACAACAGGAAGTAGATTCTGGGGAATGCTTGTCATCAGAGTTTTTGACTGCGCTCAATCGAGGTGGGCTGAGTATGCCTACACTGGCTACTGTCTTCTTTGTACATAGTGGCATCACCCTTCAAATGTCTCTTCAAGACTCGAAAAAGTGTTGTCGCAATTACTTGAAACAATGCTTGTCTTATGTAGATGCTCCTTTAGCTAGCCATTCAGGAGCATGCCAGACATTGTGTAATGTGTTGTTTAAGGCCTTTGTATTTAATACAAGCGATCGGGAGTGTACACTAGGCTGCTTAAGGCGACAAGAAAAACTTTCTAATGTTTAAGTTAATTATTGTGTTATGTGACTTTTGATATATGTAAAATTATGTGTAAAGTAGGGTGGTCAGTATGGAAGTGAAGAAGTCCTTGCATGACAGTGTGGTAATCCCGACACTGACTTACGGAAGCGAAGCATGGACGTTGGTTGAGAGACTCAGACCAAGAGTGAGAGCAGTGGAAATGAATTACTTAAGGAGTGCGTGCGGAGTTACATGGAGGGATCGACAGACTAATGAGGAAGTAAGAAGGAGGTGTGGTGTGGAGGTAGATGTGCTGGAAAGTGTGAAAAGGAACAACTTGAGATGGTTCGGCCATATGGAACGTATGGAAAGCGAGAGAATGACTAAGAGGGTGTATGAGAGCGAGGTGGAGGGACAGAGGGGGAGAGGTAGACCGAATATGAGGTGGAAGGATGGAGTGAGGAAGTACATGAACGAAGGTGGTGCTGGTTGGGGGGAGGGGCGTCGACTGACTGGGGACAGAGGTGCATGGGGGTGGTTCGTTCGTGGCCACCCCTTCGGGGATCACGGCGTCAGGCAATAGATAGATAGATAGATGTGTAAAGTAATATTTTGCAAAGGTTTTACTTTAATTTCTTCTAATATTTAATTAATGTAAGTCATGGTATGATGCTTTGCTTGTATAATAAATGTTCTTATAAACTATCTCATTATAACTGTATATTTTCCTATTATGTTCAATCACGAAAGAGACTTATGAGTCAATCAACCAAAAACAAATGTTTTATTTTCCTTTACTTGGTGCTCTAGTTAATAAGATGTTGTAGAGTAAAAACACAAAGTCCCATATCCAGTAAAACTAAAATAAGACCTCAGTTTGTGGGCCTGACAATGGACCCAAGTTCCGGGACCCGAGTATGGCCGACGCCAGTCCTTATGTAGAGGAGTCTATGAATTGTACATACTAATCTGCCACTTCACAGTCACTACATGATTCACTGTATGAGCTACTATCAGAATCACTGTCCTCACTTTCGCTGCTATCATCACTGTTGTTCTCTGCCTGCGGTGTATATCTAATATTACTTTTTTACTGTTTCAGATGGATCGCATGCCCATCTGATGAAAATCGCCGACTTGTGAAGTGACCGAAATAATGGATAATAGAAGAGAGAGTGAAGAGTTACCAGACAAGACATTAAATGAATACGAGTGCATTTTACTCTGTGGTAAGCGATGTACCGCAGATGATCGTTTGGAAAACATTACACCTGAGAAGTGGGAATCCATCCGGGAAATGGAAAGAACTTGATAAGTTTCAACATATACATGAAAATGTGGATTGGGAGAAGGGACCAAAGGGTCACCACATGCATAGCACTTGTTACGCATCATTATCCAGCAAGCGCAAGCTCCCTCAAGCCGAAAAACGGAAACACAAATCCGAGGAACGTCTTGAAAGAGATGAAGCATCAGATCAACAAGACCCTTCCCCAGAGGCCAGTGCACCTAAAAGGCTCCGCTCCAGTATGGGTGTCCTTCACGATAAGACTCTATGACGTGTGTGGTGCATGAAAGGGGCATACAAGAGTAGTGATCGTGACAAGCAGATTTTACTCCTATCAACAGTAGATGCCTGGACTAAATTCAAGTTACATACTGTCCGTCTGGAAGATGAGGTCATGAGATTGAGACTTGACACTCTGATTGCATCCCTCCCAGATAGTCAAACAGCATTTGGGTTGGAAATCCGCTACCATCGTGCGTGCTGGCGCAAATATGTAAGCGACCACAAGCCCCTTTCAGATGAAAGCACTCAACATCTGCAGCGTGTAAACCTCCGAGGCCCAAACTCTCTTTTTTCATCATATTCGTCAAGTCATCTTCAAAGACCATGAAATTCGCACACTGCAAGGCCTGCTGCAGGACTATAAATGCATTATCTCAAATCACGGACATAACTCAGTAGTAAAATCCAGCTACTTAATGGAAATTCTCGTCAATGAATTTGGGGAAGATATCGGATTTCATGAACGCATTCAAAAGAATGTGAGTGAACTGGTATATGATACAACAGCAGCAGGTACATACATCGAGGCAGCAATATCTTCATTGGGTGTCAGCAATGATCAGTTGGTGATGAATGTTGCGGCACGACTCAAAGAGCAAGTCATCAGGACAAATACTATTCCCTGGCTCCCATATATATACGAGTTGGAGAGAGAAGAAGACCTCAATGAGCTCCTGCTAAAGCTGCTCACATGGCTGAAACACCCAAATAAGTCTGCAATTGATGACAGTCCATCTGTCCGATCGATTGCATCTATCCTCACAAGCTACATCACAGGAAAACGCACTGCATTTGAGATAAATCTCTCTGTCTTGCTACATGGAGTGACCAAGAGTAGGGAGATAGTCGACATAATGCACAAAGATGGACTGGGCATCAGTTACAATGACGTACTTATGCTGCAAGATTTTTGGGTGGTCAATGACCTCAAGTGCTCATCTGATTGCCCCTTCGAACTAGCTGAGGGTAAGCCTGCTATCGCTATAGTCGATAACGATGACTTCAAGAGCGACACACTGACCGGTGCTGGCCAGTCACACCGCACTAAAGTCATGTTTGTGCAGCCAGAATCATTTGATACAGAACTTCCTTCCGAGAATCACGAGGATAGACCAGTTCCCGGTGCCAACTTTGCATCAAACCTCTCGACAACTCTCAAAGAGCTCGGAAGTGAAATGCAAAAAGTCAACCCATACAAGACAGCGAAGCGTGGGGGACCACCTCTCAGGAAGCCGCCAGCTGATCAAAGTACTCCTCCTCCTGACACATCGGTGCAAAGAATTCATGGTGTGATCCATGCATTGACCAGGGCGCAAGATGACCGAACGAGACCTAAGCCAGAAGAACAGACTGTGCCTGGGTTTTCAGGGTTTCACGCCAGCATGTCAAATGCAGATGAGAAGAGTCGAGCAATATGCCTTATGACCTATCCCAACCCACCCAGTAAGACAATTCTCAATGATGTGATGTGTAAGCTTGCAAAATCAATCGAAGAAAAAAAAGATGCCTTTTGCAATAATTGTTGGTGATCATCCTGTCTACGTGCTCATGCTAGAGTTGAAAAGTGAGAATGCTGAGCTGTTCAGCAAAATCTTACCATTCATGGCACCCTTCCACATCCAAATGTCGTTCATCTACACTATATACAAGAGGTTTAAGGGATCTGGCATCTCAGATGTGTTGGTAGCAGCTGGTGTTATAGCAGACAGGTCTGTTGATCAGGCCCTTCGTGGAAAACATGTTAAGCGTGGGGTTCGCTGCTTGCGACTATTCTACGAGACTCTGGTCCACCATGTCATAGACAAATGTTTGGAAGATTCCCCTCTATCTGAAGAAGTAAAGGCATCCCTTGCCAAGCTTCGACATCCGATTGATGCACAGCAACTTGCAGATGAACATGCAGAGCTAGAGAGAAATGCTGAGCTGAAGGACCTAGTTGATGCTCTCTTCAAGGACTTTGAGGGTGCCCCACAAGCAGAATACTGGATGTCATTCATGGAAATGGTTGAGGTTCTAACTCAAAATATCCATGCAATCAGAACAAGCAACTGGACTGAGTTCAAGTCCTCACTCAAGCTCATGCTTCCTTTGATGCAAATCTATGATAATGACAAGTATGGTCGGCATCTCCCCGATTTCACCGCAGTACTTGATACCCTTCCTGTCGATCAGGCTGCATTCATGGAGAGTGGTATGTTTGCACAGTCAATGACAGGAAAACCATATTCGTGTGTCACCCTCGACATATGGATAGAGTCAACAATGAATAAGGGCTCTAAGCTGAAGTCTGGTTGGTTGGCCATTCTGAACAATGAAAAGCAGCTCCTTTCAAACACTCAGAATGTGAATAACATCAATCGGGTGAGAACAAAGGTCCATCGCCATGCTAATCGCAAGAAACAAGGAAAAGGGAAGCATGCTGGTTGCTCGTCGAGTAATATGAAGAAGGATGAACAAGCTGTACAGGATATAAGCGCATGTCTCACTGAATTCAAGCGTGATCCATTTGACCATACAAACAAGACACTTCGATCACTACAGTCAGGAATCCCAGCCTCAGACGCTCTCGCTGCCGACTTGAAATCGGCAAAGGAGGATGGCACAAACAAACTGAAGCAGTTCTTGAATGAGAGAGTGTATTCCAAGACCATGTCTCTCAACGACAGAGTTCCCCGTAGTAAGCATTTAAACTTTTCAACTCAGGAATTGAAGAAAGCAGATGGTGAGAACCTGAAGGGAAAGACTGAGGAAATTGGAGCGTAATGCCTTGGCTTCTGTTCTCGGACTGGTTGAAACGAGTGGTGCCCTCAAACTTCAAGAAGTCCTGCAGCATCGTGTTACAGCCGAGTGCCTTTCCATCTTCAACGTCAATGGAACCATCCGTAAGGCACAGAAAAGCAAGCTTCAACAAAAACTAACTATGACTGTCATTCCAGAGCCTGATGTATACACGTCTATTATTGATATGGGCCTCATCTGGCGCCTAACAACTCCTACCATTGAAGACAGAGAGAAGGAAGACGGTACCAAGTATACCTGGGGAGATTATGCAGAGAAGTTGGTGCACTTCGTTCTAACGAGACACAAGCATGCTGAGTGCATCATTTGCGTCAATGATTCATATGATCAGAATTACACGATCAAGGACAGTGAGAGAATACTGCGCCAAAAAAACCTGCCAATCAGCAATGTCTTCATGAAGACAGAAGATAAATTTCCTTCTAGTAAAGTTTTCCATGCTCTCCTGGGTAAACCTGAGAACAAAACCCGCCTTCAGGCATTTCTTCAAACGGAATTCCAGAGAACAGCAGCAACAACTAGCACCGAGATCATCTACTGTGTAGTTGGCAGCACTGCAAAGAATCTCACCACAGGCAAGCTTGTGCCAGAGCTCACATGCTCCCATGCAGAGGCAGAAACGGCAATGCTCACCATATATAGTGTGCTCCGGTCAGACACAGCAGCTGTCGTTCTTGACACAGAGGACACAGACAACTACGTGCAAGCGGCATATGTATATGTTGCTCAGAAGACAACAGGAATCCTGTGTGTGAAACGCAAACGTCAGCTAATCGATGCCCGATGTTTGTGCAGTGAGGCAATGGCTGCATCCATCATACCACTTCATGTCCTCACTGGGTGTGACCACAACTCTGGCTTCTATGGAGCAAGCAAGAAGCTCATCGCAGATCGTCTGGAGAAGTCTAAAGAGACACACAACCTGCTAGCAGCATGTGGTACACAGCTCCTAGTCACAGAACAGGTCATCAGTGATTTGGAGCGGTTTGTCATTCGATATGTCTATGGTGATACCAAAAGCAAGACCCTGGGAGATGCGAGGGCAGCGAAGTGGAGAGCTCAGAAGAAAAAAAGCACTATCCGACTTGTGCCTGACTTGGACAGTCTCCGTCCACACTTGGAGCGTGCAAACTATCTTGCATATTTGCAAAAGCATTACCAGCTCCAAAGTCACCCCTCACCGATCGGCCATGGATGGCATCTTGTAAATGGCCTATGTCTGCCTGTCCGTTCAACCCAGCCCCCACTTCTCCCATCCCTACCACTACCTACAAATCCGCAGGCAGAGAACAACAGTAATGATAGCAGCGAAAGTGAGGACAGTGATTCTGATAGTGGCTCATACAGTGAATCATGTAGTGACAGTGAAGTGGCAGATTAGTATGTACAATTAGTATAATACAATACAATAACAATACAATATACAATACAATACAATACAATAACCATTCCAGTGGATTTGTAATGCCAGAATTAGTGAAAAAGGACACCTCATTCGTCCTTGTAGCTCATCTGATGCCAGAGATATTACATTTCATGTTTTTCAAGATGGCGTTGGTGGCTATTTTGAATATTGGGCTCTAGCAGAGTTAGCCGTCATTTTTCAGAGGGGCATAGGAGCTAATTTTCCTTTAACACCTTAAGAGCGGCATATGCGGTTTATTTATATGTACCGCCCAGCGGGGTGTTTTTAGCCAAAATAGGGCTGTTTATGTGATCATTTTCATGCCTAAATAAGACCCAGAACGTAAAACAAGTATCTATCCCTAAAAGGGCATAAACAGAGCTTTCGAATGACACCATAACGATCCTTTTATGATGGCTAGTTTTCTTGCAATAACCGTGCAACGCGAGTGCAAAAAGCATGTAATTAGGCACTTTCACCATACAATTCCTTATATAGCGAGTGAGAGAGGTAGGAGGGAGGTGAGATTCGTGTCAGTAGGTTCGCCGCGGTGGTCTGGAGCAGTCATACGCTCGCTACTCTCCTGCCACCACTTGTCTCTCTCTCAGCAACATTACGTGCTGAAATTGCCACTCGAGTTATGTCGAGCGCCGCCACATAGCCCAGCTTTATTTAACTCGACTTATGTGGTGAGCCGCTAATTAAGGGTTAAAATGGTTCAGGTTGTCAAATCCATCGAGAGAAAAAGGTAGGAACAAAATGGTCACGGATTCCAAGCAAATGACCCTACTACTTGTAAAATTCTCCTACTCATCGAGACAGAGAAAGGGGCGAGGGAACGCAAAAGCGGAGAAAGTGGTCCCGGACCACCCTTGAATGTTGTTTCTGTTCGGGCTCTGTTTCAAGTCGTCCATATCCAGCAATGGGGTATGTGCTCGAGTAGCCTATATACATACATACATACATACATATATTTATGTGATTAGGAATTGATGATAAGTTCCTTTTTACTCGTTTAGTACCAGTTCCGCCCTTTTAATTATATACTGGCTGCTAACAGACGATTATATTCAGTTTAAGGCAATTACCAGGCTTCGAACTATCTTCATTAACCATTTTTACTACCACAGATCCTTCTTAAACTGCACAATAGCGTTTAAATACTGAATACCGAAGTATACAGACCTGCTGCTGATGTGAAGTATAGTGCCTTTATGACCATTAAGGGTGGTTCACACATAGCCGAGTCGGTGCGTGAGTCCAACAGGAGTGCTGAAATTTTGCTATTCGGCAATGACTCGTCGAGACTCCTCAACACTCGTGTTTGACTCGTGTATACTCTTTGTTTACTCGACACACTCGTGGGTACTCGCCACGGGGTCCAAAAATGTCATGCATGCATGAAATTTGTGGGCCACGTGGCGAGTACCCCGATTGTGGCCTACATATGTGTAGATTCGTGTACATACGTGTTAACTCGTGGTGAACTCTGAATAACTCTTCATTATTCGTGTTAACTCGTGTTGACTCGTGTAAACCTGTGTAACACTCTTTGCTGATTCGTCGCTTTTCGTCATCATTTCGACGTTGTATTTTGTATGTCAAAATCAAATGTATGTGACTCCAGGTGTTGTTTTGCATCCAATTAATATTTATAGTTACTTTATTCACATAAAATAATAAGTTTAATTTACAATTTTCCTTTACTCAAGTTTTAAATGACTTGTTAGCAGAGAAAAAAATAAGTAATATGAATTAAATACTTTTTGGAAGAATAGATAAAATAATTATGATGATTAAGCAATTTGTGGGATACCGTGGGAACAAAAATAACAAAAAATCTATCAAACGTAAATCTTCTGTCTCGAAGCTCGGGCCTCGCACAGCAAGACGGAGGGGAGGGTTGAAATATTTTGTAGACTATCTTATTTATTGTTTATCTATGTGATGGAAGGATATTATATTTTTCAATTCCATCGCATTAGAAATGATTCAAAGATTACAAAAAGTCCAAATAAGACATAGTTATGTTAATGTATAAGGGAGTTACGTAGATGCATTAGAGAGATAGATAGATATAAAGAGAGATGCAGAGGGGGAAGTGAGGGATAAACACGAAGTATTATGAGACAGACGGACTTAATTGGTTCTGAAAAGACAAAGGAGACATTTTTATTGACTCTTTTTCATGTTATTATTTGTGTGTTAGAAGGGTAATATTATTTTCAATTCCATCGTATTAGAAATGATTCATAGATTAAAAAAAGACCAAATAAGACATAGTTATATATATGTAGGGAGATAGATGGATTAAATAGACAGAAAAAACAAAAAACAAAAAGTTGTCTCAATTTCTCTGGTGAACATTACCCAAATATATGAGAAAATATAAATAAAATCATAGTAATGAATATTATCGCTGAAATAAATATAGAAAATAAATAATCATGTACGAGGATTGTTAATATTGACACTTGTGTTGTTGTTGTTGTTGTTACTATTAAAGGGCCGTCGGGTGGATGCCACCTGCTTGGCCCTAGAAGACTAACCGTCAGTGGGACCCTATACTATATCGGCAACATGAGTCGCCAAGAGGAAGACACATAAGGCACGAGAGAGCTGAGAACACACATCCGCATCCCGGACACCGTGGCCTAACAAGAGCCCTAAGCTGAACCCCCGAGACGACAAACGGCAAACCGAGTCCCTAAGTTTGACCCTGTGACTATAGAACCGCGGACACACCTCCACCAGATGCTCAGGGGTTTCGGGCTGTCCACACCAGCGACAGTCCGGGCACCGTACCATGCGGAGTCGGAACAGGTGTGCTGACAGCGCAGTGTGTCCAATACGCAGCCTGGCCAGCGAGACATCGAGTTTCCGCAGGGGGTGTCGACTCCAAGGCTGGGGGCACGAATCCCACCGGTATCTCCCCATGGTCGTCTGTAGCAACAGCACCCGTAGCTCCCTGTCCCAAAGTCCGCGACTAGCCCGCCCGACAACCCGGGCATGCGTCCTCGCATCCATGTCAACCGACTCAACCTCTACCGAAGCGTGCGCCAGCGTCGCCGCAGCATCAGCCACCGTGTTGCCACGAATGCCCGAGTGCGCAGGAACCCACTGGAGGACCACTTCCCACGGATGACCTAAAAAGTGAACCAGCAACACCTGGATGGCGAAGACAAGACGAGGATATGTAGCCGGGCGGGCCGCAAGGAGCAGATGGAGGGAGGCTTGGGAATCCGAGTACAAGACGACCCGTTGAGGCCGAATATGACACCGCACAAACTCCAGGGCTCGAAGAATGGCAAACAGTTCCGCCGCTATGATGGGATGGTGCCCAGACAACCTCCAGGTCTGGCAGAGGGAGAGGTCCTCGTAGTAGACAGCCGCGGACGAGGAGGCCGGAGGAACGCAGGAACCATCCGTGAAGACACCGAAGTGCCCCTGATAACACGACCCCACCAGCTCAGCAAAATAGGCCCGGGCAAGTCCAGCATCCGTCGACGTCCGGTACCTTCATGGAAGGTAACCCGGATGCGAGGAGTGAGATCAACCCACGGCGGGACCGGAGACACAGAGGGGGTCGGGGAGGGAGAGGGAGGGTCCACAGCTATCTGCCGATAGTGAAGGAGGCTCCTCACCAGGAAAGGCTGACGCCGTTTCACAGGCCACGATGGTGAATTCCTGGAGACCCCTGACGAAGCATGCAGGCCCGACAACGGGTGATGCCCAGGAAGAGTAGCAACTCGCCCCGCCCACCGACAATCCGTCAACACCCGAGACCAGGACAGAGGCAACGACCCACTTTCCGCTAGGAGGGACACGGTAGGGGAGGAACAAAAAGCCCCCAACGCCACCCTGAGGGCCGTGGTATGAATAGGGTCCAAGCGGCTAAGAACTGACGACGAAGCCGAGCCATACACTGCACTACCATAAGTCACCTTACTCTTGATGAAAGACTCATAAAAACACAGCAGATCATCCCGAGACGTCCCCCACTTGGACCCGGCTATACACTTCATTATACCCAGCCGCTTCATGCAAGACGATCGCAGGTAGTCCACATGATTCCTCCACGTCAATACCGGCCCATCCCAACGCAGACCTAAGAAGGTGTGTGACGTACGATACGTGAGAGGCTCACCCCCCAACGTAATCGTAGGCAGACCCGGGAGTTTAGTCTTCAACGTGAAGCACATGAGAGCGCTCTTTTGGGCATTGAGTCGTAGGCCCCAGTCCCTCGCCCACTCACAGAGCTCATCAACCGCCAATTGCAGAGCAGACTGGGCCTGTAAGAGCGTGTCCGCTGAGCAGACGATGGCAAGATCGTCGGCATACACCATCGTCGTAGCATTACGGGACCGAGGGACATCAGACAACATGGCATTCAGGAACAGTGGACCCAAGATCGACCCCTGAATCACCCCACGGCGGACAGGGAAAGGCCGCGATGTAGAGGTACCAACCGCCACAGAAAGGGACCTCTCAAGCAAGTAGCTGCAGAGCCACGATAAAACCTTCCCACGTACACCAAGCATACCCAATTTGTATAGGACCCCGGCATGGGAAACCGAATCAAAGGCACTCGCAACATCGATGAACGCCACGAGGAGCACCTTCTTGTTCCGATACGCATCCTGGATGCGATATTCCAGCTGGAGGAGCACATCCACGGTGCCCCTAGCCGGGCGGAAACCATGAAGAACATCAGGAAGGAGTGCCTTAGTCTCCAGCCACCAAGTGAGCCTCTGTGAAACCATCTTCTCCATCACCTTACCCACCACCGACAACAAGCAGATGGGCCTACGTGAAGATGGCAAAGAGGGATCCTTACCCGGTTTAGGGAACAGAAGGAGGAGGGCCGACTTCCACAGAGCCGGATATGTACCAGTAGACCAGCTCCTGTTATAGAAGTCCAGCAACACATCAAACCCCTCCCACGGCAGATGGGCAAGCATCTCATACGCCACATCATCGTGACCCACAGCCTTACCCTTGGGGAGGGAGTCCAAAGTGCGGTGCAATTCATGGGCGGTCAGCGGATCTGCAAGGCCGTCAGGATCAGGAGATTCAAGATGGTACGAAATTACTGACTCCAGCCGATCCACATCCGGTAGTTGCGGTGGGGCCGCAAACAGCACCCGATAGTGATCTGCCAAACAATCCGCCTGCTCCTGTGCATCGCCGACGAGCCGACCGCCAACAGTAAGAGGGAAAGAAGTGACCACCCTCTGGCCATTCATCTGCCTAACAAAACGCCACGCCCTCTTGCTGGAGCTGGCAAACCTCAACGTAGGACAGAAGGCAGCCCAAGACCCAGGCTTCGCCTTCAAGAGAGTGCGCTTGCACCGGGCATCCACCCTCCGTGCCTCCCGCTTGAACTCCACACAGGGATGACGGCGCCAGACAGACCAAGCCCGATGACGAACCCGGACCGCGACCGCACATTCCTCGGTCCACCAAGGAACAGTGGGCCTGTCCGTAGGGGGCCGGCCCGTCATCCGAAAGGCCCCACCGGCCGCAGCAGTTAACGCCCTTGAAATGGCCTCAGCACCCGAGCCCACCGACTCCGCGAGAGAGGGAGGATCCAAGCGGAGGCCACGTTGGAACTGTCCCCATCCCTCAGCACCGAACCTCCACCTCGGGCGGGAACGCGGAGGGGCAGGAGAGGAAAACCCAAAGACATCAATCAAGACTGGCAGATGATCACTCCCCATGTATGGACCCGTGGTAACCCGAGCACCTAAAAACAGGTCATTACCCAAGCAGAGATCTAAGGTGGAGGAGGACGCGGTATGCGGATCGACGCGGGTAGGGAGACCAGGTGGGGTTAAAAGGTCAAAGGAAGGGCTATCCAATAACGCTTCAAAAAGCGAGGTACCAGTACGGTTCCGAGATGCCCTGAGCACCAACGGATCCCAGTACGGGTGACGCGCATTAAAGTCCCCCATCACCAGACAGGGCGACGGCAATTGATTAAAATAATGTTGGAATTCCGGCAGAGCAATATTCCGACAAGGGTTATAACAGATGAACACAGTAGCCCACCCCTTCCGTAAGGCCACGCTCACCGCCAGAACCTCCAGGTCTCCACCAGCAAACCGTTGCAAACCGAACATCTTGCTCGGGACCGTATCCCGCACCGCTAGAGCCAAACCACCACCCCTAGAGTCCCTATCCGCCCGATACACATTAAAATGAGGGATCCGGAAATGTAACGCGGAAGAAAGCCAAGTTTCGCATAGCCCTACCACTATAGGGGCTTCACATTCCACCAACAACCGTAAATCCTGAGTCTTACGGTGAACTGACCGAGCATTCCACAAAAGAAACTTCTCCGATAACCTGGGCAACCCTAACGGGACACCAACAGAGCCAACAGTCTGGGTATCAATGCGAGACAAACTTCCTTGAGAGTACGGCCTGACACTATGCACTCCCAGAAATCCGTCACCAACGAGCCAAATGTATCAGTTACAGGGGGGGGAGGGGCAGACTGCTGCCTCACCATCGGACTACCATCACTAGACGCTAAAGGACCAGAGGTAGGCCGGGGAGAGACAGAAATATTATTCGGGCAAGGGGGAGGGAGCATCAGGGGGACTGGCGACGGAGCCCTGGGAGGAGAGGCATCCAACAACCTGTGCCGAGGCCGAGGACCACTACGACGGCGCAGATGCCTCGGGGACGATGGACGATGAAGGACCACTTCAGCGTCAGAGGAGGCCCCCTCGGAGACCCGAACCTCACGCCGAACCACCCCGTCCATGACCCCTACGCCAACACCATGCGGCCGAATCACATCCAGGTCATCCGCCTGATCCCCCAACACCTCAAACCTGTTGCCCGTGACCACCGAAGCATACAGCCGGTCACCCGCCGCCGACCTCGGCGGGAGACGCGGGCCAGCAGAGCCACTTACAACCGGAGACGACCCTAAACGCGGAGGAGACCGACGCTGGGTAGGATTCAGTTCCCGAACCTTCCGGTTGAGATCAGGCAGGCCAAACTTTTCCTGTTTGTAGTCCTCATGGATTTCTAGAGCCTTCAAGAAAACGGGGGATGAGCGGGAGGTCACCCGATGTCCACCACCACAAAAATAACAACTAGGGGAATTAGGGCACGAGTGGTCACCCGAAGCCATAGGATGAAACCCACTACAGTTCCGACAGCGCACCTTATTCCGACAGGTGATCGAACCATAACCAAAAAAATGGCAGGTGAAACACCGTAGCAGCCTAAAAGAGTACCTCGAAACTGGATAGCACACCGAGCCTAAGACAAACCTGGAAGGCAAGCAACCCCGAAAACGCAAGCGGACCACCCCTGAACTCACCGAGCGAAAAACCCGACCCACCCCCCTCGCCTCCACCATCCCGCTCCACGCGTTTAGAGAGCCGCGTGACCTCCTCCAGGGCCGCTGACGCAACCCCATGATCATCAGACAGGACCCTAAGGGACCCCATGATGGCACTCTCAGAAATGACAGGGTCAACAGGGCCGATCTTCCCCCAGGAATACCTGCCATCCCCCGGGGAAATGGACTCCCGGCACACCACCGTCCAGTCCCCGAAACTAGTCAACTCCTCTAGAGGCCTAATCCCCATACCAATAACCCCGCGGGGAAGAGAGACACACAGGGCCTCACCCCGACCCAGTACCGTGATGCCATGTGGCCGCACATACTCACCAAATGGAGCGGCCCCCACAGCCGCCGTAACCCTGGCAGAATTGTCAAAGACACGCCGCCGAGGAACAGAATGAATAATGAACGTTACCAAGTCAGCGTCGTCCGAGCCATCCGGCACCCCCACCGATCCCCCCACGGCCCCCTGGGCCAGGTCCACCGGCACACCGGGCACCCCATCCACCGACAACTTCCTCTGCACCTTGGCCCCATCATTGAGAGGCCCGGGAGGGCCATCAGCGACCTCATCAAGGACCAGACTCCGCTTCAGGCCACCAAACGACTGATCGTCCATGGCCGCCAGGCCTGCCACATCCCCCTCACCACCCCCACTACACACACTCATCCCCAGCACTACCCACCACGGTCCCACTGACTCTAGCCAGGAAAGCCAGCTGGCAAGCCCGATGGCCCACCTGAGCAATAGCCCGTGAAATAGAAAATGAAAATGAAAAGCACAAGAGACAAGCACGTCGGAACAGTACGGCCGTCTTCTTCTTCCTCCCAGCACTCGACACTTGTGTTGATCCGTGTTACACTCGTTTTGACCCATGTTACACTCGTGTTGATCCGTGTTACACTCGTCGTGGTGACTCGTACCTACTCTTTGTTTACTTGCCCTGGAATTTGACCGTTATTTTTCAAATTTTTGACACTCGTCTTGGGTTCGTGTTACACTCGTTTTGACTCTCAGTTACTCGTACAGACTCTTGCATAAACACGTGTTGACTCTTCTTGACTCGAGTTAACTCGTGTTACACTCTCGTTGACTCAGGATCAATTGCTACTCGCGGCCGACTCGGCCTCCAGCAACGGCGATAATCGACGAGTGTGACTCGTGTTGGACTCGCGCACCGACTCGGCTATGTGTGAACCACGCTTTAGTCTAGGGTCCCGCAGATCACTCAGGAACCGCCTCACCCCCGCCGGTAACCTCTCCATCACCGCCACCATCAGGAGACTTCAGGAGCTACCCCACACACACGCTGGAACATGAAACTAACATACTAAACTAACTAAACTAAATTGAACATAACTAAACTAAATTAAACTAAACTAAACTAAATCAAACTAAACTAAATTAGACTAAGCTAAACTAAACTAAACTAAAACATATAGACTGTATCAACACTGGTTCACGTGGTAAGAGTATTAAGGGGAGTTGAGCTGTTTTTTCTGGCACCCCTTCTCCCTTGTGTTTTGCCCCATTAGTTTTTAGATTTTAAGACGTTCGGCCCATTAGTTTGGCGATTTTAAGACTTTGCACCCCATTTCTCAGTCAATATTAAGACCTTTTCTATTTTTATTTTTTCTATGTGAGTGAGGGAGACAAAAGGCAGAACTGCCTGTATCGAGTGCCTCCCCCAGAGTTGAAAGAGTGACAGGGCCAAAATGAAGGGACGTTCGAGCCAAAATGCCTGGACACACGGAGTTTGAAGCAATTTAAGTCATAGGAAGAGGGAAAGACTGATTCTGGGAGAGTTCCAGAGCTCAACTGTTGAATAGAATTTAGGTGTCGATATTTTTTCTGGCGAGCTATAGCGAGCCTGTAATTTTAAGAGCAACCGGCCTTCGGACGTGACATTTTTCTACCGAAAAATGTACAAATTTATATTGAAGGGGGGTCTAAGGGGTGATTTTTAAAGCTTCATGGAGGTCGAGGGAGGAAACTAGACAAAAATAAGTAATGAAAAAATCGACCCAAAAGTGAACCATCTCCCTTTAATATGAACACACTTTAGAAAGTTTAAATAATTTGGTATATATTACAGAACACATCAGGAATTATAATTATGTTCCTAAAGAGTGAACACACTATTCAAATGGGCACTATCAGAAATGCGGAAAGCATTGAATTCAAGTGATAAATGAGCTGAAATGAGGCTCAGGCGCCCATCTAGCCCATTATAAAGCTGGATGAAGCCATAAAAAAAAAAAAAGCATCTGTCGTGTCCTGCCAGTTGTCTATGCACTCTGTGGATGTGACACAACCTCACGACTGTATGGTATTGGTAAAGGGGCTGCCTTGAGGAAAGTGAGGGAAGACAACGGTTTCTTGAAATGTATAGAAGCATTCTGTTGCCAAAGTGGAAGTAAAGACGCGATATCATCAGCTGGTGAAAAGGCCTTGGTTTATTTGTACGGGGGAAAAGGAAATGACACCCTTGACGGACTGCGAAAGACAAAGTTTTGCAACAAGGTGGCAAAAAGTTCAACTACCGTTGAAGTTCACAGCCTTCCCCCAACAACCGATGCAGCCAAATACCACTCGTTCCGAGTTTATTGTCAGGTCCAGGAATGGATGGGGAACTGTGTGGACCCCGAGAAATGGGGCTGGTGTCTGCGGAAGGGACAGCTTGAACCGAAGACGATGGATTCGCCAGTGGCTCCTGATTCACTACTGAAATTGGTCAGATGTCAGTGTAAGGGCAACTGTGACACTCAACGCTGTAGTTGCAAACGGAATGAGCTTGAATGTTCCAGTGCATGTGGTCAATGTAAAGGACTCTGTCAAAATAGCAACTTTGATGCAAGCACCGATGATCCAAGTGAATACGAACTCCTATCATGAATTACATAATTGGCTCTGAATGACATCATACTACGTCATGTTTTTTTTTTTTTTTTTTTATAAAAAAGAGGGACAACAGGTCAAAAAACCCATACAAGCACAAAGTGCCTGTGTCACCCTTTGTGAAAGAGACAGTTCAGCCTGTCTGTAAGGTTTTTCGGCTGTAAATTAACCACTTTCCAGGTGTCCAAAAGTTGGAGACTTTTTATATGTTCATCAGAGGGACCTAATAAACAAGTTAAAGCCAAAAAACGTTGTTTGTAATACATTTATAGGGTCTAGGAGCAACCAGAAAAAAGTTATCTGTAAATTGAAGCTTTGGACGGCGGCCATCTTGAATTTATGCAAATTAACCACTTTCCCGGTGTCCAAAAGTTGGAGACTTTTTATATGTTCATCAGAGGGACCTAATAAACAAGTTAAAGCCAAAAAACCTTCTATTGCAATTTGTTCTAAGTCCAGCCCTACTTTGACTGGTCTATATGGCCTACAGTATATGGAGGAGAGGGAGGAATTAGGGGAAGAGAGAGGAAGGGGAGGGGAGAAGGGAAGGGTAGGGGGAGAGGGAGGAAGGGAGAGTAGGGAGAAGAGAGGGAGAAAAGGAAGAGGTTGGGGAGGAAGGGATGGTGAGGAAAAGGGATGGAGGAAAGGAAGATATTGGGGAGGAGGAGAAGGAGGAAGATATATTGGGGAGAAGAGAGAGAGGAAAGGAAGAGGTTGGGGGAGGAGGAAAGTATGAAAAGAGGTGGGGATGAGAAGAAGGAATAGAGTGGAAGAGGAGTGAAAGGGGAGGGCGAGGAGGAGAGGGGGTAATGGAAGGTGTTGGGGAGGAGAGGGAGGAATGTGAGAAGTGGTAGGAGAGGAGTACCGGAGGAAAGGAAAGGGAGGGAGGGGGAAGGGTAGATGAAAGAAGGTAAGGTGTGGGGGATTTTTTGTTATTTAATTTGATTATTTTATTAAGTTCGTATAAATACAGGATATACAAATGTTGCATACAGGTATGTATACGTATACACGGAGACTCAAAAGGGTGAAGATGATTGGACTTTCTTCCCCCCAGTCTATATTGTAATATAAATATACAAATCAATATTTTCCTTACATACATACAGAAAAACAACTAAATGACAGTATATGACATCCTGTGTCTATAGGAGACAAGGGCTGGTAGTTAATCCCTGCCAATCCCCAGTGGGCTGGAAAACGGCCAGATTTTCTCTTAACGAGGAAACCGGACCGCCCCCCAGCCCACCTGGGGTCACTTAGCATAGATTCACACCCTTCGGGCAAACTCATTTATTACTTTTTAATTATACCTATGGATACACCAAGCTACCTACATTTTGGTGACTTGTAAATTGTAGATAGTAGCTAGACAATTATAGTAGGCTACATCAATATAGTAATACAAGTACAATTTAAAACAATAAGTATGATAATATGAATTATAGTGAATATCAGTAGTTCTATTTTTCAGGCCATTCCCGTTCCAGGAGATTATTTTCAGTGTTTTATTATCCATTGTTCTTGTCTTCCTCCATTGCCGAAACAGACATACCCGCTATTCCCCCCATTACCCTGTCCATTTGTTTGTAGAGGGCGAGCCATTCTGTAAATAGCGTTTCTTTTTTCTTTTCATCATCACATTTACCTAGGATATCTTCCAGCCCTACTAACCCATTTGTTAATAACTTGTGGGTCCTCAGGGTCTTATCTTTTCCTTTAATCTTAAATTTGTAATTTACATTGCCCCCTGATTTTTTTCTTCTGAGCTCGTAGAACTATTCTCACTACTCATTACCTGAGCTGTATTTCCTGGGTTACTGGTTACACTACCACCTGTATTTTCTGGGTTACTGGGTACACTACCACCTGTATTTTTGTCCCCTGTACTAACATCCTTGGCATTTGTTACAATGGTTTTGTTCACTATGTTTTTTGAGCTCGTAGAACTATTCTCACTACTCATTACCTGAGCTGTATTTTCTGGGTTACTGGTTCCACTACCACTTGTATTTTTGTTCCCTGTACTAACATCCTTGGAATTTGTTACAATGGTTTTGCTCACTATGTTACTAATAAGGTCTACCCTCTTTTTTAGTTCTTCTATTTTTTTTCCAAACTCCTGAAAATACTGAGAAATCCTATCCTCCTTATTCATTATTCCATCCCCATGCTCTTCACTTTCCTCTGCGTTGTTTTCTGCTAGCATCCCTGTGTGTGTTGTGAAGTGCAGGTGGGGTTGATTCCCAATCCTTTGGGTGTCTTGGGGCTCATTTGGGAGTTTCGGCCTCCCCATTAACCATCTGTTAACCCCAGCTTGTCCCCCCTCATCTGCCGCCTTTTTCCTCCCGGCCTGACCAGGTGTAGAAGGCGGCGCATTGCTGGGCGGTGGTGGGTAGGGCACCACACGGCTTGTTGTTGTTGTTGTTTCAGGGCGTACGGTTGATGGGTTGATGTCGTTCTTCGTTCCTCGTCTAATCGCTGGTGTATCCATCTTTGTCTCTGCAATGCTGGTCGCCTGGGGAAAATCATGGAATTTGCATTGTGGTTTCCCGGTGTGGGGGAGGAAGGTACAGGGTGGAGAAGAAGGAGAGGGAGGAAGGGAAGGGGAGATGGGGGGGGGGGGGGGAGAGGGAGAAAGGGGTTATTGGAGAAGATAATTCAATGGGTGGGGGAGAAATTAAAGGATTAGCCGAAAATTGAAAGGATTGTGGTGGAAAGAAAAAAAGGAAGATGGCAAAAAGTAGATAGAGTAGAACAGGATAAAGGAATACAATACAGTTAAAGTGAATGAAGAGAGAGAGAGAGAGAGAGAGAGAGAGAGAGAGAGAGAGAGATAGTCCCATATTCAACTTCGGGTTCACTGACTTGCTATTATGCAACGATGATGGGGCGGAATTGATCACTTGCGAGTTTGAAAATTGGTACATAACTTGCTATCTTGTTTACAGCCAAACAAACAGACAGACTGACAAGTGGAGGTGAAAACATAACCTCTGTCCAACTTCATTGGCAGAGGGAATAAGATAAATATGAAGTGAGCTGGACACAATAATTAAACTATAATAAATGTATAGAATCAATTAATCTTTATTTCCTCTTTGTATTATTACCTCTACCAACGAGATTTGGGCGGAAGTTATGTTTTTGCCTCCATTTGTCTGTCTGTAAACAAGATATCTCAAAAAGTAATGAACCGATGTTCACGAAAATTGGTGGGCTGATAGAATAAAATTGGAGGCGATAGGTAGAGCGCATAGCTCCGCCTGTGTAGGCGGCTCACAAAGTTATGAACCGATGTTCATGAAATTTGGTGGCCAGATAGGATGCGCCAAGGAAGAAGTGATTCAGTTTTGGAGGCATTTGTAGAGTGCATACCTCCGTCAGAGTAGGTGGAGGTATCCCGAGTGTCCCTCTAGTTCGCTTTGTAAAAACACACTAGTAGTAGGCCTACTTGTGCTAAGAGTAGCTTATGTGTTTTCACCTGGCGGTAAAATTAATCCCTTATGACCTGATAATTGTCTTGATACTTAATGGGAAAATATGTAGGCCTAACTGAGTTGTGTCTGCATGTTAATGACAAATTTGTATTATCAACACTATATTTCCGTACAAATTCATCGCAGTAGCTGAGTAATTTAGGCGGGATATGACAATTTAGCGTCAGCTGAAAATAACAAAAAAATATAGGCTCTACAGTGCAATAGTTACTACTGCATCATCTTTCCTTGACAGTCCTCACATGTTTATAATACACTGTTATTACCCGGTAGTATTGTGTTGTTTTTCGGTGAAGATTATGTTCATACTATCATCTTCAGAGTTTTGTTGTTGTCGAACTATTGATTTTGCTGTACTTCTGCATAGATGACATAAGTGCTACATATCAATAAACTAAATGGCCCAGAAGGCTTCTTATCGAAAGTTGTAGGATAATCGAAGTGATTAATTATAATATATGTATTAAATTACTGGAAGCAAGACTGGAGGCCCGAAAGCTAAAAGGCTGACTAACGTAATTTCAATATTTTAGTGGCTCATATAAGATTATACAAATATTTATAAATTAGTCTGATTTCATCATATAGCCAGAAGATATATAAGTGAAGATTAATCATGAAATAATGGAAAAGCAAGTACCACCACCAAGCAATTTTGCTCCTATGACCACCAAGCCTCAAGGCCACAAGGTAACAACTCCTAGCCCAACAAAAGGCGCCCAAGATACTACCATCGGGATGACATGTCCCCCAACACCAGGGAAGAACTTATCCATCACCATAACTGAAATAACAGGGAAACAGTTAACCAAGCATTCACCACCACCAAGCAGTTTTCCCTCTCATCCTACCACACCATGTCCCCCAACACCAGGGAAGAACTTATCCATCACCATAACTGAAATAACAGGGAAACAGTTAACCAAGCATTCACCACCACCAAGCAGTTTTCACTCTCATCCTACCACACCTCCTCACCACAGTGGAAGAATGAGAAACAGCGACCGAGTAGAAGAAAGAGCCGGGAACGAAAGGACATGGCTGAGCTTCTCACCACACCGCCAGGAGATGCAGAGTTTCCTACCACACCGTGGGAAAAACAATTCAAGGTCACCCACCAGGATCAACAATGATATATCCCACAAACCCAGAACACGAGTTGCCACCATCAATATGACACGTCCTCTAACACCAGGAGGGGACTTATTCATCACCATCAACAATCCCGGAGTCCAGAGAAACAAGAATAATGAACAAAACAGACAGAATTCTCCCATCAACCCACAACTCAACAAGGACACAACCCCCAACCCAGCTAAACATGCTCGAACCATTTCCGTCAAGATGGGCTGTCCTCCAATACCAGGAAAGGACAAAGTCATCAACAGGGACAATGCCAAAGCACCAAGAAAGGAGAGAAGTGGGAAAGACAGACGACACCAAGTATGGCGCCATCAAAACCGTACCTACCCTCGCCCTTGTTCCCCACCCCAGCCGCCTCCGGGACAAAGGAAGCCGAGAAGTAGGGTCCAGACAGCCCACCCCAACTCGAAGCCACAGGGAAATAACCACCACAAGATACTGACTGCCAGGTGCCTTTCTGTCACCTAATCACTCCACCGACCTGGCAAGGAAAAAAGGGGGATATATACTCCCGCCGATTTTCATATAGTATCTCAATTGGAAAGCTGTTTCTTGTGATCAATGGACGGAAGGACAGTTTGAAGCTTGAGGGCTCAGTAGGAAGAATTGTTCTTGTGATCAAAGGACGGAAAAATAATTGCAATACTGAAGTCACTCTGCTGTAAATTGTTTATAGTGGGTATCAACAAGGCTGGTTATTAGACTCTTCAATGGAGGCTAACTAATACCCTTCCCTACCTCACCCGGTGCTATTGTGGATAAAGTACGCTACTGATGGGATAGTAGCTTTATCCAGGATAGACCAAAATGCAATAAACTCATCAACCCTCAGTTCTGAAAGACTCTAGAGAAAGCCAGAAGCAGTTAAGAGAAGTTGCCTAAAAACAACTGTCTTACGTTAGCTCGATAATGTGGACATATACAATGATATACTTGTACACTTTATTCAAGGCCCAAGACTCTGGAAGTTCTGCATCAAAGTTCTTTTAACCCGTACAGCCCCAGCGACGCGTCTGACGCGTCGGCGATGTATGTAACGCACAGCCCCAGAGACGCGCCTGACGCGTCACCCTAATTGTGCCGACCGTAACCTCAGGTGTAGCCACTCAAGAGGGCTCAGATTTGTGTGGGAACTGT
This sequence comes from Paralithodes platypus, assembly GCA_032716605.1. NCBI lineage: Eukaryota > Metazoa > Arthropoda > Malacostraca > Decapoda > Lithodidae > Paralithodes > Paralithodes platypus. The sequence continues at coordinate 21,729,302 of CM064576.1, read as the reverse complement.
GTACGTATCCCACGCAACCGTGCCGATGGTTGAAAACTCTCAAAGTCTACGTGCGTGCGCGTCAGCGCGCAATAACCTGGTTTTTTGGGGTAATTGCCTTCAATTTTTTACTCTTGTAAAATACATTTTCGGGGGCTCTGTAGGACCATTTTTAAAGCTTTTTGAGCGGTTTTTCGTGGTTTTTTCTTCATTCCTAACCCATTCGCTATTGTTTCTGGAATAAAACCATTTTTTGAAAACCGGCCGGGTTCTGGTGAACAAACATTACAAAACTAGCCGGGGCTCCACGGGTTAACACCTTACAAGCGGGCTAGACGGTATATTTGACAGTGCCGCACACCGTTTTTTTTTTTACCATAAATGGGGTTGTTTCCGTGCTCTTTTACATGCATAAAGAAGACCCAGAGCGTAATACAAGTATGTATCCCTGAAAGCGCGTAAATTGAGCTTTCCAATAACACCTGAACCATCCTTCTACGATCACTGGTTGTCTTGCAACGATCGTGCAACCGAAGGGCAAAATCGCTAAAATACGGTAATTTCTTTATATAATTACGTATGTAGCGAGGGAGTGAGGGTGGATGTAAGTGGAGTAAATCTCAGTAGGTCCACGGCGGCCGTGGCGAGCGGTCATGAGGTAACCCATGCTCCTCCAGTCACTCGTCTCTCTCTCAGAGCCAATATTGCGCCAAAATTGCACTCGGACTTAAGGCGGGCCCCGCCACATAGTCCAAATTTTTCGATTCGGACTTAAGTCGGGCCCGATCTTTAAGGGTTAAAGACCAGAGTAGTCAGTGATTTCGCTCCTGCGTTAACTCGATTCTATTTTACCTTTGCAATGGCTAGGTAAATAGTATTCAAGGTCCCAATCCAAGAGCTCGAGTAAAACTGTGTTAACCAAGTCACGACAGGACAACCCCCACGGCCAACGCATCTACCGAAGATTGGATTACTTATTCTACACATCTAAAGTGAAGTTATTACACCGTTAGAATATACAGAAGATCTAACTGTGAAAAGGATCTATACTTACTGTAGGCCTATTGTCAGAGAAAGAGTATAGAAAGATCAACAGTGGAAATTAGTCAAAATATATCTACCGGGTATATAATAAGAAGTATTCTAGAAACATCGGATACTACGAGTTTGTGCAAAAAGCGAGAGAAAGGAAGTACTAATGAAACCCAAATAAATCAGAGAAGTACTGATAATAATTCTGGTAAAGAAAATAACAAATAAATTCAAGTTAACTTATGCGTATGCACCATAGTGAATTAACTCGGAGGAAATAATTACTTTCAGCTTCCAATCCAGAACAACTCTACGCAGGTAAAAAACAAAAGTTCACATATATAATTACTACGTAGCCTGTCTAAGCACAAGTGTAAATCCTCGATTGAAAGGAGTGCTATTCTTATCTCTGAAATAAATACAGGACAAGTGTAATCTTTCAATTAGAAAGCGGTCCACCATACTCACTTAGATATTGCATAAAATAATCCAGTCTTACGAGTCAGACGTAGTGGAGCCTCGTTCGTGCATCTGTTATTGTTGTTCTTGACCATTTTGTTCTAGCCTTACGTATGCGATATTCTTGTGCCAATAAATAGAATATGAATGCACGTCTTGTGATAATTATCCTCTATTTTCTTTCTGTGTCTGTGGTAAAACAATATTAACTTCTCCAGTTAGGAAGAACCCACTTAATCAAACCAATCAAACCCCAGTAAAAACCTGGCATAACAAATCATTTTTCAGTGCTTCACAATATACATTTCGATATGTTTGTATGCATATACTGTAGGTGTAGGTGTTGCTGTATTACTGTATTACTGCTGATAGAAGTAATTGAGCTGCATTATTTGTAAGCTAGGGTAAAACTAATTACTAAAATAGTATATTTATTCGCATATGCGAGTGTAACTGACTTTTGAGTACACATATGTGTTTACGTGTGGGGAATTAAAAAGAGGATTTCTGTTTGTGTCCCCCACCTCTAAGACTTGTCAGCCAATGCTTTATATTATTCCAAAGTGTCTATCGTGATTTATATATGGTTATTAATACAGTTTCATTGTACCCTTACGTGTTGTGAATGTAGCCATTGATAATCTTATTTTTATTCTGAATTCTCCTTTTAGTACAAGCCACAGCACTTTGGGGAACAATGTAATTGAAGGGATGTCTATTTGTGAATGTACTGTATGCCTATGTTTGTGTGAGAGTAAAATTGCTCGTATATTTTAATTTAGTTATCCATAATATTACGTTTTCTTTCTTTTATAACCAAAGATTGTGCTATTTACATGGTTACCTAATAAAGTACGTTTATATAATCTATCTATAATAACATCATAATTATATAAAGAGGTAACCAAAAGAAGTACTTAACCCGTCCAATACCAGCAACGACAGAGAGCCGTCAGTAGATAAATCACTCCGCAGTCCCAGCAACGCCTGCCAACTGTCAGTAATATACGATCCTTGTAACTGCCAGTATCAGGCAGAAGGCTACCTGGTACCACAACGTTTGAGCACTGCTCTAAGACCTTGGCAACACTTCTCAGCTTATATCCAATCCCCCACAGGCTGGGAGAGGCAGTATTCCTCCATCTTTTGAGGTGTGAGGTTGCAATATCTTTCCTCTGAAGCTATTTTGGCCTAATTACTTGGGACTAGGGGGGTACATTTATGCTAGTAGCCTACCCTATGGTAGGCTACAGTAGGGGTTAAGATGATCAAAAGATTATTTTGGTAAGCTTTTGACTGCAACAAATAGAGTTAATGGTGCCGTTCAAGAAAACTACATCGGCCTTATTTACAATGTTTTTTGTTTGTATTCTTCAAGGAATATAGTGATTTATTGTTGTTTTTCATGGTTTGATTGGTGGATTTGCATTAACTCACCCATCATCCACCAATCTGAAGATACGGCATCAAATGGCGTCATTTTTGGGTGAATCGCTCTTATACAGTAGGTGAGGGATATTGTGGGGTAAATTGGATACATGTCAATTGGGTTGACCCCCTCACCCCACCTGGACTTATTTCATCCTTATATACGTTGATCTCTAAGGGGGCCAAAACAGGTTGACGGTTATTTTTTTGGTGAGTAACGGGTATGGCAGGTGAGTCACGCTTGCTCCATTTATTGGGTGAATCGCGCTTTTGAAAAAGCCTGCCGTATCCTACAAAACATGAAGGGGAAAGAGGACAAGTCGATGGAATGCTTAATTTATGG
>CM064576.1:21576061-21721061 GCA_032716605.1 Paralithodes platypus | reverse complement strand
GAACAGTCAGAGTAAGATATGGGTATGGCAGAGATCGCTCAGGTCTCACTCTGATAGACCAGCCCATCACCAGAGTGTGGGTTAAAGAGGGTAGTGGTTATTTTTTGGTTTAGTTATATATTCATTCATATGTTTTATAAGAGTCGTCGCTAGACCTCCATCAAGCTTACAACTACACTCCTTAGACCCGCTTTCAAGATACATTTGTACATTAAGTGGCCCGGCCAAAGGCCGGTTCCTCTTAAATTACAGGCTTGCTGTCGCCCGGCAAGAACAAAATTGACACCTAAATGGCATGACAGTCCTTAAATTTGACAGAAATGGGGCGAACGTTTTTAAAATCGCCAAACTGAAAGGGCAAGCGTCTTAGCATCACCAAACTAATGGGGCGAAGGTCTTAAAATCTCAAATAAATGGGGCTAAACATGAGGGAGGAAGGGGTCTTGAAAATAATCCCTCAAGTGAAAATCTACCCTTAAATTATTGGTTACATTCTTGGCTCCTTGAGTTGCTTCCTAAGATCAACAAAGTTGGTTAGTGATAGCCAGAATAAATTGTACAGGGGCTTCACAGTACTGACAGTTTTTTCTGTTTTCTGGCTATTATTATATGATTTTATTCAGATTAAGACGGTATTTGGAAGTCAGAGGGTTAATTGAGATTGTATTTACCCTTTTAATTCCCACAGATCCTTCCAGAGCAGCATAAAATTGTCTAATGATAGCCAGAATAAACTGTCAAAATGCATTATAATTCTCAGAAGTTATCCCCTTCAGAACAATGACGTCTTTTTTATCCGTGAATCTGGTTAACATTAGACGATTTTATGAAGAACCTATGTTAATCGGAGGGTTTATTGAGATTGTTTATTACCCCTTTGAGTCCTTGTAGTAGATTATAAACGAATAAAAATAGTCTAATGGTAACTATAATATGATGATAATGACGTCATCGTGCTGAAGGGGTTAATTATTACACCAGGTACTGTACTATCGTTATTGAACTGGACGGAATGCATAGTCAGAAGGAGTGGATATACAATTACAAACATACATAAATATCTACATTGTGTCCTGGAGATGTATATCTATCTATCGTATATCTTAAGGGAGCCCACCTCGCTTTTTTTTCTCTTTCTCTCCCTCTCTCTTTGGCTTGTATCCATTCGGCCCCATTCAGCCTACTGTTTTAAAACGGTTACCCCCATCCAGGTGTCAATATTTTCCTGGCGAGCGGTAGCGAGCCAGCATATATATATTTTGTTTTGACAGCAAGCTAAATTTGTACATTTTTCGATAGAAAAATTTCTCAGGCGAAGCCGGAGTTCCCCATACAATGCTGGCTCGCTATCGCTCGCCAGGAAGAAATCGACACCTGGATGGGGATAAACGTCTTAAAACAGTTGGCTGAATGGGGCCGAATGGATACAAGCCAGGGAAAGAGAGAAAAGGAGAGAAAGGCAAAACAAATCCGGTGACCCCCTTAACAGTAGCTTTGATTCTACGACAAATCTTATAATAATCATTACTCAAGACTTACCTTAAAATAATCACTAACCATTTGTTATATACATTTTATCTTATATTCGCCATTACTCAAATACGGTGACCTGTCAACTCAACCAGTAGACCATTTCAACCAGTAGCTCTCAACCAGTACCAAATCAACCAATACGGTTAGGTTAGGTTAGGTTAGGTTAGTACTATATTTTGGCACTGGTTTGGTTGGTCTTGATTAATTTGGCACTGGTTGAGAGCTACTGGTTGAAATGGTCTACTGGTTGAGATGACATGGAACCCTCAAATACATTCAATTTTGGTTAGAAAAACAGCATTTAAGCGTGAGCTTTTGTCAGGACAACACTTTCCTTTGCAGCTCCTTCAGGTCAGAATTTGACCTGAGGAAGCTGTAAAGCGAAACGTTGTCATAATAAACGTTGTCATAATAAACGTTGTCATAATATACGTTGTCATAGTAAACGTTGTCATAATAAACGTTGTCATAATATACGTTGTCATAGTAAACGTTGTCATAATATGCGTTGTCATAGTAAACGTTGTCATAATAAACATTGTCACAATAAATGTCATCTTAATAAATGGTGTCATAATAAACGTTGTCATAATATACGTTGTCATAATAAACGTTGTCATAATAAACGTTGTCATAATGTAGGTTGTCATAATATGCGTTGTCATAGTAAACGTTGTCATAAACATGGTCACAAAATATGTCGTCTGAATAAATGGTATCATAATAAACGTTGTCATAATAAAAGTTTTCATAATAAACGTTATCAAAATAAATGTTGTCATACTAAAAGTTGTCATACTAAAAGGTGTCATAATAAACGTTGTCATAATAAACGTCATAATAAACGTTTTCATAATAAATGTTGTCATAATAAACGTTGTCATAGTAAACGTTGTCATAATAGACATTGTCACAATATATGTCGTCTAAATATATGGTGTCATAATAAACGTTGTCATAATAAATGTTATAATACATTTTGTTATAATAAATGTTGTTATAATAAACGTTGTCATAATAAATGTTGTTATAATAAATGTTGTCATAACAAATGTTGTCATAATAAAAGTTGTCATAATAAACGTTGTTATATTAAACGTTGTCATAATATATGTTGTTAGATTATACGTGTTCATAATATTTTGTACGTTGTAATAATAAAATTAATGTTGTCTTAATAAATTGTCATAATACACGTTGGCATAATAAGCGTTGTCATAGTAAACGTTGTCATAATAAACGTTGTCATAATATACGTTGTCATAATAAACGTTGTTATAATAAACGTCATAATAAAACGTTGTCATAATAAACGTTATCATAATAAACGTTTTCATAACAAACGCTGTCATAATAATCGTTGTCCTAATAAACGTTGTCATAATAAAGACCCATCCTCTAATAGTGTTTTTCTAACCATTTCGTCGGTTTCTAATCTACACATTTCATTATTCCCGGCTTTCAAGTATGGCAGTAGTTTGTGTCTATCATTCCGTGTGTAATGGCATATTATAGGTTTGATTCCCGGAGGGAAGTAAAGAAAACCTAATATTTAGTAGGGGCCCCGGAATCATTGACGATGTTGCCTATTAGTATAATAGTCTCCATTCAACACCACGTTGGCCGTTTGAATCAGCCGCCGCGGGGAAGAAACAAGAGTCATCTTCATAAGTGCAACGCTACTTCTCTTATGGTGTCGTCATAAATTGGGTACCCACTACAAAAAAACTTTCGTAAAAAATAAGAGAAGAAAAAAGGAGAACTTTAATACTTAAATACTGTTATAAACAAGCTTCCCACATTCGGTGGATTTCTTGCGTTGTGGCTTCTTGTCGCTTCTCACCAAGCGCATCATTCTCCCTTCACTGATATATCAAGATAAAACTCCAGATATCCAGCGAATGGGAAGGGGATGGTTGGGTGGGCCCTCATCGTCAATGATTCCGGGACCCCTACTAAATGTTAGGTTTTCTTTACTTCCCTCCGGGAATCAAACCTATAATTTAATAGTGGCCCCTCCATCGTTGATGATGTTGCCTAAATTCCCAAGACTGGATGGGGACATTCGCAACAATATCTGAACCTCCGTTACCGCAAGGTAAAGTCCAGAATTCGTCTAACAGAATAAGTAATTTTATTGTCTACATACAATATAGAAAAATACAAAAATTGAAAGAGTGTGAGCAGTGCGTTGCTTCGAAGAAGTCCTGCTCAATACTTAGGGCCTCTACATGAGGTACCTGTTGTACAATGTGATAATAACAGCTAATACAAAAACTTGTTATCACTATCTTCAGATTTTAAACTGTTAAAAGTTTAACCTCTGCGAAAATCACTATGTCACTTGACTAGGTGAACACTCACCCAACTATCTAGTTGCAACTTAAGATAGAACACTTTTACATACATAACAATTTTTTTACTAGCTTTATAAAGCTTGGTTCTTAATTTAATTGATCTAGGACTAAGTATTCTAAAACAATGATAGATTCACTTAACCTAAAAAATAAACACTTGAGCTGCTAGCTCATAAAGCATGTCTGGGCTCTGCCTTGGCGGAAGCCGTGCCTGGCCTGCCCTGCTTGACCGTGTATTCCGGCGGAGGGAGCTACATCCCGGCGTACTTGGATACCTGTGTATTCCGGCGGAGGGGGTTATTCCTTTCGGTGTACTGGGATACACATACCCTCCCCCCCCCTTTTTTTCTTTGCCCAGAATGGGTGTCACTTATCTCAGTACAAACTATAAAGCCATGAATACTTAAAACAACTATTAGTGAAGAGAGAGAGATCGGGTCTGGTGCGCAAGTATAAAAATGACAACGTACTCGAAGATCTAAAAGAAAATTAAAAAACTCAATAATATTTCAGGGATCGAGGGCAACTCTCTCTTCACGGGCAAAATAACAGCTCGTAGACCTGGATGAAAAACAAGAGCTGGCATATATCTTAACTTATCTTCTGAGTCAACCTCTAGCATGGGAGGACCAGAATACTATGCTAGGTAATACGCCGGGGGAGCTTAGAATGTTACTAGTTGAACTCGAGCATACCAGATTCTGAGGACTAACTCGTTGGCAGATTTAGCCGGCTCGAAGTGTGCTCCCGCGGTGTAATACCATGAACTTAATCATTGCTGAATAGAACTGTTTGCGGTAGATTACCAAAAGTACTTAGTGCTTTGAAACAAAAGAAAAACTAGGTAAGCCGACATGGCATAGGCATGCGTAGCTCAGGAATTGTGTGACCTGGGTGTCGCAAGTCTTATACTAGAGAAAACTTTAGTTAGTGCCTCTCCACAAGTCTTATCGTAGAGAAAACCTTAGTTGGTTCCACCCTACGCTGAAGGAGTTAAGCTGATGGTGATTTGGCTGTCAAGTCTCTGCCCGTACTGTCCCGGCGGGATCAGTTTCCGCCTAGGCCCGAACTTGAATTTAGTGGTAAAGAAGGAACGGCTGCTTAGGCCAAGTCCATTCATCCTGGCAGACCGAGGGTGAGCCTACAATGGACCCTACCGTGCTTGGCAACAGGGGAGACAAAGCATGCCTACTCTAGTCTGGACGAGTGGACTCAACACTCTCCTTTGTCCAGAGGTAACTAATTAGCCAGTTAAGTGAGGAGGTAACTGAAGCTATTTGAAAATGGGAATCGGACCTGAGGCGAAAAACTAGCCGCCTTCCGTTAAGGTGTACCCCCCCCCCCCTCCTCCTTCCTTACAATTTTGAAAAAACTCCAAAAAGTAGAAGAGAGGAATTAACACTCTTACTTTCGCCCGTTTCAAAGAGAGGGGGAGTCCTAAAACCTATTTCATGATAAATACGACTTGGCCGAATTTTGATATTAAGACAAACTTAGACAGCTGGATAATCACAATCCTGGGAGGGAGCTACGCTTGCCTCTGAAGGTCGGAAGAAGAAACATTATGTATGTACACAACTCCACCAGGCCGGTATTGGGAGCACACGAGGGAATGGGGTCTGAAATCTGCATTCCAGCCGACTCCCTGTCTCGCTGGAGCCTTACTCATTAATGGAGCTACATTACGAGGTCCACATCCCGCCGTGGATTGGAAAACAAGTGAAATATGATAACATATATAACTAAGACGATAAGAATCCCGTTTCAATAGGAAAACCATCTGGTTGTATTTGTATGTTGAATAACAGCGGGGACTAAGCCCCTTACCTAATGGGAAAAAACTTAATTGCCTAGGTAGGAAACTTACCTCCCGGCACGCTGAGCGGGGTAAGCGTTACCTATTAGCCTAAAAAACTCTATCAATAATTCCCCTAGAGGGGTAAAAAGGCTAGGATGGCCAAGACTTCAGCTGATTATAACCTGACTAGTGGTAAAACATAGAGGATGGCCGGCCACCGGCGGACCTCTACCTGGGCCATGGTCACGAGGTATCTGCCTCTGAATGAAGTAGTTTTTTAAATTTAGAACAGCCACGGCGTGTATATACGCCGGAGACAGTTGAAAAACCTTTCCAATAGTGTTCCGCCTTTATTTTGTCCGGTTATCAGGGAGGGCGCTCACCTTATTCCTGGGTGCCAGGTAGGACATCGCATAACCTCCCGTAGCCCGACCGGTATGCACTCACAGACGCAGTCCTAATGTGCAGAAGGAAAAATACTTTGGCGCAGCCCAGGCGCGGTAACACAGTCTCCTATCTCGAACCCCTGTGCCCAGCTTGGCTTAGAGGGGGAGGTAAGATTACGTGAATCAGCTTTCTTAGAACAAAAATATTGGGTCGAACTGATAACTTTAGGTGAGGCTCCGGTAATCCATCCACCGATCGCCGGCCATCCAGGGTTTTCTGAACTTAGGGATAATTATTAGGAACCTTTGTTAGCCTGAATCATCACCCTAACATCTCTCAGTGTTTGCTCATTAATTGGAGTCGCTGCTAATATAGGAGAGTACAGAATTCTATAATAAGAGTTACTCGGTAACCCCTGCGCCATACTGAGTCTGAGTAGCTGTCTTGCCCTGGTTCTTATGTCTGTCAATGATTGAGCCGGGAAAGGGAGGAGGTATTGTTGAAAAGCTTTGACTATGTCCGTCTTCTGATGAGGAAGATTAGGCACGGGTATCCCTGGTTAGGAGGAAGCCGATAAATTTTCTATGTGCATTGTCTCTGACCAGGAAATCTCTGTGGAGGTCAATGGGATCTGGGGTTACAAAAGGAGCCTGAAAATCCTTTACCTCTAACTGGGGGGCAATGAGGAATTCAAAAATAGCTCTGGGCACTCCGCCGGGTTCTTGCTTAAGCCAGTCAAACTCAGTCGTCGGCGGATTGGGAACCGGTAACGAGGTATTAGAAGACACAAAGACAGCAAAATGTTGGAGCTCCTGATCCCACATTACCCAAGGGCCATGCCCCACCTCACTCAGATTCAATTCCCTTTGGTCCTGATGAGGATCACATCTATGAAACTTTTGGTTCGGTTCATTATACTTAACGGCCTGGTATCCATTGATGCCGCAATGTTGAGAGCAAACAGGGCAAATAGGGACATGTGAAGGAGGCGGGGCCTGACTAGGGGCATCCGGCGGGAGAGGGGTCATCTGGCCAGGGTTATATACAAAATATTGAAAATTAGTAGGGTCTGGTACTGCCTAAATTAGAACATCTAACACTCTCCCTTGTGCGTCCTTTGCCCTAAAGGTCTTGCGCCTGTCTACTTCTATTGACCACTCTCGTGGCACTGGTACCTCCCCCTGGGTTGACCTGTGCCCCTCCCCTCTAGTCATAGCGGTAACCGGGAGCCAAAGCTTCCCCGGTACTTTCTGAGTCAGGGACCGATTACTTAATGTTGGCTGAGACCTCGGAGGTAGATTTTGAAAGTTAGAAGCTGTGCTTTCGTCGAGAACCGGAGGACAAGCCGCCGGCTGTCGATGAGCCAGAAGAGGTAACTGAGATGGAGGTTGTAGGTAAGAACTTTGTCTATCCTCTTTACCACAGCCGTGAGGCAGTGAGCCAGAACCAGTGTCCACCTTACCCCCGGAAGACACCGAAGTGCCAGAGCCAAGCGTATGTGATTGAAAAGAGGTACTAGATAATGCCGGCAGTGATTCATTCCCTTGTTGGGATTGCAACTGACCGTCCATCGGTAAGCCTTGTCCCGGCTTACCAGCGGCGGAGAAGGCTATGTTAGAGGACTTCGGAAGCCAGGAAACATCAGCTTCTGTTATAACATTAATTTTGGCCGGAGACAAAGGGCGGATGGACACTTGTTCTGGCCACGACCCAGGTGTGGAAACAGAGTTACTAGGCACCCCCCCTCGATCTGTAGAGAGAGTGGCCACAGGGTTTCCAGGCGGAGGGACTTCGTGGCGTCTTATGGCACATTGTTGCATGACCCTATGCAGTAAGTCGTCTAATTGTTTGGACGTAAAACATGGAGGTTTCGGTCGTTTGAGAGGGTTTGGCCGGCTTACCTCTGTCTGTTGTCCCTCTACTTGTACCTTCGTACTTGTGTCTAGTATCTTACTACTACTAGGTTGAGATGTTAAGTCTGAACTATGTGTCGGAGAATCCCGGTCTCGGGATCCCGGCGGGGAATTTGGTACCTTAGAAGGTTGAAGAACTGTGCCGCTTGGTACTGTGTTCCTATTGGGCGGCCTTAAGGGCTGCCTCTTTGTAACTTGGTCTAATTCAGCATCAGACTTTTTTTGCCGTGACCGCCTCCAGTGTGGTAAAAGATGGAGGTACACCTGCCTGTATCACCTTAGCCTGAGGGTGAACACTGTTGTTGCTATTAGAGCTCGGGGCCTCCGGCATTGATTACAACTCCTGGCCCGGAAAGTCACTGTTCTCCAATACAAGTCTAGAACCCTGGAGCCTAACCGTAACTGACTTTCTAACCCTCATCGCAGACTGCGATCGCTCGGCGTCCGTCGCGATGAGACCGGGGAAAACCACCGGCGTCGCCACGGCGGACGTCGATGCTACCGGCTGCTGCTCCGTTTGACACACTTGCGAGCTAGAGTTAAGGTTGTCTAAAGTTACCCTCTCCCTGCGCTGAGGGCTAGATAGTTTTCGTATCTTGTCAGGCAGGAACTCCATGCTGGAAGTCCCCCGACCAAGGCCTTCAGGTGGTAATGGTTGGAATGGGGATAGACATTCCGGTGACTCTGAGCGACTCCTCTTTTAGTGGGGAGGGCTCTGTATGGAGGTCGTAGACGAATGGGGAGAGGCCAGGTTCATGCATGTTACTGGGGGGTTCTGTGTCTGAAAAACTGGGGCATTTTCAAAAGAATATAGTTTAACTATTCTTAACAATTCAGCATTATCGCAGCTTAACTCTATGTCAGCTACCCTAGAAGCGTAAGCTGCAAATCTGCTCTTTATCTCAATGAGTGTTATTAGACACGACACATCCTGGCTTGCTAGCCATTCCTCAAATAAGTCCGAACAAACTGGGCATGTGCGAGATGACCACAAGAAGGAGGATCTGTCTAAACACCTTACACACCGTATACCTAGCCTGTGTGCTGATACAGATACTAGGAGGCACGTCGGCGTAGAACAAATGGAAAACAGAAGCATGATAACAGTCTCCCCTCCCCGGCAGGAACAACTCGTCCGTAGCTGGCCGGACTGAAGAAGGGATCTGGAAATAGAAAATTTCCAGGAATCAATGCTCATAAGGATAGCCTGAGAGGTGTTAACATCCTATACTCCCGGAGCCAGAACAAGGGTAGGCCACAGCCTCAATCCCTGTTCTGATCCCGAAGAGATTTGTAAAGTCTCCCTCCTCACGCCCTTTTCAATCATAAGGAGGGGCTCCATATCGGGTTGCTAACCTGTGAGATGGGTCATAGATTCGAAAGCCAAACCACTCAGCGGTTAACTACGTGCAATTACATACAATCGCTAGCAGCCGCCGGTAAGTTTACTCACTGAGCTGCCGCATGACGGGGTAAGCTGGTAGCTAACAGGCTCGCCGAAACTGTATCCAAGAGACACGTATCCTTCCGCCGGACATGCAGGAACGTCGTCAGGATAGGTAGTGGCACACTACCACATACAACAACAATAACAGGGGGGAAAAGACAAGAGGACCAGACCACACGCCGGCACGGCGGCCACAGACCTCAGGCCGCAGACAAAAGGACCGGCGGGTCAAACACAAGGACAACACTCGGCCACGGGCACCAGCCTGAGAGAAAACCTTCCTCTAAACAAAAAACACCCCTGCAACAAGGACGTCTCCTTGAGCTCCCTGAAAGTGGGCAACACTAATGCACGGGGAGCACAAGAAAAGGGGGGCACAGAATACTGCGTTCAATCATGGTGCCCTTATTACCAAAAAGATATAAACAAGCTAGAACGAGTTCAATGTAGAGTTACCAAAATGATACCTAGCCTAAAGAACAAACCATACGAAGAGCGTCTTAGAGAATTAAATCTATTTCCTTTAACCCAGCGCAGATTAAGAGGTGACTTAATTCAAGTGTTCAAAATCATCAAAGGCATCGACAATATGAACTGTAGTAAGTACTTCACTATCGACCAATCTAATTACACGCGGGGAAACGGTTGCAAAATTATTGGTAAATCTTTTAACTCACACGAATCTAAGAATTTCTTCTTCAATCGAGTTGTCAACTTGTGGAATGGGCTTCCCCGAAACGTTATAGACTGCAGCCCCGTTGATTCATTTAAACTCCGCCTAGACAAATATCTCGCATCAAACCCGCGACTGACTGCGTTTGTAAATGAATAACTTTATTTTATCCCTCCCTCAGTTACTAACCCATCTGTCCCCTACTAACTTCCTAATCCTGCCACGGACATTAGTTCCGGGGCAGTAATTCCCTTTCCAATGTTTCCTTACCCACTCTAAACCACTGTTTGGACACTTGATCCTCAGTGTTTTGGAGGACAAGCAACCTAGAAGGGTCACTAGATCTGTTGTTACTTGATTTCCTTTGTACTCCTTTGTACATACAGATAAAAACATACACCCCTAACAAAACAGAGTCCCTAAAGGCTTTAACACGAGGCAAAGAAACTTCACGCAGGATAAAACTTACTCTGAAGACAACCTCGAGCAGCACAAAGCAGGTGAAGCCCCCGCACGGGGCCTCTAAGCAGGCTCGAACGCCAGAAGATCCCACACCACATGTGACAATCCTTGCACTGGCGTGTCTGCACAATGAAAAAAGACAAGGCCCCTAGACCGAAAACACTGGACTGTAGAACAGCTCGTGAAGATAAAAAGCCTCCTAACTAAGGAAATTAAAAAAACTAAGGCGCAAAAAAAAAAAAGACTCGAGTAAACACAACATGTTAGCGCCTGAAATGTACCCTAATTTAACACTTCCTGCGGGCAAACCATAACACAACCCGTGCTAGCTAATCTAAACCTTGTTCACTACAACTCAGATATATACAAATGAGTAAAGACTCACTAGAGCGAGCGAACGTCGAATGAAGCAGAGCTCGGGGCACACGTGTTGACAGGTTGCCCGCGGGGAAGAGAAGGGAGAATGATGCGCTTGACGAGAAGCGGCAAGAAGCCACAATGCAAGAAATCCACCGAATGTGGGAAGCTTGTTTATAACAGTATTTAACACCTAATGAGCGGCCTAGGCGGTAATTTATATGTACCGCCCAGCGGGGTGTTTTTACCCTAAATAGGGTTGTTTACGTGATCATTTTCATGCCTAAATAAGACCCAGAACGTAAATCAAGTATCTATCCCTGAAAGGGCATAAACAGAGCTTTCGAATGACACCCCAACCATCCTTGTACGACCGCTAGTTTTCTTGCAACGATCGCGCAACACGAGTGCAAAAACCATGTAATTAGGTAGTTTCCCTACATAATTCCCTGTGTAGCGAGTGCATGAGGGTGGGGGAGGTTGGGATTCATGTCAGTAGGTCCACCGCGGTAGTCTGGAGCAGTCATACGCTTGCTACTCTCCTGCCACCACTTATCTCTCTCTCTCAGCAACATTACGTGCTGAAAATGGCACACGACATAAGTTGTGAACCGCCACTTAGTCCAAATTTCTTTCACACGACACAAGTTGCGCGCCGCCAATAAAGGGTTAAGTATTAAAGTTTTCCATTTTTCTTCTCTTATTTTTTACGAAAGATTTTTCGTAGTGGGTACCCAATCTATGACGACACCATAAGAGAAGTAGCGTTGCACTTATGAAGATGACTCTTGTTTCTTCCCCGCGGCGGCTGATTCAAACGGCCAACGTGGGTGTTGAATGGAGACTATTATACTAATAGGCAACATCGTCAATGATGGAGGGGCCACTATTAAATTATAGGGATATGTATAATATAAATATATATATAATAATTGTTAAAAATAAGTAATGTAACTGACCGTACTGTCAGTGCTAATAGTCCAAAGCATTTGTATTACCTTTTAGCATAGAAGTCCGTTTGTTGACAAGTTCTTTCACCTTACTCGAAAAAATGCTTTGATATTGGTTAGATTAGGTTCCGCAAATATGGGCTAAGTTAAAGTGTTGTTAGTTTGCATTAGTTAAATCAGGTTAGGTTAGGTTTTGAGAGATTAAGTTAAATTTGCTTAAGTTAGATATAGTTAGGGTAGAAGGTTAGTTAGCTTACATCAGGGTAGGTTATATAAGCTTTGGTCAGGTTAGGTTAGGTTAATTCTGTTATTTACCAGTTCCAACCCATTTCAAACAGTTAGACCCCATCTTATGAATGCTTTATTTTGTGTGTATAATTCACATGCGAGATATAAATGAATGATTGAATAAGACCCTTGTTCACCTTCCCCAAGCTCTGCATAACCACAACGGGAGAACCCAGTCACTGCTATTTTTGGAGAATCTAAATGTTTACTACAACTACTACTACCACTACTACTACTACTACTACTACTACTACTACTACTACTACTACTAATAATAATAATAATAATAATAATCTTGCAAGCCTCCCGTGCGTGAAAAGTATGTTCGTGTGAAGGCCAGGTATTCTCCCCATGTAGGTCACTTCCTCATTAAACAAACCGTATGCTTGAAAGATGCCTTGTGTTGTTCTCACATGTTTCAACTTCTAACCTGTTTCAACCTGTTCCAACTTGGTCCATGTCATTCTGTCATCTTGCCTGAGTCACAGGTTGCCATGAACTGCCATATCTTATATTTTCTCCTAGCTTTCCGTGTGTTAATTTGTATCCCATATTCTTCTTCTATTTGCATTATTTGTGTGTGTTTGTTATTTAAGTAATACAAACATCTATAGCGATGTATGTCTTAGGATTGACATCATATTAGTCCATAATATAATTTCCTAATATAACTTAATTATCCTCCTGAATCAAGGTTATAATTACTTTCCTGTCTGGTTCGGTAACTTGTTATTGATTAGTGTGTTAATAGGAATTATATTATTAATGGAACTAGACTTGCATAATCCTTTTCTTGTTAATCCTATAGTGCTATCATTTACTTTTACTTCATAATTTATTACAACCCCTCCATTCTCTCTTACTATTTCATACTATTTTTTAAGCCCTCTCTCACTGTTCCTTAACACCTTACGAGCGGCCTATGCGGTTTATTTATGTGTACCGCACAGCGGGGTGTTTTTAGCCAAAATAGGGCTGTTTACGTGATCATTTTCATGCCTAAATAAGACCCAGAACGTAAAACAAGTACCTATCCCTGAAAGGGCATAAACAGAGCTTTCGAATGACACCATAACGATCCTTGTATGATGGATAGTTTTCTTGCAATAACCGTGCAACGCGAGTGCAAAAAGCAGGTAATTCGGTACTTTCAGTACATAATTGAGTATGTAGCGAGTGAGAGAGGGAGGAGGGAGCTGAGATTTGTGTCAGTAGGTTCGCCGCGGTGGTCTGGAGCAGTCATACGCTCGCTAGTCTCCTGCCACCACTTGTCTCTCTCTCTCAGCCACATTACGTGCTGAAATTGCCACTCGACCTATGTCGAGCGCCGCCACATAGTCCAGCTTTATTTAACTCGACTTATGTTGCTCGCCGCTAATTAAGGGTTAAGGGGAGGTTTTTAGTTTGTTCCCTAGACCTCCATCAAGCTTAAAATTACACCCCTTAGACCTCCTTTCAAGATAAATTTGTACATTTTTCAGTAATAAAAAGTTCCGGCCGAGGGCCGCTTCCTCTTAAATTTCAGGCTTGCTATCGCTCGTCAGGAAATAATTGACACATATATGGCACGAAACGTCTTAAAATTGACATAAATGGGGCAAAAGTTATTAAAAACGCCAAACTAATGGGGCGAACATCTTAAAATCTCAAAAAAGCAATTGGGCAAAATATGAGGGAGAAAGGAGTCCAGAAAAATCACCCCCTCAAGTGAAAACCTCCTCTTAACTCTGTATGTCACACCAAAGCAGGTTATCAATGGCTCCCCCTGCCTCCTTCATCGCTTCCCTGTAGTGTGTGTTGTGTTGTTGGGCGGTATGACAGTGTTTATGGAACCAGAACTATACAATCCTTCCCTCTGTTTTCTTATTATTCTCATGTACTCTATCTCCATGCTCTGTTACCATCCCATACTGCAATATTTTACTGTTCTCCCACTGTCCTTTAAATCTCTTCCTTACACCACGCTGGGTTATCAATGCCTCTCGTCGTCTCCTTAGTCGCCGCCTCATAGTCTGGGGTGACGGGCGGCGGTGTGAGCGGGGGTTTGATGGAGCCCGAATTGTACCTGCGCATGGTGTAGAAGGCACCGGCATAGGCGATAGAGGAGAAGAGGGCCACAGCGGCGAGGATGCGGAAGGTCATCACATCTCCCAGTACCTCCCGCACTTCCGCCCCCACCATGGCTCCCACTAACTGACCTGAAAGGGACGGAATATGTTGGTAAATGATATCTGAAGGATTGCAATGTCTTATGTCCTTCAAGCCTTTCTAGAACCTCACTTAAAATGGATTGCAGCAACTACTCTGAAAGGGAGGTAGATATGTAGGAAAATTATGTGATAAAGGATTTTGAATTTCCACAGAGCTTTTTAAAACTCTTCTTTACCTTGACTATCAGTAAATGACTTGAAGAGGAAGTAGTGTTGGTTAGATTCTAGAAATCATCTCAATGTTCCTGAGAGCTTTACAGAATTTCCCTTACTCTGCATCCAAGCAAATGTCCTAATGGGGAGTGAATATGTTGGTAAGATATCTGAAATATTTGCAGCTTTCCAGGACCCACTGTGTTATGGTTGTCAGTAACTGACTTAAAGGGGAGGGAGAAATGCTGACAATATATCTACAATAATCATAAAACTCTACACAGCGACTAACCTAAAGGGAAGGTAAGATGTTGGTAACGTACCTGAAAGGATCGCAATGTTCCTGAGAGCTTCATATAATATAATCATATACTTTAATATAATCCCATACTTTGTCGCCAAATAAATGATCTAATGGGGAGTGATTATGTTGGTAATATATCGGAAAGATTAGTGATGTTCCAAGAATATTCCACTTTCCAGAGCCTTTCTTTGCTATTGATCCCAGCAACTAATCTAAAGGGAAATATATAGTGCTTCTAAGATATCGGAAATGATAACAATGTTCCCGAGATCTTTGCAGAATTTCCCGTACAGAATTTCCAAACAAATGAAATAATGAGGCATGGAAGATGTTAGTAAGATGCCTGAAAGTATTGCAATGTTTTCTAGACCTTTCCAGGGCCTTCTATTGCAATGTCCTACTATGTTTCCCAGAGCTTTCCAAAACTTCATTTATTATTTCTTTTAACATCTGATCTGAGAGGGAAGAAGATATGTTGAAAATATATTAAAAATAATCGGAATGTCCTAGTATGTCTCCTAGAGCTTCCAGAAGCACACATACTACGGATTCTAGCAACTAACCTAAATGGAAGTAGGAAAGGTTAGTACTACAGTATATACTGTATATATGAAAGAATTTTGATATTCCCCAGTGCTTTCCCAGAACCTCCCTTACCTTGGTTCTTAGCAGCTGTAGGCTACAGTGTACAATCACTGTACAGTGACATACTGAAGTTTGTGGTACTATACAGCTTGTGTGAAAATACAGTATATATACGTTTTCATTACATTTCGAAGAATTTCAATGTGCTGCACTTTTCAGTTATTACTCTGTTGATATTCACAATATTTATAAACCCACCCTGTTCCTTACCTATCCCTTGCTCTGTCACTCTCTCGATCACTATAATTATCTTCCCTTCTATGCTTAGGTGACGCACCCCCCTGTGATTGCATCACACTACTCTCTTACCTTTTCCCTTATACAGGGGTACAATTATGTCTTTTTCTATTCTTCAGGTACAATTCCCTTGCCCCATGCTAGTCTACATATCTCCATATCCATTTAATCACTACCTCACCTCCACACTTCAGCATCTAACCACACACTCCATCTATCCCTGATATTTTAATCATCTTCACCCTCTTTAAAGCCTCGCATGCTTCCGACCTTCTAATCCCCTCCTCCACTACCTCTACTCTTCTCCCTTCTATTCCCCATCCAACTATGTTTTCACCTGTTTCATTTTTTACATTTAACTGCTCTCTCCATCTTTCAACATAGTCAAAGAGTTAAAATCATACATTAGGCGCCTTACCGATGCCAAAGTATAGGACGGAGTAGATGCCCCTGAAGGAAGCGATGGACTGCATGGTAAAGAGCACTGTACAGTACAAGACAGCCGCTGTAGCCAGCACCCCGTTAGCCACACTCTCCAGCACCTCCAGTGGCAGCACCCACCATGGATCAACCAACAAACTGAATCCTGCAACATTATGTCGGAGTCAGCAGGGTCAGCACCAGCATGCAGACAGACATACAGATATAGTCAGACAAAATACATGACAAATACATACAGATGTATACACTGAATATTTCTCCCTGCATCTAGAACCACTCATTAAACAATCTGTTGGCAGGATCAAATAGGTCAAACAAAGCGTCCACCGCGCAGGAGGTCAGCGTGAAAACAGACTGACAATGATAGACAAGCATGTATATGACAAGACAAATAAAGTGACAGACAGACTCACCGAACAATCTAATAGCATGAGCGGTGAGCCCAAACATGATGAGTGGTGCGTGCCCCACCCTCGCTACCAGACAGGACGTCAGCAGGGTCAGCACTAGCTCGAAGGGCGCCCCAACTGTCACCGTTAACCCGATAAGCATTGGTGGAGCTCCCAGGAACGACAGGTATCGGTACATGAAGGTCTCCAGGTATCCGAAGAATATGCCTGCAAGAGTAAATGCAACAAAATGACAGTACTTGGATTAAATATTGTATATAAACATACCCAAAGGTACTCAAAGAACATACTAGCATGAGTAAATATGATGTAATATATGAAGGTGCCCAAAGAATTCACTCAGGATCAGTCAGAATGGTTCACAAGACATTTTCATAACGATTTTCCAGGAACATTAATGGCAAACTAATCTTACCAGAAAATATTACTATTTTATGGTAGCACATACATCGCCTTCCGAATGATCACACCAGGAACTCGGGCAACAAACTCACCCGTGGCTAGCATGGCGCAGAAGAACATGATAACCTCAGCACGCCAGACCTGCTTGATGATGTCCCTGGTGAGTTTCTGTGCCGGCAGCTTAAACTCCAAGTCCAGCAGCAGCACCAGACCCGCTGACACCACCTGCAGAGCCGCAGACACATAGAAGATCACACTGAAGGGAACACCAGCAGTAAGAAACGAGCATATCACCTGCGGGTCTCTTAACATAAATGTAAATACATCGGCACCACAAATAGATTGAAATCTGAGTATTACAGTTGGCTGCATTCTTACAAAAAATGAGCTAAGAAGCTGTCACACCAAAGCTGTCTAGATATAATGCCGCAATAAGTGATGATGTGACTTCCTATACAATTACTAGGCTACATGGTACTGGAGAAAGGAGAGAAAACACTGTAAAGATGGGTGAATGTGGTTATTGTTGGGTGAAGATTCTGCTGTTTGCCCATGACACAGCATTCCTAGGAACGGTAAAAACTTATGAAAGTAGAAACTTCAGAGTACAACATTGGCAAACATGCGATGTTAAGATGAGATGAATTAGAGGAAGTGGAAGCGATACGTGGGGTATTTCTTAAATATGAATGATTTGTTTTACACACCTGGGTTAGAAATGTCAGCATAGAAAAACGGAGAATAGTGGTCAGTCTTGAATTGGGTGTTCAAGAAAAGCTTTGGGAGCAATATTATAAAAAAAAAAAAAAAAAAAAAAAAAAAAAAAAAAAAAAAAAAAAAGCATCTGTGCTAGCAATAATTACCATGTACAGTTAATAGTACAGTAATGCTAACAGTGATGCATAAAAGTTATTTGTTATTTATATATTTCTAAGAGCGAAATAATAAATATGGTGGCAATGATAAATATATGAACTGTAAGTAAATCATGGTGGTTTGACAAGTTATGAGATGATGGTAGAAGGTTCACATTTGTAGGTTAACGGGCTTCATAACATTTGTCTAAGTTGGTAATGTCCTGAGTTGTGCAGTAAAAATGTTTAGTTTCCTCCCATCTGTTTCCTGAATGAAGTCAAATCCAAGACTACTACTACTACTGATTCTCCTTTTTTTTGTTAATACAGTATATTCATTATATTTTACAAACATCAGATATTACTCTATTCCCACTATTCTACAATGGTCCAAGTATGCAACATAGTAAATGCGTTGAGCTTGACTTAACTCAGAGGAAAGGATGGAAGAAACTTTGGCTATTGACTACATATTTAAAAGACTTAGATTGCTAATGTATTGTTTAAAACTATATTTGATGCATCACACACTATGCGATATGAGGAGTATAATATGGTCCCTTCTGATCACTGGCATAGTTGGGTTGGATCACTTTCTTTGATGGCATTAAATTCCCTAAATAAGAGAGAGAGAGAGAGAGAGAGAATGAGTGTGTGTGTGTGTGTTTGCACCACTGTCGTCATGTTGTATTTCTGTTAATATATATTTCCATTATACTTAATAGGGTAGTGGCTATTTAGTGGTCTATTTATGTGTCTATCAACATATGTCAATTATAACTCACTAGCTTTAAATCAAGCTTAAAAAAGAACCCCCTAGACCCCCTTAAAGATAAATTTGTATTTTATTCAGTAGAAAAATTTCCCGGTCGAAGGCCAGTTCCTCCCAGAATTACAGACTCGATATCGCTCGCCAGGAAAAGATCGACACCTAAATTACACGAATGGTCTTTATATAGACAAAGAAATGTGGTGAAAGTTCTTGAAATCGCCAAACTAATGGAACAAACGTCTTAAAATCAAAAAGTAAATGGGACTAAAACACGAGCAACTACATAAAGCAAGTGCCTCCCGCTTAACTGAATAAAGTGAACAAAATGAGACAACTTGGGCCAATGCGGACGATTTAATCTACCTCACACTATTCAAAGTTTTGTGCGGTGGGGTTCGATTCCCTTAGAGGAGCGTCCTGGGGCGAGGCTACTATATTCTTATTATCATTACACGAGCATAATTAACCGCGAAATAGATTAAAATAACTGCATCTGATTAACCCCTTCAGCACGATGACATAATGTTCATCATATTTTGGATACCATTAGACGATTTTTTGTTAGCATATAATGTACTTGTAGGGCTCAAAGGGGTAAATACGATCTCAATAAACCCTATGAATACATGGGTAATTCTTAACCCCTTCTGTACCGGATACGTCCTTTTCATTATACTCCGGCAACTATTAGACGATTTTAACAGCTTGTAGCAATTACGAGGTTACATACTATCTTAATTACCCCTTTTAACCCGGGAGCTGCGGGGAGACTCTTAAGAGTTCCCCCGGCGCACTGCGGGGAGACTCTTAAGAGTCAGAGAAAAAAAAAATCAACTTTTGACATCGAAAAAAAAATATTTTGTTATTTATTTTTTTTTTTTTTTTATATTTTTTTTTTGGCCCCTGGGCCATGCAAAATCTCAGTCCTCTACCTCCCCTCCTTCCCCACTTTCCTCCTCTCCTTCAGTTATCACCTATTTTCCCTGTTATTCCCTTATTCTGAGGTATATTTTCGTGCTAACATTAGAAATCCGATTGGAGGGTGTGGTCATCACTGATAGCAAGCGAGTGCAAGAGAGAGAGAGAGAGTATCGATCGACTGTGTCTCAGTGGCCTTGGGGGAAATTGGCGGGAAAGCAGATTGCCTCACCCATACATTATACAACTCGCGGGCTATATCTCCGATTTTGACCATCCAAACGCTGTTTTCACTCGTTTTATTGTTGTTTCAGGTTAATACCTTTATAATCAACCCATAATAGGCGCATATGGATAAGTATTAATGCTATTAATGGCACAATGAATATTTTAGTGACGGAAACACCTCAAATACGTCAGCACAGGGGGACGTTTCCAATTACCCCCATGCGCACTTCAGAGGTTAACTACCACAGATCCTTCTTGAGCTGTATAAAATCGTCTAAATATAGCTGAAATCAAGCAACAGACACCCGCCGGTAGTGAAAGGGTTAAGCTGCATAAAATCGTCTAATGTTAGCCAGACTCCCAAGATATAAAGGTGTCATCGTGCTGAAGGTGTCATCGTGCTGAAGGTGTTAAAACTCAATCTGCAGCAACATCTATTATCTGACAATTTTTACTTGGACTGATGTGGCTTGTGTGAATAAATTACTGTATAGATTTTCCAAGGAAGGGGTTGTGAGCAATGTTTCCAAAGGCCTGGCATACAGTCCGGAAACTTACCTGAAGTAGGATAAGCACACTATTTCAGGAACATAACTTTATTGACAACGTTTGGTATATTCTTTCTTCAGGTCAATAGATGCTGCTCCTTCAGGGAAGGTTTGTTTTTTCAGGACCCCCTTCTCCGTCATGCTTAGCCCCATTATTTTGGTGATGTCAAGACTTTTTGTGCTATTTAGGTGTCATTTTTTTTCCTGGTGAGCGATAGCGAGCTTGTAATTTAGGCCGGAACATGTTTCTACCAAAAAATTTACAAATTGATCTTGAAGGGGATCTTGAGGATAATTTATGAAAGCTTGATGTAGGTTTTGGGAGGAAACTATAAATAATAAATTAATAATTAAGTAAACAAATAAATAATTACACATCTCCCCTAAATGGTGTTTAAATGCATTCTGAATATTTTTCTTTGGGAGGCTTTCATTCCGTATTTGTAAACATACTTAAAGTTTCCAGTAAATAGGACGAGGTGTCCATTGCCATAGTAATCTACTGATGATGGCCAGTATACCTGTGACTCTCTGGAAGCCTCGGATACCACCGCACCACACAACAACAGCAGTAAAGGCTCAGTCAAATAAACTCTTCCCTATTTCTGTCGGAAACTGGACTTAAGACAGATAATCTTAGTTAATAGAATGTAAAAACAGTTAAAATAGGAAGCAAATTCAACCAAAGTTTCCGAATGAGGTTGCCGGAAGAATAATTTGTTTAATTTCACTTTAGACTCATTTTAAGTTGAACAAATCCATCTTTAAGACTCACTTGAAGCTTCCGGTGAGTTGAACGAGGTGGCCACTAAGATAGGAACTGATGATGACGGCCAGTGTGCCCCAGGCTCGCTGGAAGCCGTAGTCCACTCCATCCCTCTGTGTGTGGGCCATCACCGCAGACTCAAACAACATGTAGCACACAGCCTGCAGACCCCTAGTTGGACGGAAATATAGCTATTTAAATCCATCTAAAGCCAGTGTCACACGAGCGCATTTTCCGGCAATTTTCGATGAGCAAGTTTTTCTGGTACTATTTTGTGGCTCTTTCACACTGGAATCGGAAACTAGACTGAAGGTATATGTTGTTGTTGTTGTTGTTGTTCCCTAAGCTGCCTGGCCGAACAGCCCCGAGTCCCTTAGGAAGGCCATGGCCACGATCGGGCTTTCCCACAGAGCTCTCATTGAGTGTAGGTTGTGTTGTTGGCGTAAGTGGTTGTGTGAAATGCAGTCTTCGATGATGTGTTTAATGGTATGGGGTGCTGTGTTACATCCCGGGCAGGCGTCGACAACGGAGTCATCCAGTCTCTTCTGATAGCTCAGGAGAGCTGGATGGTGTCCGCATCTCAGCCTGGCCAGGTGGACTCTGTCCTCGCGAGGGAGGGAGGATTCGGAAGGATGGATTTCGGGAGGTCGTGCATGCAGCTGCGTGTTGTCTGTGAGTGAGTGGATGGATTGGCGAGAGATATGAGTATGGATGTGCTTCTGGAAGTTGGTTCGGGGTGGGCAGGGAGGGAGAGAGGACAATAATTGTGTGTGATACCGTGTGCTGGGTGTTGTTTTTATATTTCTTGGTGTCTGTGGGTGTGTTGCCATGTAGTTTAGTGGGTGGTCCCGGTTCGTGGAGGCTGCTGCCAGGAATTGAGTGCCTCTCATGTCCAGATGGTCTTTGACTTTGAGGATTTTGGTTTCTTGATGTAGATGATCTGTGGGTGCAGTAGCTGTGCAGCCTGTAATGATCTTCAGAGCTTTGTTTTGAATAGTCTGTAAGGTCTTATGATGTGTTTCAGCTAGGTTAGAAGCCCAGGCTGGGCTTGCGTATTCCATTATTGATCTTATGTATTGTTTATATACTGTGGTGGTAGTTTCTTTGTTGTGTCCAAATTTTGTGTGAGCAAGTGACCTGAGGGCGTTAAGTCTGGGTGTCAGTTTCTTTTTAATGTTTGTGGTGTGCTGTTTGAATGTCATATGAGTATCATATGTTACTCCTAGGATTTTGGGTGTGTGTATGTGTTAGGGGTGTGTTGTTTATGGTGAGTTGAGGGATGTATTCGTGTTCACCTGTCCAGCTTGTGAGCAGGGTTGCGGTGGATTTGGCTGGGGCTAGATTAAGTCTGTTTGTAGTGCACCAGCCATGTAGTGTGTTGAGATAGGGTTGAAGGAGATCTGTTGCTCTTTTTGGGTCATGGTGTGTGCATGTGAGTGTTATGTCATCTGCATAGGAGGCTAAGTTTATTTGGGGCGTATTGGGTGTAGTTATATCGTGCATGTACAGATTGAAGAGTGCGGGCGATAGGACGGATCCTTGTGGGACTCCGTTTGGAAAGTTTCTGATTTTAGATGACTGACCGGCAAAAGATACGTGTGCACATCTGCCTGCTAGGAAGTTGGCCAGCCACCTTTTTGTGTTGTTGTGCATGTTTGTGTTGTAGATTTTGTTTGTTAGGTTGTGGCGGGTGATGGCATCGAAGGCTTTACTAATGTCGAGTGTGGCTAATAGTGATCTGTGTGGTGGTCTAGCTGAGTTGATGCCGTCGAAAGCTCTTTGTGTAAGGTCTGTGAGAAGAGTGTTTGTGGAGTGCAGTGGCCTAAAGCCATGTTGTGTTGGAGCTAGGGGTAGGTCGGGTGTAATTAGTTGTAATACTAGGCGTTCCATGACTTTGGAGGGGGAGCAAAGGAGTGTGATGGGACGGTGCGAGGAGGGTAGCGTGGGGTCTTTGTTGGGTTTGGAGAATGTGATGATGATACCATGCTTCCAAATGTCTGGTATTGTGTTGTGTGAATAGCTGTAGTTTGATATGTTAGTGAGTGTTTGTATGCCTTGTGGTCCCAGGTGTCTGAGGTGTATGTTGCTTATGTTGTCTAGGCCACAGGCGGGTGAGTGCTTGAGATTGTTGATGATATGCTTTGTCTGGTGATTGGTGAAGGGTGTATAGTCAGGGTCTGTGGGGAATTGTCTCTTACGTCGGATGACACGTCGGTCGTCTTTGTGAGGTTTTAGGTGGCTGACATGTGAGAAGTGATTGATGAGAGTGTTTGCTTGTTGTTTACATGAAGGAGTAGAGTCTGTTGTTGTGATTGCAGCATGTGATTGTGTTGTGTTGCTGTTGGAAAGTGTGATGCTGTTTAGTGTTTTGTAGAGTTTTTTGGGGTTTGTTTTGTGATCAAGTGTTTGTAGGAAGTTATTCCAATTTAGTTTTTGTTTTCTTGTATTTTGTTGTTAGTTTGGGTGTTGAGTGCTTGAATTTGTTGTGTGATGTCCTGTGTGTGGGGTGCTGGGGAGTGTTTCAGTGTGTCGCGTTGTCTGATGAGGTTTTGAATTTCTGGTGTGAAGTTGGGGTTGTGTCTTTTTCTGTTACCTCTTGGAATGTGTTTCTTGTCAGCGTTTTGGATAGTTTTATTGAGTATGTGTACAGCATTGTTGATGTTAGTGATGGGTGTACTGTTTAGAGTTGTGAAGTGTTGTTCTGTCTCATTTGTAAATGCTTCCCAGTTAGCTCTTTTATAATTGGTGTATGTGTGTTTGTGGCTAGCTGGGGTGAGTCTGGTTTTGGTGGTGATAATGACCGGGAGGTGGTCAGAGCCTAAGGTTCTGACCACCCTCCAGGATGTTGTGGGGGCGAGTTCTGGGGAGCAAAAGGTGATGTCTGGAGATGATGGGTTATAGAGGGCTTGGTGAGGAATATGGGTATGTTGATGGATGTCGTTAAGGATGATGAGGTTATCTGTTTGGTTTTGTAGTACCAGCCCTCTGTCTGTGTCGGGGTTGTCGACAAACCAGGCCGACGTCTTGGCGTTGAAGTCACCACCCAGGATGATGGGGGCACGGGTCCTTGGAGTGGCTTCGGTCGCGCCGGGAATTTCCACTGAAGGTATATTATGTTAGGTGGCTGATTTCTGTTGAAACATGAATTTTGAAGATGTCTGACTACAATTGTCCGTAAAAATTGATGGAAAACGCGCTCGTGTGACACCGCCTTAAGACTTAATTGCAGCTTCTGGTGAGTTGGACGAGGTTACCACTAAGATAGGAACTAATGATGCCGGCAAGTGTAGCCTATGCTTGCTGTAACCCATAGTCCACCCTGCCGTCATCACATGCTCAAACATGTAGCATATGGAGTGCAAACCCCTCTCTGGGCATATATACATGTCCAATTGGCCACACAAGGTCTGTTCCTCTCCGTGATTATATATAATTATATGGAATTATATATAGTATGATCAATTTACAAGAATAATTTGCCATACAACCATGAATTACTCCTATTGTTTAACTATTGTAGAAGAAAATACATTTATAATTCAATCTTACTAAAATTCCTTCCATACATAAAATCATGGAGTGTAAAAAAATTATTGTGGCCAACTGTACATAAGAGGCAACCTCGTGCTGAGGTGCGCAGGCTTGCATCGCCTATGTGGGCTCGAGTTTAGTAGGCAAATATTAAATAAATACTTAATCATCATCATATAAACCAACAAAAATATCCTACTGGAAAGTGACATACAATAACAAAATTCCACGACATTCTTCATCAGTAGATTTAGGTCTACATTTTCATCTTTACTTACCCATAACTAACACGAACGGCAAGGTAGATCCAAAAGGTCGAGGACAGTTGATCCACGTCTACTGTCGAGGCTTCAACGTACGAGGAGTTGGGTGTGGTGGTGGTAGTGGGGTTACTGGTGATGGTGATGTCCAATGCCCTGGTGTTGGCGACTGGGGCGGGGTTGGGGATTCTGGCCCCTGGTATAAAGGTGAATAGGACAGCTATCAACCCTACAAAAGCTGTGATGATACTGAGGATGATCTGTGGAGAAATTAAGTATGCTGTAAAATTGTGCGTTTAAATGTAACAAAGATGGCACACATAACATTATAATAATTTTAATAATTTACGTATTCAGATTAGTAAACGTAACGATTGAAACACTTTGTATGTGTATCACTTTTGTTAAATATGAACACACAATGTTTACATCTTAGAAAGGAGGATGCCGATTTTGGGTTATAATCAAGATCTATTGTTCTTTATAACATGTTAAAAAAGAGTAAGGAACTTATATTGCTGATATTTGAAAAGGAACTTGATATCAACTATTTTTTGGTAGATTGAAGTAAATTTTAGCTTTTTTGTTTATCAATGCACATGGAATTCTCAATGGTAAAGTTTTAGAATATGACTGTCAAACAGTGCTACAAAATCTCTTTGTTTAAACAAATCGTACATTATGATCTAATGATTATAGATAATTATCTTGAGCACTATAGATCAAGTCAGTGTTTCGTGCTTCAAGTTATCATTATATATATAATTGTTATACATCTTTGCAAATGTCACTAACTTATCAATTTATGATGATTGTCAGACATTTGTAAGGTTTACTTGCATTGTTTTATAACAATTAAGCTGAATTATTATCAGATACAATTGTTGTGAACAAACCTTGTAGTTGCCCAACTTGTCTCCAAGGAAGCCTGAGAACAAAGGAATTATGATACCGCAGGCGGCCACTGCGGCACTACATACGCCTGTTTGGTAGGTGGTGAGGCCCAACTCCTGCTGGTGGATGGTGAACTGCGGCCACAGGATCACCACGCCTGTACAATATACACACAAACATGAGCATACATTCAGTTCAAAAATGTTGACATACCATTACAAAATAGATTAATCAACTTAATCTTCGTCATCGTAGAAGGGGATATCAATTATATGTGAGATCCAGAACACAATGGCAAGGCCTAAATCAAGAGCGGCACATCAGCTGCTTGCTTCCCAACGTCACACATGCCCTTCATCCCCACACTCAGCCACTACATGATGCAAACCAACAAAACTATGACTATGTGCATTCAGCACCAACTTAGGAAGAATAGCAACAGCAATGCAAACAGCTTTTTTAAGAACTGCAACAAGAACACCAGCAAGTAAAGCTTTCAGAAGCTGCATGCCTCAAAAGGAAAACTGCGTCTCATACTTGACAAGTCCTGAAATAATTTACCACCTCTCAGGTCCTAGTTGCTATAACAAACAGCAATGCTAAGTACATGAACCACTTCGTTGCCCAATGGAATCTCTACCACAGCCTTAACCACCTGTGAACCAGATCTAGAATGTAAAACCAGTAGCCCTGCAATTTCTACAGACGGTAACATCAGCAAGATTGACTATACGATACAGACAGGCTGTTTCAGGGATCAATCAGCTCATGTGGGTACCATCTCCTGTGATCCTTGATGGGACCATGTTCCGAAACAATCGGCCCATTATCCTGTCACGTTATCTACGGCATTCTAAGCAATAAACGAATTATCCAAATCAGTGTAATAACTGAACCCTGATTTTCTAATTTTCATATTTTATTCACTTCAATCCAATAGAGTCATTAGCATGTATAATCTTTTTACTAAAATGATAATTTAACTCGAAGGGGTCAACTAACACTTTTATTTTTTCTGACACTTACTATGCTGAAGAAAATCGTTTATTATTAGCCCGAATATAAAGAATGCATATATCACGGTATATTGAAAGGGTTAAGCTTAGACTCTAATTTGGATTATGTATTAAATATGATCTACTTAACCCTCCAACCCTGGCTAGGGTAGATCGTGACTGTACTCTGTGTCCGGGGGTTTTTGAGGAATTTTGGTCCATGTTGATTCACCTGTTACTCCTGAAATACATGACACAAAGTTATAAAAAAAAAAAAAAATGTTGCACAAACCTTCATGTGTAGAATGCCGTTGAGTAGAGGTCTCTAGCCCAAGTGATTGCATAATGGCGAGCGCGGGAAGTGGAGTGATTTTTATGCGGGAAAATCTTCCCGCGTTCGGATGCGTCGCCTTGGCCCAGGCCCCGGCTTGGCTAACCTACTGCGCACTTAGCCACTCGTCGCGCCAGAGTTTTTACCTCCCGGAGGCGATTTTATTTATTGATAGTGATGTTATTATAGTTATTTGGAGTCCAATTATATAAAATATGTGTATTAGGCTATCATTGTCAATAATATTTCACATTTTCGCTCGATACCGTAGTTTTTATGAGTAATTGAGGCTGGTTATTGTTATATTAGGCAGTGATTATTCGTTATCACAGGTGTTTATTATACTTTGGCCATCTAATATTAGTTCGTGTGTCACTTTCACTTTGGTAATATGCTTGAGAGAGTCACTGTCACTGATAATGCTCATTTTCACTTGATACGGTACATTTTATTAGTAATTGAGGTAGGTTATTGTTATATTAGGCAGTGATTATTCGTTATCACAGGTGTTTATTATACTTTGGCCATCTAATATTACTTCGTGTGTCACTTTCACTTTGGTAAATATGCTTGAGAGAGTGTCACTGTCACTGATAATGCTCATTTTCACTTGATACGGTACATTTTATTAGTAATTGAGGTAGGTTATTGTTATATTAGGCACTGATTATTCGTTATCACAGGTGTTTATTATACTTTGGCCATCTACTATTATGTCATGTGTCACTTTCACTTAGTTATATGCTTTGTAAACGTTTTATATACAATTTATTGTGTCTTTTTTCACTTATTTATATATGTTTTTCATAATACATGACTTTTTTATCACAATACATTGTTTTATTTCCACTTGTTGCCTATATACATACATATTGTCAGTCTTTGGTACTTTCACTATGATTATTAGTTAGTACTCCTGCTTGGTGTGGTATTCAGCAAAGCACAGTATAGCACATAGTGACAGCTGGCACTCCACACACTGCATGGTGGTCTTTTTCTGCTTCCTCGGCCTCACCTGGCTGTTCCAGCAGACATGGCACCGCCTTCTGCTAATGGTGACTCCATCTCGTTCCAGAGGCAGGTAACCGAGCTTGTGCACATTTAGATACTGTGCACACTGCATATGGTCCTGAACGGGGCGCCCAGGTTGTGCCACTGCCCTCTGTGGCGTAGCATACCTGTCCAGGAGCTCCACCAACACCTGTTTTTGGAACCTCCGCAGGCTACTGAACTTCCTGGGTGTGCGCGGATTCCGAAGCCTGTAGATATTGTAGGCATTCAGCATTGACATGTCCACCATGTGCAGAAAGAACTTTTTGTACCATCTGCACGAGGTACGCAGACAGTCGATGAAGCCTATCTGCATGTCGGACTTGTCCACCAGCCTCATATTTATGTTGTAGTCCATTACAGCATCGGGCTTGGTCACCCTGACTTGGGTGCGGCGATCCACCTTGCCAGTCTCAACCATTTCCCCCTTGTGGACGGTGCTCAGGAGGTTGACCTTCCGCTGGTCGTGCCAGTGAATAGCCAGAATGGGTCCCGACTTCTTCTTGAAGACATCGCCTTTCTTGGTTTTAGGAGGGAAAGTTGGCATGCCCTTCCTTTTTCGCTCTAACTGTGCCTACAGTCCCCGTCTTGCGCTGATGGAGGTACTTTGAGAGAGTGGGGGACGTGTAGTAGTTGTCCGTGTAGAGGACGTGATTCTTCTGGAAGTACCGGTTCATCATGGCTTGAACCACTGCTCCGCCAAAGCCAATGAGGGGGTCTATTTCCACGTCCCCTTCCTTCCCGCTGTAGACCAGGAAGTCCAGGACATAACCAGTTTGGCAATCGCACAGCACAAAGAACTTTATACCAAAGCGATGTCTCTTTGAGGGGATGTACTGCCTGAAGCTCAGCTTTCCCCGGAACAGCACAAGAGACTCGTCAATACAGACGTTGCAGAAGGGCGTGAAGTATGACGTGAAACGTTCTCGCATCATCTCGTACAACGTCCTAATCTTCCACAGCTTGTCAGAGAGATGCATGTCGGTGTTGGTGACAAGATGGAGCGCTCCGAGGATGTCGAGGTACCGGTCTCGAGAGATGTATTTCCCGAAGGCAGGGGTGGATATCAGATCTTTGGTGATCCAATAGTCAGCCAACCTGTGCTTCTTTACATGAGGCATTAGCATGGTGATTGCCAGGAACACCATGAACTCGGGATGAGTCACTGGGGTCCACCGCTTCATGTGGCCCTTGGTCACCTTGCCAAAAAAGTTCACCTGGATTTGGTGGTGCTTGTTTGTCTCTTCTATGACAAACTCAGTAACCTCCTTATCAAAAAATGCCTCAAAAAGCTCATGTGGTGGAGCATTGGGGCCTGCGGGAAAACTTGGGGTAACTCCTGAACCCTCCTGTACCTCATCAAAAGGGGTAACATCAGGGTCATTCACTTCATCAGCAGCCACATCCTGCCAGTTGAAAATATAAAATGGGTCCTGCTGGCGACGCTTACGAGGAGCTGCAGCTGGGGCAGCATGCCCACGAACTTTGGCGGCGCGCACCCTAGGGCGGCCAGGAGCGCGACGGCGCCCAGGCCCAGCCCGGCGGCCAGGGCGGCCAGGAGCACAACGGCCCTGGGCAAAGCGTCTGGGTTGAGGGTCGTCGATGTCCATAAAGTCATCGTCGTTGTCGTCAGAGCCGTCATCTTGCCCTGACGGTGGACCCAGGTAATCATGGCCAGAGTCATCTGTGAGGTGCCCTTCATCTTCAGACCCCCCCTCATAATCTCGCGGGGAACGAATGATGCGTGGGCGGCGTGTAGGTCGGCGAGGTGGGGAAGGAGTGGCAGGTGAGGCTCTGTCATCTTCATGCAGAGGTTCGGGGCTCCTTGGCCTACGACGATTCGTAGACAGCACTGGTTCAGTGTCTGTAGGTGCAGGTATGGATGCGAGGTCAAAAACATCGTCAGGAACCTCTGTTGTAGGCTGGAGAGGTGGGGTGGACCCTGGGGAAACTTGCGGGGGCGTATGGCTGGGACCGGCAGGGGTGGAAGCCGCGGGAGCCTCGAACAAAGAGCGCCTACTTGTAGCTCCTTTTTTTCACATATTTTCTCCCTTTTTCCTTTTCTGTAGTAGTATGTCTCCTCTCGGGGGAAATAGGGGGTAAATAGGCCGAAAGTGGGGGGTCCTCAACCCTAGGCAGTGCTGGTGGTGGTGGGGAAGAATGGCGGGCGCCTGGGGCAACTTGGGTGGCGTGGGTAGATAAGGAAGACAATGGCGGGTCAACCTCACCCTCACGCTCAGCCTCACTGGCACCCTCACGCACTGCTCCCTCACCAAGTTTTAGGGCCTCTTTCCTGGCTGCCGCGGCCGCCTTTTCAAGAACTTGCTTCTTATAAAAGCGTATCTTGAATGGGGATTTAGCTGGCGAAGGGCTAGGTGTCGTGTCACTCAACCTAAACTTGGCAGTCGACCTAGTGCTGTCCCATTCGCTCACTCTCACTACACTCTCATCACCTTGCACAACTATATCACATTCAGTACTATCATCACTTTCATCGTCATCGTCAAATCCAACAAATTGCGCGTCTCTTTCATGAATTTCGTCTAGATCGTCTAAATTTTCACTATAGTGAGACTGATAAGACTCGGAGCTATCACTGCCCAAGTCATCAACACTATTTTGTCCTTCACCACGTTCATAACTCCTCAAAGCTATTTCAATACCTCCGGGAGTCAACGCATCTTGTACGTGCCTTTGCGTTAGGGCGCGACGAACATGGGCAGGCGTCAAAGGGAGCAGGGAATCGGACACAGGGGAATCACTTTTTGGGCTAGTATCCATGTTGGCGGCAGGGTAGAGACTGTTTTGGTGGCGTACATGGTGTCTGGTGGCGTCACCTAGCGACCACGGAACAAAATTTTTACGCGCGCCATTCGAAAGCACATACGCAAGCAATGGTACAATGTTGTACCACCCGGGTTCCTCGGGTCAAAACATAATGGTACACACGTGTACCACCCGGGGTTGAAGGGTTAAAGATATGAGCCTTTTACAACACTCACCATCCGTCTACACTGCTTAGGTTGCCAGGTATGTCATTATTGTAACTTATGTTACACTTTTCTACAGCAGACGTGCGCGCTGGGGAGAGAAAGAGAGAGAGAGAGAGAGAGAGAGAGAGAGAGAGAGAGAGAGAGAGAGAGAGAGAGAGAAATGCCTTTCATTTCACTCTAGTAATAATATGTCGTGCAGTACTACGCAATTGGGGATGTCCATGTGTAGCAATTCCCCCCACCTCTCTGCTATCTCTATCTCTCTCTCTCTCTCTCTCTCTTACCAAGGGAGGTGGTCTATAGTAATTCAATTGATACCTTTTAAAAGAGACGAGACTGGCCTATCATCTGATGGAGATAGGATTAATATGAATGAATCAGTAGGTATGTAAGTGTAAGTGAATGGAATCTTGTCAAGAACATTGTTCTTGACTTAAAGAGTGCTGGCTTATTATTCCACAGGGGTTGATAGCCTCCGAAGTCCTATTTTAACTAAGTGACGGCGCCACAGCAGAAAGAACCACAGACAGAAAAGAATTGTCGACTTTGAACTACAATCACAGGATCTACAGGTGTGTGTGTGTATGTGTGTACACTGTAAACAAATCTAGGTTATAAAAAGGGTATGCAAAAAGGTATATTACAAGATAATTGGGTATATAGTGATTTGCCTTTATATCCTCGTATTATATATGTTTATTTCTACCAAAATATAAATACATTCTCTATAATATATATATATATATATATATATATATATATATATATATATATATATATATATATATATATAGAAACTATATATATATATATATATATATTGCCTACTGTATATATATATATATATATATATATATATGTGTGTGTGTGTGTGTGTGTGTGTGTGTATATGATGTACTGTATACATGTGATGTGAGTATGCGTATGTGCTATCAGTATGGTCTATAGAGCGTATAGACTCTATAAACTATAGAGGATGTTGTAGGGTTGCCAGGTGTTGCTTGCGTGCTGGGTGGATATTTCAACCAGTAGACCCTTTTAACTATAAAAACAAAAAAAGTCAAACAGATCTTAACAGGCGGTCCTACCCGCGGTTACTCCCTTTACATTGGTGCCACATGTATAATCCCTAACAACGAATATATATTATTTTCGGTATTAAGTACCTTAAGTCGGTTTGAAATGCTCAGGCTATTTCTACAGGTACAAAAAAGCTTTATTGTTTTTATAATTAATTCGGTTATTAGTAAATTCAATGGACATTGTATACAGCTTGCCACAATGGCTACCGCGACGTTGTCAGACGTCGGCCAAAAAAACTCATCACAAATTTCACGTGATGGCGACCTGCCAGGCGCGCGAAATTTATACTCTCACTTCATTTCATTCCTGACTTTGACACCATCCACAATGGAAGCCGCTCCAAATCGCCCCACCACTTGCATAGTCAGACAAAACAGATGGTACAGAGGGGAAACCTCTTAAAAAAAAATGCGCCGAAACTTTGTGATATTTTCTCAATATATATATATATATATGAGAGAGAGAGAGAGAGAGAGAGAGCGAGAGCGCCAAAAAACTGGGGGGGGGGGAGAATAAAGTGGATGCAAGTGTGGTGTGGTGTATGCGGGGTGGGGGGGTAGAGTGGTGTGGTGTGTGTGGGGGGGGGGGGGGGGGTGAGGTGTGTAGGGTGAGTGAGAGAGAGAGATAAATAGTAATATAATTTATTATAGCAATAATAATCTATGCATTCATGTGGGCTACACAGTCTTACACATACAGTATATAGAGAGAGAGCTGATCTCCCTACATTGACCTTGAACGGGGGGAGGTAGCGAGAGTAATTTGGAAAGGTTGTCGTACGGAAAGGGTCAAGTGGACAGGTGGCACCAGTGTAAGGGTATGTGACCGCGCCCATAACCGCCTGTTTGGGTCTGTAGGACTATAGTAGATCTCTCTCTCTCTCTCTCTCTCTCTCTCTCTCTCT
This sequence comes from Paralithodes platypus, assembly GCA_032716605.1. Classification (NCBI taxonomy): domain Eukaryota; kingdom Metazoa; phylum Arthropoda; class Malacostraca; order Decapoda; family Lithodidae; genus Paralithodes; species Paralithodes platypus. The sequence continues at coordinate 21,687,967 of CM064576.1, read as the reverse complement.
CTCTCTCTCTCTAAGTAACCATTCCAACCAGTAAACCATTTCAACCAGCAGACCATTTCATACATTAAACCATTTCAAACCTGTATGCCGTTTCAACCAGTATACCATTTCAACCAGTAGACCATTGCAACCAGTAGATAATTTTTAGACCATTTCAACCAGTAAACCTTTTCAACCAGTAGACCATTTCAACCAGTAGACCATTGCAACGAGTATACCATTGCAACCAGTAGACCATTTTTGGACCATTTCCAACCAGTAGAGCATTTCAATCAGTAGACCAATGCAACCAATAGACCATTTCAACCAGTAGACCATTTTTAGACCATTTCCAACCAGTAGACCATTTCAAACAGTAGACAATTTCAAACAGTAGACCATTCCCATCAGTAGAACATTTCAATCAGCAGACCATTTCAACCAGTAGACCATTTCCATCAGCAGACCATTTCAACCAGTAGACCATTTCAACCAGTAGACCATTTCAATCAGTAGACCATTTCCAACCAGTAGATCATTCCGACCAGTATACCATTTCAACCAGCAGACCATTCCAATAAGTAGACCATCGCAACCAGTAGACCATTTCATCCAGTGCCAGCTTATCCAATACTATTAGGTTACTATTAGGTTTGGTTAGTATAAGTTGATATTTGGTTATGGCCGTGTTTTATTTGGCTCTGGGTGTTTTGGCACTGGTTGAGAGCTACTGGTTGAATCGGTATACTAATTGTTTCCGGCAACCGCATGGTGTTTCATTGAATGGACGGCAGGGGTATTTCCCGTATGATTGGAGTATTGTGCTCTCTCTCTCTCTCTCTTCATCTATCTATCTATCTATGTGTATCCTTCTCACTCTCCTCCCCCCCTCCCTCTCTCTCTCTCTCTCTTTCTCTCTCTCTCTCTCTCTCTCTCTCTCTCTCTCTCTCTCTCTCTCTCTCTCTCTCTCTCTCTCTCTCTCTCTCTCTCTCTCTCTCTCTCTCTCTCTCTCTCTCTCCCTCTTATTTTTGAAAACAGAAAGTAATATACTATCTGCATGTTTGTATACCTATCTATACGTATGTCTGTATACCAACCCATGTATCTGTTCCTATACCGCTCTCTCTGTCTATCGACCTATAGCTATGTATGTATCTATTTGAGTGGTGGAAGCAGAAATGTACAGTCTAGGACAATAATATAGCTACTTCCCGATCCCTGAACAGATTTACCCTTCAGAATATGATGATGGCTTTCTTCATAGTTGTTTGTTTATTTATTATTATTTTGATTTTGAATATTATCAAAAAAAATCTTTCAGATTAGGAAGACCATGAGAATACCAATTAGGGATTAATGACTTTATATATTCCTAATCTGTATATCAAGATTTAACCCCTTCTGTACCGGTGACGTCTATTACATTATATTCTAGCAATATTTAGACGATTTTGTGCAGTTTAAGAAGGATCTGTGGTGGTCAAAAGGGTTAAGTGAGATAGTTCGAAGCTGGTTTATTACTGGAGGCCCTTCTTAAATTGAAGAAAATCGTTTAATAGTAGCCAGAATAGAGTTTAAAGAACGGTGCCGGTACAGAAAGGGTTAACACTATCTGGTCCGACGTCTTGTGGGTTGTTAGAATATTGTGTTTAGTTATTATTGAGAATGTTGCTTGTTTTTTTGCCATTTTGGAGCAATGTGTATGGATATTCATGTGGGCACCTGTACATCATTACCCCTTAAAGTGTAATATGACGCATGCTTTGGAGCAATGTGTATGGATATTCATGTGGGCACCTGTACATCATTACCCCTTAAAGTGTAATATGACGCATGCTTTCATGTATTTCTGGCTACCATTAGTCGATTTTGATATGCTAGGAAAATAAAGGGGTACTTGATATTAAATTACCCGTTATTACTTGACTTTCTTCCTCAACAACACAAACTCGTCTAATAATAGCCAGAATAGTGTGAGAAAACCACCTTCGTATACTTAGAGGGTACAACTACATTTACTATACAGTACAATGCATATAATAGCTAGGGTTAGGATTCAAACCTATGCAGGCAGGAGGTCTGTCACCAATACCACTACGGAAGTTAAAACGAGGAATCTGGTACTTCTACCTCCCCCCCCCCCCATATCAACTCGAGTGGGGGACAGGCAGTCTTTTAATCGAAATCCAGCTCCCCTAAGCATGACAAGATGTTTAGTTGTTGGCAAATGTAATAGCTAGGTGTATACTCTGAGAATACGGCCTTCGGCCGGGATATTTATCTATCGAAAACAAAACGAAAACAAAATATCCTGTAAGGGTCTGGGTGGGCATTAATTTAGTTTGAAGGAAGTCTGGGAAGGCCTTTTTGTTAGCCTAGGGCGCAAACTAACAAAACATCTCTCGTAAATGAAAAACAAAAAAGCTAGCAAAATCCTCAATTGTAATTCAACAAAATATCATAATAACCCACAATACGTCGGACGAGGTAGTATTAACTCCAGTCAGGTATTATTGTAGGGAGTGTTGATGGTGGCAGCAGAGGAGGTGGTGATCCCTCTGCTCTGTCACATATTGTATATCACTGACTGTACAGGCTATCTATGATACCTGGCCCAAGACCATACACACACACACACACACATACACGCAAGTTTACACGTAAGTTTATACACGATGGTTTAAAAAAAAATACCCTCATTGTTCCCTGATTAAATAGCACTGTATGAAAATTCCCATATTCAAAATATGCTACAGGGGGGCAATGCCTAGTGAGTTACTTGCTCAATAGGTGGCGTTCTGAGAGTGAGGGTCCGAGCCTGGGGAGTGAGACTGTGAAGCGCAGAGGCGAAGCAGCTTCAGAGATGGAGCTGGGTTCGAGCCGTGAAGTAGGTGCTTCGCATTTCTCACTCCCTAGACTGGAACAAGACCTCACGGGCCTCACCGTGTTCAGCGGTAGAGTGTAAAGGCTATCAGCCTATGCCCGAGAGGAAGTAGTTGGAATATAGAAGAAAAAAAAAAGAAAAAAAACACACACACACACATACATACACACACACACACACACACACACACACACACACATAGCGCTTGCCTGCCGTATCTGCAGATAGGTAAACATAAATATACAGGAAGTGGAATATATATATATATATATATATATACATAATTATATATACAGTATATAAGCAGAGATAGATAACTAACCTGCTAGTAATGAGAAGTATAAAGCTTTGATGACAAACAGACGCGGTGTGAACAGGTCCTTCAGAAACCTCTTTATTCCACTCGGTAGATGCATCCTCAACTTTGGTCTATAGTCTATTCAGTATGACCAGGCGAATTGATGTCCTCCTTTGGCAGTTGATTTCTGATGCTTAAAAACAAGAAGGATATGTTTCTTAAGGGGGCAGTGCTTGGTTTCTTAAGGGGGCAGTGCTTGGTTTCTTAAGGGGGCAGTGCTTGGTTTCTTAAGGGGGCAGTGCTTGGTTTCTTAAGGGGGCAGTGCTTGGTTTCTTAAGGGGGCAGTGCTTGGTTTCTTAAGGGGGCAGTGCTTGGTTTCTTAAGGGGGCAGTGCTTGGTTTCTTAAGGGGGCAGTGCTTGGTTTCTTAAGGGGGCAGTGCTTGGTTTCTTAAGGGGGCAGTGCTTGGTTTCTTAAGGGGGCAGTGCTTGGTTTCTTAAGGGGGCAGTGCTTGGTTTCTTAAGGGGGCAGTGCTTGGTTTTTGGTCTATATATTTATTTATTAATGTTTTTTTTACTTTCCTCGCTAGACCTCTATCAAGCTTAGAAAAACGCCCCCTAGACCCCCTTTGAAGATAAATTTGTAAACTTTTCGGTAGACAAATTTCCCGGCCGAAGGCCGGCTCCTTCTTAAATTAGAGGCTCGCTATCGCTTGCCAGGAAACAAAATATCGACACCTAAAGGGCACGAAAGGTCTAAATATTGAAAACAAAATGAGGCGAAAGGTCTGAAAATCGCCAAACTAACGGAACGAACGTCTTAAATCTGCCCTCCCCTTACGGATGATGTGTTGATGTTTGGAGACAGAAGAAGAAAAGTATATATGATTATCCTCCTTTTATTAACCCCTTCTGTGCCAGCGACGGCTTTCTAATTATAGTCTGGCTAATGTTAGACGATTGTATTCAGTTTTAAAAGGGCCTCCGGCAATTAACAAGCTTAGAACTATCTCCCTTAGCCACTTTACTACCATGGATCCTTCGTAAACTGCACAAAATCGTCTCAATATAGCTATAATAAAATAATAAAAGACGTCGCCGGTACAGAAGGGGTTAAGTAGGTGACGATTTGTCCTCCCTTTGTAACTGATGTACTATTATGTGAAGACAGAAGACAAGACGAATATATTTATCCTTCTTTCAATTTAGTCTTTTTAATATTTAGTACTGTAAAGCGATAATTAACCTTCGTCACAGCGCAGCATTCACTTCCAATTAATTTCGTGTTTACCTTAGGAACTTTCGGTGGTTTCGCTATATCTCCTGTGACTATTTTGTATTTGTTGTTGTATTTTCTCGGTATCTTGGGTATATTTTTCTTGGGGTATTTTATTTTCTTGGTGATTTTTTTTCTTGGGTGATTTCGCTTTTTCAGTAGCTTTGTTATTTTTCTTCAGTAAATTATCTTTTTTAGTGACTCTATTCTTGATCACTCCAACATCTCAGTGGGTATTGATTTTCCCCTTGGTGGCTTTGCTTTCTTCGTGATTTACTTTCTACGTGATTAGTTTTCTTTGTGATTTGTTTTCTTCGTTATTTGCTTTCTTCGTGGTTTGGCATTCTACGTGATTTAATTTCTTCGTGTTATCATGTTCTGTGGTGACTATTTTTGTCAGTGGTTTTCCTTTGATGGTTCGTAGATGACCTAAATGTCTTGTCTTGGTAACTTTGATGGTTCTCCTTAGCTGTCTTTACTTTCTTGGTGACCTTGATTATTATTATTGTTGATTTTGATGGTTCTACTTTGATGAGTTCACTTTCTTGGCGACTTTGATCTATTTTCTGAGTGACTAATTATTTTTTTCTTGGTGACTTTTATGGTTCTTCTTAGATGACTTCACTTTTTTGGTACCTTGGATTATTTTTCCTGGTGATTTTGGTGATTCTCCTTAGATGCCTTCGCTTTCTTATCTTGGTGACTGGTGGTTCTTCTTAGATGACTTCACTTTCTTGTTGACTTCGTTCCATACTCTTCAGTGACTGAGTTTTCGGCAACTTCCTTATCTCAGTGGTTTTAATGGTCCTGCAACCTGTGAAGGAAATTATTTCAATTAAATACAAATATCAATAATACAATCATAATGAACTTAAACGCATTTCAAAAGATATTTCATAAAATATGTGTGTATGTATGTACAAAGAGTACAAAGGAAATCAAGCAACAACAGATCTAGTGACCCTTCTAGGTTGCTTGTCCTCCAAAACACTGAGGATCAAGTGTCCAAACAGTGGTTTAGAGTGGGTAAGGGAACATTGGAAAGGGAATTACTGCCCTGGAACTAATGTCCGTGGCAGGATTAGGAAGTTAGTAGGGGACAGATGGGTTAGTAACTGAGGGGGGGATAAAATAAAGTTATTAATTTACAAACGCAGTCAGTGAGTGAGGAGGATAGATAGATATATATATATATATATATATATATATATATATATATATATATATATATATATATATATATATATATATATATATATATATATATATATATATATATCTATATATATATATATATATATATATATATATATATATATCTATATATATATATATATATATATATATATATATATATATATATCTGTATATATATATAGAGGGGGGGCGGGAGAGAGAGTGAAAGAGAGAGGAATATTTATGTCTGCCATTTCATTCAGGGAAGATGACGTCTGTACTACAAATCAACTGGGGATGTCCATAAGTAACACTTTTTAGTAAGACTTACTACTTTCTCTTTCCTAACTCTACCTCTCTCTCTCTATATATATATATATATATATATATATATATATATATATATATATATATATATACCGGTATATATATATATATATATATATATATATATATATATATATATATATATATACACTGTATATACAGGGTGTCCTAGGAGGAAAGGTCATAACTTTCTGAAATTATAAAACAAAATATTCTAAGCCTAAAATGATATATATGACATATTCCAAAACTCAACCAGTATTGAGATGTTGAATGTTGCAAATGGTATTTCCTTCAGTATTTCCCCATAAGGGTGTCCTAGCTGTCCTAGTGCCTACCACACCTCCATCTAACTGCAATTGTTGTACCATGTTTTTATAAAGATATTGAAATTCTGTAAGTTACAAATTGATTATAGACATATTAGCTCACTTTGGACTGATTGGAAACTATGTGACATGGAAGAGTCCATTACAATGATGCAGGGGAGGACACTACATAAAACTTTCAATATCTTTTTAACGGTTGAGATTTGGACTTTTTGTTATAGAACATGTTATGCTTAGAATACCTTTGTTTATAATTTCCCAAATTTATGACCTTTCCTCCTGGGACACCCTGTGTATATATATATATATATGATGTGGGTAGATTGTAGGCACCAATCGATCAGGGCTAGAACCAGGTGAGGTTATAGGCATGTGATAAAGAGTCGCTGGAACTCTTGTTTAATTTGCTTGGCCTCTCTTACTGATTTTCTTTGTGCCTCATTAACACTGAGAGCAATCCAGCTAGCTCTCACAAACACCTCCTCCTCCTATCCACTTCACTACACTAAACATGTACACTACACTTCATTCCTCCACACCAAAATTTTAAAAAATTATGAATTTTAGCCCAGCCTCGGAGTCCCCAGGGGCCGGGGACCATAAATGCCCCCTCACCCGCCCGACCTTCCCCTGACGACCCCACAAAATTACCTGGACCTCGGCCTGTTACTCTTTCTATAAATTTCTGCAACATTCGTGGACTTTCCTCTAATTTTCACTCTGATGAACACCATCTCTCCTCCTACAAACCTGATCTTCTTTTCCTCACCGAAATTCAGGTGTCTGATGCAACATCCAGCAGCCCCTTCTCTGTATCCTCCTACTTTCTCTATCCTAGTTTCAAAGCCAAAGGCGGATGTTGTGCATATGTGCACAACAAACTCACTTGCTCTCGTGTTCCCGATTTCGACTCCTCTCAATTCTCAATTTGATGGCTCAAACTTTCCTGTCATTCTCTTACTAAATATTTCTGTGCTGTCTATCTTTCCCCTAACTCTACCAACTTTCCCAAATTCTTTGACTATCTAAACTCTACAGTGGAACACATTCTATCCATTTCTCCTTTCTCTGAAATCTCCATCTTAGGAGATTTCAACGTTCACCACCACCAATGGCTCTTCTCTCACACTACTGACCCACCTGGTGAACAAGCCTACGTCTTTTCTATCCTAAATGACCTAGAGCAGTTAGTTCAGAAACCCACCCGTATCCCGGATTGCCTCGGAGATCGACCCAACATTCTTGACTTGTTTCTAACTTCTAACCCTTCTTCTTATACTGTCGATCTTTTCTCTCCTTTGGGCTCCTCCGACCACAAACTTATCTCGGTCACCTGTCCTATCTCTCCAGTACGGCCACCCGATCCTCCTAGCCGGCGGCGCTTGTGGCACTTTGGCACTGCCGACTGGGAGCTCTTCGGCAGTACTTCTTTGATTTCCCATGGAATGATTTCTGCTTCCGTGGCCGAGGACCCTCGGAGAGTGCTGAACGCATTACCGAGGTAATCCTATCGGGCATGGAAGCATACATTCCATTCTCTTTCTCTCATACTAATGCTAAAAAATCTTGGTTTACTCACGCCTGTTCTACTGCTGTCCGCAATAAGGAGGAAGCATTCAAACGGTACCGACGCCTTAAAGCTCAAGACTCTCATTCTTCCTATGTTTCTGCCCGGAATCAAGCCAAATCTGTTCTTCGACTTGCCAAGCACTCTTTCATCAATAATAAATGCACTGAACTATCCAACTCTAGCTCTTCCCAAGCTTTCTGGCATCTAGCCAAAAACCTCTCCAACAATTTCTCTTCCTCGTCTTTCCCTCCCCTTTCCCACTCTGATGGCACAGCCATCACTTCTTCCTCTGACAAAGCTAAACTCTTTGCTCAAACTTTTGCTAGAAACTCCACCTTGGATGATTCCGGTGCTATTCCTCCCTCTCCACCCTCCTCTCTTTTACTTATGCCTGTGTTCCTCCTGTTGTACTCAAAATCTGTGCTTCCGTGCTGACTCCCTGCCTAAGCAAACTCTTTCGTCTCTGTCTATCCTCTAACGTCTTCCCTTCATTCTGGAAGTTTGCTCTAATTCAACCTGTCCCAAAGAAGGGTGACCGCTCTCTACCCTCCAACTATCATCCAATTGCTCTCATCTCTTGTATTTCTAAAGTTTTTGAAACTATAGTCTTGCTTCCAAATTTCTTAAGCATTTCTCTTCTCATAATCTGCTCTCAGATCGCCAGTATGGCTTCCTTAAGGGTCGCTCTACTGGTGATCTTCTTTCATATCTTACTAACTCTTGGTCATCCTCCTTTCGGGACTTCGGTGAGACTTTTTCTATTGCACTAGACATATCGAAAGCCTTCGATAGAGTTTGGCACAAATCTTTAATTTCTAAACTACCCTCCTTCGGTTTCTATCCCTCCATCTGTGCCTTTGTCTCTAATTTCCTCTCCGGCCGTTCCATAGCTGCGGTTGTGGACGGCCATCGCTCACTTACTCACCCTATAAACTCCGGTGTTCCTCAGGGCTCTGTCCTATCTCCTATTCTCTTTCTAATTTTTATAAATGACCTTCTCAACTCCCATCCATTCATACGCAGACGAATCAACCTTACACTACTCCATTAGTTTTTCAGAACGCCCAAGCCAGCAATTCCTCAACGACAAACGGAATGAAGCCATAGAACACTTAAATTCTGATCTAACTACTATCTCCAATTGGGGCAGAGAAAACCTTGTTACCTTTAATGCTTCCAAAACCCAATTTCTCCATCTATCTACCCGTAAGGAACTCCCTGCGGACTATCCCTTATTCTTCAACAATACAAAAATCAATCCTTCATATTCTCTCAATATTCTTGGTGACTCTTTTTCTTCAGCTCTCAGTTGGAAGCACCATATTACCAGTCTTGCTAAGGCAGCCTCCCAGAAGCTGGGTGTGCTCAACCGCCTTAGGGGGTTCTTTACCCCTGCACAGCTTCTTGCTCTGTACAGGGGCATAGTGCGTCCTTGTATTGAGTATTGTTCACATGTGTGGGGAGGTTCTTTTCACACCGCTCTCCTAGACAAAATTGAAAGGAAGGCCTTTCGTATCATTAACTCCCGTCCACTCACCAACTCTCTGCAATCTCTCTCTCTTTGGCGCAATGTTGCATCCCTCTTGCTATTCTATCGCTACTATAATAATCAGTGTTCCTCAGAGCTCTCCCAGTGTATACCACCTCCTTTACGTAGGGCATGTGGTACCCGTCATGCAACACAATACCACCCCTACTCTGTGCAACTCTCCAACCCAAGAGTGAAACATTACTCTCAATCTTTCTTCTATTCAACAGCTAAGCTCTGGAACTCTCTCCCAGAATCAGTCTTTCCTTCTTCATATGACTTAAATTGCTTCAAACTCCGTGTGTCCAGGCATTTTGGCTCGAACGTCCCTTGATTTTGGCCCTGTCACTCTTTCAACTTTGGGGGAGGCACTCGCTATAGGCAGTTCTGCCTTTTGCCTCCCTCACTCACATAGAAAGAAAAAAAAAAAAAATATATATATATATATATATATATATATAAATACAGTATATATACTGTATACACTCCAATTTACTAATTGTATCTTTTTATATATCTTACCTACAATTGGATGCAATTACCTTTCATTACTTCCTATTAACCCCTTCATTACCGGTGATGTCCTTTTCATTATATTCTGGCAACTATTAGACGATTGTATTAAGGTTAGGAAGGACATCTACTCATTAAAAGGCTACAGACTATCACAATAAATCTTTATAGCTACCATATATCAATCCTAAGCTTCATAAAATCGTCTAAATGTAGCTGAAATAATATAAGAAAGACGTGGACGGTAGAGAATAGGTTAATTAACCTGGAAAGCGCGAGCTATTGGTAGTGCACACCCTACCGCCAAGGGACGATATTATGCTTCATTCCTCCTAAAATCGCCATTTTACGATAAATATCGTTATTACTTATTCATATGCGCCTATTTTACGTGTAATATGAAGATATTAACATGTAACAGCAATAAAACAAGTGGGAATAGTATTTGGGGGGTGAAATAGACGAAATATTGCCGACCCTCCAGTAATGAAGTGTGAGACGAACGCGATGTATACCCTCTCTCTCCGAAGCCTTGAGGCAGACTAAAGCCTCTCTCTTACTCCCCACGCACTCGATAGGTGCAGGACAACACCTTGGAACTGGGTTGGAGATATTGGCGCGATTAATAAACCGATAAACAAGGGAATAAGAGGAAAAATAGGTGAAAATTGAAGGGGATGGAAGGGGTTTTGACACATGTAGAGGGGTGATAGGAGGTATGGAGTGGAATGATCTCACTTAATCACATATTCCTTTGTTTTAAGTACTACAGGGACCTTTCAAAAGACTTTTTTTAGGCCTTGGATCTTAAGAGATTTGTCGCCTTTCTCCACCAAAACCTCTTAAGAGTCTTCTCGCCGTTCTCGAGTTAACACCTTACGAGCGGCCTATGCGGTTTATTTATATGTACCGCCCAGCGGGGTGTTTTTAACCAAAATAGGGCTGTTTACGTGATCATTTTCATGCCTAAATAAGACCCAGAACGTAAAACAAGTATCTATCCCTGAAAGGGCATAAACAGAGCTTTCGAATGACACCATAACGATCCTTTTATGATGGCTAGTTTTCTTGCAATAACCGTGCAACGCGAGTGCAAAAAGCATGTAATTAGGCACTTTCCCCATACAATTCCGTATATAGCGAGTGAGAGAGGGAGGGAGGAGGTGGGATTCGTGTCAGTAGGTTCGCCGCGGTGGTCTGGAGCAGTCATACGCTCGCTACTCTCCTGCCACCACTTGTCTCTCTCTCTCAGCAACATTACGTGCTGAAATTGCCACACGACCTATGTCGAGCGCCGCCACATAGTCCAGCTTTATTTAACTCGACTTATGTTGCTCGCCGCTAATTAAGGGTTAAAACCCTGATCTATAATTCGGCTAGTAGAAACGTACGAAAAATATTACAAATTCTGCGACTCGACGCTGATATTGTGCACGCCAAAGTCAAGCCGGTATCACACAAGCATTTTTTACCCTCAACCTATATCGACAACTCTGATCTGGCAGCTTATGAGTTAAACATTGAAGATAATTTCGCCACCTCAATTATTCAAACATCTACCTAGTTTTCGATAATAATGTCGAAAATTGCCATCAATATTGCCAAAAAAAAAGAAAAAAAAAAAAAAAAAAAAAAAAAAAAATAATAATAATTACAGTTGCAAGCAACGTTGTCCGGGGTTCGAGGGGTTTTGCAAGCAGGGTATTGTGTTGGATACAAAAGTTGTGTCACAGATATCAAAAGATCATTTAACTTATCAGGCATGGAGAAACTACAGAAGGAACAGATTGTGCAAACAAACAAGAGCGAGAGAGGGAGAGATTGCCTGTATAAGAGATCTGCCTCTATTCGTTTAGTAACAGAGTTGTAGATATGTGGAATAGGCTACCGAGTGCTATAATGGGATCAAGAACAATAGAGCTTCAACTTGAAATTAGATAGAACGAGACGGGTTGGGTGTGAAAGGGATCTGCCATGTGTAGGTCAATCGGATCTCTGCAGACTCCCGTTTTCTTATTTTGTTTATGTTCTCATTTGTGAGAGAGAGAGTATGGCAAGAGAGAATAGGATGTCATAAACGTAAGGAAGATAGCGATAAATATGAGAGAGAGAGAGAGAGAGAGCGCGGGATGGGTTGGGTGTGAAAGGGATCTGACATGTGTGGGCCAATCGGCTCTCTGCAGACTCCGGTTTTCTCATGTTCTCATTTGTGAGAGAGAGAGAGAAACTAGGATGTCATAAATGTAAGGAAGACAGAGATAAATGAGAGAGAGTTGTTATGAGATGGGTTGGGTGTGAAAAGGATCTGTCTTGTGTGGGCCAATTGGCTCTCTACAGACTCCCATTTTCCTATGTTCCTATTTCTTACAATTGTGTTTTGGTTGTAGGTATATGATAACATGGGTGTATAGTAAGTAGTGTAAATAACAGGTAACGTTTATGAGATGGGTTGGGTGTGAAAGGGATCTGCCTTATGTGGGCCACTTGGCTCTCTGCAGACTCCCATTTTCATCTTGGTTGCATGTGTGAGGGATCTGCCTCATTTGTACCGGTGTGCAAAACAAACAAGAGCGAGAGAGAAAGAGATTGGCTGTGTAAAGGATCTGCCTCTATTCGCTTGGTAAAAGAGTTGTAGATATGTGGAATAGGCTACCAAGTGCTATAGTGGGATCAATAACAATAGAGCTTCAACATAAAATTTGATAGGACGAGATGGGTTGGGTGTGAAAGGGATCTGCCGTGTGTGGGCCAATCGGCTCTCTGCAAACTCCCATTTTCAGCTTGGTAGCATGTGTAAGGGATCTGCCTCATTTGTACCAGTGTGCAAATAAGAGAGAGACAGAGGGAGATTGGCTGTGTAAGGGATCTGCCTCTCTCGTAACAGAGTCGTAGATATGTGAAATAGGCTACCTAGTGCTATAGTGGGATCAAGAACAATAAAGAATTTCAAGATAAAATCAGATAGACATATAGACGAAATTGGTTGGATGTGAAAGGGATCTGCCTTTTGTGGGCCACTTGTCTGCAGATTCCCATGTTCATCTTAGTTGCATGTGTAAGGGATCTGCTTCATTTGTACCGATGTGCAAGCAAACGAGCGACAGAGAGAAACTGGGTGTGTAAGGGATCTGCCTCTATTCGTTTAGTAACAGAGTTGTAGATATGTGGAATAGGCTACCAAGTCCTATAGTGGGATCAAGAACAATAGAGTTCAACATAAAATTAGATAGGACAAGATGGGTTGGGTGTGAAAGGCTGCCACGGGTGTGTCTGGCCACCATTTACAATACCTCTACAGATGGGACCAAGAGAATCACCTCTACAGTACCTCACTTGAGGATTGGAAATAATAGAAAAGGAATTAGGAGGAACAAAAGCATGGCCTGCAATATAGAAAAAGTCAAGAAGAGTGAATCAAAGAAAAACATTTATCATGCAGCCATGCAAGCCTTTTATATAAAGAGTATAGGCCTAATCTTAAAATATAGAGAATAACCTTGTACATGTATTATTAGGGTAAGTGTTTTTATAGAATAATGATTGCCTTCACTATAAGGAAAAGAATGAAATTCCCATACTACTATTCTGAGATAGGTCAAATTGAGTTCAAATTATCATCCAAATATAGCAGTGAGGGTGAAAGATGTACCGGTACTGAGTGATGAGTTTTCAGTTCGCGTCGCAGTCCACCAGGGCTCTGTGTTAATGAAGCCCTTTCCTCTTTTTTTTTATGGTTCTGGAGGCACTATCTGGTGATTTCAGAGTTGGGCTCCCCTGGGAACTGCTATAAGAGTCCTGAAAATGCTTGACTAAGTCATGAAGGTCTGTGAGAGAGTCTTAGAAGGTATGATAAGGGAAAGATACTGTATTTACTTAAAAGATAGGGATCTGATGTTGTGTTTGCAGACCGGGGGAAGGCCTTTGATAAGGTGGCAAGAGAAGTTGTGCAGTAGGCTAGGAGAAAACTTGGCGTTGAGGAGTGGCTGGTGCATGTGATAATGAAGATGTACGAGGACTCACAAACGGTAGTGAGGGTGAAAGGTGTACAGCTGAGTGAGGGACATATACTAGAAATTTGGTGAGGGTTAGCTTTATATCCCACGTACTGGTTACTAGGGACATATACTAGGTGTTAGGTGGAGGTTAGTTTTGTATCCCACGTTAGTTTTGTATCCAAAGTACTGGGTACTGGGTACTAGGGACATATACTAGGTGTTACGTGAGGGTACTGAGTGATGAGTTTTCAGTTCGCGTCGGAGTCCAACGGGAAGTGTGTTAATTAAGCCCTCTCTTTTTTATGGTTCTGGAGGCACTATCTAGTGATTTTAGAGTTAGGCTCCCCTTGCAACTGCTATAAGAGGCCTGAAAATGCTTGGCCAAGTCATGAAGGTCTGTGAGTGTGAGAGAGTCTTTGAAGTTATGATAAGGGAAAGCATTCTATCGCCGATATGTAGTTTGGTTTCATGCCAGGACGTGACACAATCGACAACTTCATAGTCAGGCAGCTGCAGGAAAGATATCTACTGAAAGTAAGAAGTTGTGCAGTAGGCTAGGAGAAAATTTGGCGTAGAGGAGTGGCTGGTGCGTGTGATAATGAAGATGTATGAGGACTCACGAATGGTAGTGAGGGTGAAAGGTGTACTGAGTACATACATACATAAAATTTTAAGACTGAGTGTTCCACACATAAGTGCAGTTTCAGTCTCTTGTCCTAATGGTGGCATTCCAGGCAACCCTGTTAAGGGCTGCTTCACTTGTCAAGTTCTTGGATTTGAGATCGGCGCGTATAGTCCGATCCCAGGTCTTCCTCGGTCCACCCCTTGGAGCAGCTCCCTCCACAATCACAGACCTGCATTTTTTCACCCAATTTTGTTCATCCATTCTCTCCACATGTCCATACCATCCCAGTCTACTTGTACGCATCACCTCGCTAATACTCTTTATACCTAAACGTCTCCTCAGCTCAACATTTGATATTCTATCCTGTAGCCTGGCCCCACACATCCATCTCACCATTCTCATCTCATTACGCTCCATTCTGTTGACATCCTCTACTTTAACGGCCCATGTTTCTGAGCCATACGTCATTGCACTTCTAACACATGAGGCATACACCTTTCCCTTCTGAGGGAGAGGCATTCTTTTCATGGTCAGGATTGGCATCAATTCTCTGAACTTCCCCCAGCCACACCTAATTCTAGCAACAGTGGCAGCCTCGGCCCCGCCACCGGCAGAGATGGTATCTCCTAGGTAACAAAACTTGTTCACCAGCTCCAAAGACTCATTTCCAAAATTCACAGCCACAGGATCATCACTTAACACAAGCTCGCCTTTGCACACTACGCACTCAAATTTTTCTATTTGTGACTTATCCTTCAGCAGAGGCCCCTTTATTCTACTACAGCGCTTATACATATGCTAGGTGAAGGTTAGTTTTGTATCCCACGTACTGGGTACTAGGGACATATACTAGGTGTTATGTAAGGGTTAGTATTGTATCCCAAATACTAGGTACTAGGGACATATACTAGGTGTTACGTGAGGGTTAGCTTGGTATCCCACGTACTGGGTACTAGGGACATATACTAGGTGTTAGGTGAGGGTTAGTTTTGTATCCAACGTACTGGGTCTAGGGGGCGGCAGCCCCCACCCATAATACTAGGATAGGTTAGGTAAGGTTGTTAGGTTAGGCTAATGGGGATGGATGTAGTTTCCGGGTGTCGGTCGTCATACCTTTTGATACCTTTTGATGTGTTCGCCACTCTTCTAGCGGCACCAAGGAGCGCGACGCCCCTCGTTATGGGTGATGATTTGGTGCAGTAGACTGTTTGAAGCGACAGCTCGCTCCCTTGCGAGGATGGGCTCGTCTGGCACTTTTTGCAGTTCGACATCTAGGGCTCTCTTGAAGTTGTCTAACGAGATGTCCCTCATGTCTCTTACTCACCGTGGGAGTTTGTTGAGGAGACGTGGGCCTCTGTGTGATAACCAGCCCTCTCGCAGAGAACCCATAGCACCCCTGTTATTCATCTGGGGGATTTCGCATTCCCAGCCTCTCCTATCACTGAATTTCATGACTATCGGAGTATGTAGGTTTGGTACTAAACCCTCTGCGATTTTCCACGTGTATATTATTAGGTAACGTTCTCTTCTACGTTCCAGTGAGTACAGATTCAGTGATCTTAAACGCTCCCAATAGTGTAGATGTTTTATCGAACTTATATGCGAAGTGAAATTTCTTTGTACACTCTCTACGTCATTTATTTCACCTGCTTTGTATGGGGATGTTAATACGCTACAGTATTCAAGCCGCGGTAGCACTAGAGATTTGAAGAGCGTTATCATAGGTAATTCACCGCGTGTTTTAAAAGTATGCAGAATCCAACCCGTTAGACGTTTCGCAGCCGCCACTTTGACCTGGTTATGTACTTTGAAACCCATATTTTCAGACATTGTTACCCCAAGGTCTTTCACACTGTCTTTCCGTTCTATTATGTGGTTAGATTCTGTTAAGTAATTTGTAATTTCTTTAACACCATTATTATCTCCGTACCGTATTAATTGGAATTTTTCCTCATTGAATTGCATGTTGTTTTCCCTGGTCCACTGGAACACTACATTCATGTCTTCCTGCAGTCGGCCCGTGTCCTCTTGTGTGTTTACTATCTTGCTTAATTTTGTGTCATCAGCAAAAGACGACACTGTACTGTGTCTGGTGTTGGTATCTATGTCGCAAATTAGTATGAGGAACAGAAGGGGCGCTAGCACTGTTCCTTGGGGCACTGAGCTTTTGACATCCGAAGGCTCATGTTTACATAGGGCGATCGCCGCGGTTACCTTCGCGTCTATTTTGACGGTGATTTTTTCGGTTATTTGCCCCCTGCTGGCAATATGACGATGACATGACATGGGGGGGTGAGGGGTGGCAAAGCCCCCCCTCAACATATTATTGTATCCATTGGCATTCAAAATAGACGGGAACATGATTGCAAACGTCCGCCGCCTCCGTCATATTTACATTTGTCGATCGCCGTTGTTAAGTTCGCGTCTATTTTGACGGCGATTTATTTTGGTTATTTGCCCCCTGCTGGAAATATAGATGATGATGACAATAAGTCATGGGGGGGGGGGGGATGAAGGGGGGCAAAGCCCAACCTCAACATATTATTGTATCCCAAGGCAGTCTAAATAGACAGGAAAAGGATGACAAGCGTCCGACGCCTCCGTCATGTTTACATTTGTCGATCGCCGTTGTTAAGTTCGCGTCTATTTTGATGGCGATTTATTTTGGTTATTTGCCCCTGCTGGAAATATATATGATGATGACAATAAGTCATGGGGGGAGGGGGGGGGTGAAGGGGGGCAAAGCCCAACCTCAACATATTATTGTATCCAAAGGCAGTCTAAATAGACAGGAAAAGGATATACGCGTACGCGTAGTGTAAACAAGGTTGGCGATACACCCGGTAACTACATCCTACCCGGCTAATGTCCTTTCAGAGGGGTAGCCTATAAATTAGTAAACACTAGGATAGCCTATACCCGGTCAGGTGATACGCCCGATAACGCAACTCTTGCCGATAGGCCTAGCCTAAAGGCTAACCTATTCATAAAGGTGTCTATTTTGACGGCGATTTTTGTCGGTTATTTGCCCCCTGCTGGCAATATATATGATGGTGACAATATGTCATGGGGGGGGTGTTGAGGGGGGGCAAAGCCCCCCTCAACATATTATTGTATCCAATGGCATTCAAAATAGACGGGAACTTTATTGCAAACGTCCGACACCTCCCCCGCCACCGCTATGTTTACATGTGTCGATCGCCGTGGTAGACGCCGACTTTTTTTCGGTTATTTGCCCCCTGCTGGCAATATATTAGATGATGACAATATGTCATGGGGGGTGAGGGGGGGGCCTCAACAATTACCTCTAACCTCTGTATCTCAAAAAGGGCTAGAGCAAATTGGCTGCAAATTTCCACATCTAGGCTATTCCTTGACAGACTCTTCACAAATGGTAGACATATTAGCTTGATCACTAGTTGTTTTTTAGTTACAGAGGTTATAGGTCATGATTTCTTGCCTACTTACAGCGAATAGACTAGGCCTATTGTAGATTGGTAAAATATTTGCTTAATAGGCCTTGGGTATGTTGGTTGTGCAATTGTCTCGATTTGACTATTTTTACCTAATTAGGCCTAAAGCAGCCTGAGCCTATCATCGTAATTGTTTAATCGAAGTCCTCTTTTTCTAGTTATTAAAAACGTATTCTATGGTGTATTATATGATATATAGAAGCAATAGAACTGTTCAAATGACCTGGGAAGTGTATATTAAACCAAATACAAAACTTTGAATAATGAGCTAAGAGATAGGCCTATGTGTTTTTTATCACTTTTCAACCCAAGACCAGCGGGGGTCTGGGGGCAGCAGCCCCCAGGATGCCCAGGTTACCTTAGGTTAGGTTAATGACCAGCTATGTAAATACAGTAGTGAACATTTGGTTTAGTCTGTGCTCAAAAATCCATTTTCTTTAGGAGGAGGCCATACACTAAACAATTACCGAGCCTATTCCCAACCCCCAAACAGTATCCCATGTTAAGCCCTAGGCTAGGCCTAGGCCTAATCCCACTCTCAATCAAAATTCGAACTGATAAATTCGTACCTACCGGTAGCGCTGCCTAGGCTAGGCCTATATTTTTCGTGAATAGATATAGAAAATGGTTTAAAGGAAAGACCATCCTATATTATGTTCAAATAATATGTAATAGCACTGTGTATGGTTGTATTAAATTTAAATAGTGATAGATGTGTATATAAATGGGATACATACTCGGAAGTTCGCATACGTTCAGAAAATTATAGTGCAACACTGTTGCCAGATACTAATCAATCCCATTATCATTATATCATAATGGATTTTACTCATTTGCATAATTTCAAATACCTTGGACATTAATATAATATTTTCCTATCCCGAGAATCCCGAGAATCCAAGGACAGGGTAAGCAAACATTCTTCTTCACCGCCATCAAAGACTGGAACGACCTACCCCAGTCAGTCCGTGAAAAGAGAACACTGTATTCCTTCAGACGTAGCCTGAAGGAACACCTGAACCAGACAGCTGCGAGAAGGGAGCACCAAGCTTATGTCTACTACTAAATGCGACATAAGAGATAGACAAACCAAACTGAAATGATTACTGATTACGGATTACTGATATTTACTATAGGATGTAAGGTATCTTAAAATAACCCCCTAGAAATACTTTCTCTAAAGTATCTATTTCTTTATCCTCCCCATTTTCCCCAGCTAACCTAATCCCACAAGGACCCCAATGGAAATACGCCTAACAGCCTTATTGGGCTATCCTTAGTTGGAATTATGCAAGGCTGGTACATGTCATATTTGTAACATACTATGTACTATGTGGTACCAACTCTGTAAATTGCTAACTGAATAAATATTATTATTATTATTATTATTATTTTTTGTAGTGATATTTGTATGATTTAGTGGCATATTGGTGTCTGTCTAGGGTTATAATGCATTGTGAAAGTTACCTCTGAATCTGTGACCTGGTAACAGTTCGGTATGGGCCGGCTTAAGTAACCCCACTTTCTTTGAGTACTACATGGCAAGAGAAGCTTTCGGTTCTGTCATTACTGTTCAAGGCAAACAGCAACTGCTAAATTCGACATCATGTTCAAATAATATGTAATAGCACTGTCTATGGTTGTATTAGACAAAAATTGTGATAGGTTTCTATTTATGTGGATAAATAGTATTAAGCTGAATAAACTAAATACCGAAAGTTCACTAGAGTGGTTGTTGATACATTTGCTAGATATGAGGGAGGAGGGAGGTAGGAAGGAAGGGCAGGGTAAGTCACACAGGCAATTGCCAAAACTTTAAAGGTCCATATCATTGTTATTAAACAAAGCATTTGGCAAAGGGAGGAATTGTTAAAAACCTTAGCCAATACTCTGTCATTCACCAAAAATAAATTTGAATTATCATTATTATTTGGTAGGGTAGGTATCTATAGGTAGGTTGGCTAAATAATTGCTGGAATTCGTAGGGACTCGAACCGTTTTGAGAGAGTTAAATACAAAACAAATAATAGATCTGAATAATAAAGAGACTATGTTATTAAGCAAAACTGGGGGATGCGTGGAAGCCTATAGACTGTAGACGGTAAACTTTGTGTGGGTAGCGAATGCGGTTTCAAAGTCATTTAAGAATAGACAGTTTTCAATGCTGCGGCCAAACTATTCCACCCATTTATATTCTTTTGGTATCAAAACGTTCGGAATCGCGAGCCTCACCCAACTACACAAGCATGGCTTTGATCATCGGCGTAGTTTTCAAGATGTGGAATTTTAAGTGAATTAGAGATTTTTTCAAGATTGCCGGAAAAAAACCCATGTGCAAAAGCAAACCCTTCTCTATAACATTTGCGGAGCATTAGTAGGGGAGTCCATATGCCAAAGCCCAGTCGTTTCCTATGAGTGGGAGAGACGGTATTTAGGCGTCAAGTTTTTCGGGAAATCGGCTGCCACGGACCTGTTTGGCCGCCATGCCGGATGTTTAGCATATCAAAAGTTGCCCAATACAAAAACGCACCTCTTGTGAAAGTTTGATCCCGATCCAAAAAGCGGTTCTAGAGTTATTGCGTCGAAACCGGCGCGTAAGAAGTATTTGGATGAAAAACCGGGTTTAATGATTACAATAGGGGTTCCCCGTAGGGGTCGAACCCCTAATAATAATAAATACAGAATATATATACAAATTAATATATGGACATTGAAACCCAATAATCATGAGGGCCTTGTCTAGCATATAACAATCGGTATCTACATTCGGAAAATTGCAGACGAGAATCGCCACAAAATGTCTGAAAATTTCTCTTGTATGACTATACTTTACTTACTCACACTTTACTTTTGAAATAATTGGATGAAAGATGTCTAGGACCCATTGACTTCCTGCATAAAATCGACTATTCGTGTTGAGAATAAAGTTGAAGGGAGCCCACCTCGCTTTTTCTCTCTTTCTCTCCCTCTCTCTTTGGCTTTTATCCATTCGGCCCCATTCAGCCTACTGTTTTAAGCTGTTTACCCCCATCCAGGTGTCAATATTTTTCTGGCGAGTGGTAGCGAGCCAGCATATATATTTTTGTTTTGACAGCAAGCTAAATTTGTACATTTTTCGATAGAAAAATGTCTCCGGCGAAGCCGAATTTCTCCATACAATGCTGGCTCGCTATCGCTCGCCAGGAAGAAATAGACACCTGGATGGGTATAAACGTCTTAAAACAGTTAGCTGCATGGGGCCCAATGGATATAAGCCAGGGAAAGAGAGAAAAGGAGAAAAAAAAAAAAAACGGTGCCCCCTTAATCGCGACCAGGACTCAAGCCCCCTTTCGATAACTCCAGTCCCTTGGCACAGGTCATCTCCTCGCCATCCTTTATGCCCAATGTGTGGAGGCAACTGTACCAGTCGGTCGACAGAGCAGTCCCCTTGAAATTTGTGTTTTCTTAACCCCTTCTGTACCGGCGACGTATGTTATATTTTATTCTAGCAATATTTAGACGATTTTATGCAGCTTAGAAAGGATCTGTGGTAGTTAAAAGGGTTGATTGAGATAGTTCGAAGCCTTATAATTGCTACAGATCCTCCTTAAAGTGAATACAATCGATTAGTAGGAACCAGAATAAAATCAAAAGACTTCGCCGGTATAGAAGGGGTTAATCCAACACAATTCAAGATAACACAGTAATACTGTAATGCCTAATAATGATGAATATACCGAAATTATGCCATCACAATCCCACACCAAGTTTACGATACTAAATAAGCCAGAACATCTTATAAATCCTACAATATAATAATTAATGAATGCACACCAAGAGAGCTACGATATGGGAACCATTATATATCCATGCACGGCTTTATTACTGAACAAAAATACTATATTCCTTACTCCAATCTCTAATATATTCAATGATACACTTCGCACACACGCGCATGTAATATATAAAGGCATCCTTGCTTGTAAAATCATAAAATTAGGCCTAGCTAGAAACACAATTTCAAATTTCAGGGCTGTCACCATTTTCCCGTAAATTTTGGAGCAGCTCAAAAATCAAACTTAATTTACTCCCATAAGACACATAGTAATTTATAATGACTGTTCTCATATAACCTAACACTCGCCATGACTACATCTTATTCTAAGCATATTTTAGATCAACTTGACACATATTACAGACTTTATTATTCATCAAATAAATTATATATAACAATAAAGTAAATATTAACAATACTCCTACTTATCTAATATTTAACATAATACCTTTTTCAGCTCCATTAACCCTTCCAGCCCGGGTGTCATTTTAAAATGACACCAAAACAAAAGGGCCGGAACCCGGGTGTCATTTTAAAATCCTTGTGCTTGAAAGCGTGCTTCAAAATTTGCGCGGCCAATTTTGGCATGGTAGGAGCGACCGCAGCGCCATCAAGCCTCAACTACTAGTGTTATCAGTTCGTACGTGGCCGCCATAGCGAGTAATACTGAAAAAATGTTTTCCGACGTGTCCGATTCGTTGCAACCTCCCGCGGGCCCCAGTGCTACCCCACTCGCAACTTCAACGCCTGTTCCAACCGAGAAGAGAGCTCAACAAAAGAAAGTTAAGCGTTTGTTGAGTGATAGCGCTATACAGCGACAACTTTTTGAAAGTGATGAAGAGAGCAGTGGCGAAAGCTTGGTGGACAAGGTACAATTTATAAGTGAAAGTGAAGACGATTTCCTGGGCTTTGGAGACGACGATAATGTCGATTTATTTGAGGGGGGAGACAGTAGTGATGATCCTGATGTGGAAATGTTTCAGGAAGGTGCCATTGAGCTTCCCAGTGTGCTAGAACATAGGCCTACCCCCTCGCCATCTTTGCTAGGTCAGCCTAGGCCTAGCCCTAGCCCTACCCCAGGACCTTCCCCTTTGCTTGCCCGTACGCCCTTGAAAGTGGGCAAATATTTCTACAAATAATCATTGATCAAAAGTGCAGCTAAAAAAGCACGCAGGGCAGCCGCAGAAAAGCATAGGGAAGCTGAAGATAGCGATAATGACGCTGGCCTAGCAACCACCCGCATTCCATTGTCCCGACGCCTTGACGCGGGACGCCGCGTGGGTCACCCACAGCCCTCGCCTTCATCTCTCGTTCAGGATGACCAAATGGCCTCTTCAAGTGGTATTGGTGATGTGCCACAGGCCTCAACACACCGCAGAGCATTATTTCCTTCTGAAAAGCCCTCGGCTCGCCGCAAAAGGAGCCCAACTCCCGAGGCCTCGGCTCCCATTCTTGAAGCTCCCGCAGCCTCCCGCGCCCGGTCACTTCTTCACCAGAATTGTCTCCTGAGGAGGATGCTGACGACCCCAACATTGCCCCAGATGACCTGACGTCGCCTGAGGAGGAAGACGAAGAGGAACAGGAACAGGAAGAGGAAGAGGATGTGCCGACAAATCGAGGGAGAGGGCGAGGTCGTGGACGTGGTCAGCCTGCCGACGCCGCTGCCCCTGGGCCTGGGCCTGGGCCTGGGCGTGGGCATGCAGGGCGTCCGCCTGGGCGTCCGAGTGGCCAAGGGCGTGTGCCAGGCCGTCCAGGGCGTGTGCCTGCTGCAGCACGACCTCGAGCATCAGCATCCGACCTGTTTGTGTGGACAGATGGAGCTGATTTTGAGCCAGATTGTCCTGCCTTTGAAGAGGTACAGATGGGTTCTGGGGTGTCACCAGCATATCCCTGTGGCCCAGATGCTACCCCCAGTGAACTTTTCTGTGGCTTCTATGACAATGAAGTCATGGAATACCTCGTCAAAGAGACAAATCACCACCATGCTATCTGTGCCAACTTTCTTGGGAGGAAGACCAGTGCCAAGATGGTGGCATGGAGAGCTCTCACTGTGGCAGAACTATATGTGTTCTTGGCACTCACAATGCTGATGACTCATATAAGGAAGCACGTTCTGGCTGACTACTGGATCACTGGCGACATCATAATGACTCCATCATTTGGCAAATACATGTCCAGGGACAGGTACTTCGACATCCTCTCCTATCTCCACCTGACAAACAACATGGCAGTCCACCTTCCCGACTCATTATGGAAGATCAGGAAGCTGTATGACATGATACGTCATCGGTTCACCACATACCTGATTCCTTTCCAGAAGATGTGCCTCGACGAGTCTCTGGTCCTGTTCCGTGGTAGGCTGCACTTCCGACAGTATATCCCGTCCAAGAGACACCGCTTCGGCATCAAGCTCTTCGTCCTCTGCGACTGCTTGATGGGGTATGTGCTGGTCTTTTTAGTCTACAGCGGCAAGGCTGGAGAAGTTGTGACTGACCCTCTCATTGGTTTTGGTGGCGCTGTAGTGAAGAAGATGATGGAGAGGCACTTCAATAATAACCACATCCTCTACACAGATAATTATTACACGTCGCCTCTCCTGACCAAGTACCTCCATGACCGCAAGACCGGAACTATCAGCACAGTCAAGGGCAAAAGGAAGGGCATGCCAGGCTACCCAACCAAGATGAAGAAGGCTGACATCTTCCACAAGAAGAGTGGCCCCATCCTCTCCATCCACTGGCATGACCAGCGCAAGGTCAACCTCCTCACCACATGCCACAAGGCCCAGATGGTCGCCACAGGGAAGGTGGACCGAACAACCAAGAACCCCGTCCAAAAACCAGCTGCTGTCCTGGATTATAACATCAACATGCGCCTCGTTGACAAGTCCGACATGCAGATGGGCTTCATCGACTGCCTGCGAACATCTTGCAGGTGGTACAAGAAGTTTATCCTGCATACGGTAGATATGTCGATCCTCAATGCCTACAACATCTACCGTCTGAGGACTCCAGGAGCCAAGAAGTACAAGTCCCTGCGGAAGTTCCACAAGCAGGTGCTACTTGAGCTCCTGGCTAAACATGCGGGTACACCAGGCAGGCCAATACAAGGACCAGGCCAGCTTGACAGAACGGGGTGTGCTGAATTCTTCAGGAAGCACCAGCTCAGCGCCCTTCCTTTCAAAGCACCAGGTAGTAACGTTAGGAGTCAGAAGAGGTGCCATGTGTGCAGCCACACAACTCGCAGACCCCGCAAACCCACAAAAACCACTTGGGAATGCCTCAAGTGTCAAGTTGGACTGTGTGCTGGCACCTGCTTCAACGACTTCCACACTCTAACAAACTTTTGAAGTGGAAGTGACAACAGTGAAAGTGACACTCAAATGTAGGCTAAGAATAATAATATAACTAAGTATAAGTGAAAAGGACACATAAGTAATAATAAGTGCCTTCAATAACAATATAAACAAGTGAAAGTGACACTAAAATATATATTTCTAACAATAAATAAGTGAAAATGACACTCAATAAGCCTAGGCCAGTCAAAGTGACAGTATAATAATAATAAAACTAAGTATAAGTGAAAGAGACACACAAGTAATAATAAGTGCCTTCATAACAATATGAATAAGTGACAGTGATACTATGTATATTATTAGCTTACCTAACAATACATAAAAGGGGAAATGACACTACCAATTATCAAAGTCCAGTGAAAGTGACACTAATAATCATAATAATAATAATAAAACGAAGTAATAAGTGACAGAGACACAAATAAGTTCATATAAATAACTTTATTGAGTGAAAATAACATAATAACTATAATAAATGACAGAATAACCAATAAAACACTATCAAATCGCTTCCTGGCATAATTGCGGGTGGAGCGACGAGTGCAACTGGGCGTCGTAGCCGGGCCCGCGGTTGAGTGTTCGGACGCGCCGAGGTAAATACGCGGCAAAAGTTACCTCTACTTCCATCAGCATCACTCCGGAACCAGTTGAGCTAGAGAGCTCTACTCAACGCCATTCTACGCAGGAAGGTAAGGCGCTCATTTCTATATATGTTTGATTAATGTAGGTCATATATTAAGCGAGATTAGCCTTAGTTTACTTTTGTTGATATTCGATCAGATTGCCCGGATACGAGCTCCGTCATTAGGAGAGCCTGCCCGGGCCAGGAGGGTTAAGGGGGGTCACCTGCTTTTTTTTTTATCTTTCTCTCCTTTTCTCTCTTTCTCTGCATTGTATTCATTCGGCCCCATTCAGCCTACTCTTTTAAGACGTTTATCCCCATTCAGGTGTCGATTTCTTCCTGGCGAGCGATAGCAAGCCAGCATTTCTCCGAAGCGTACCCTCCCGTGACAACAATCAGCCACAACATTATCAGCGCTCTTAACATGCCACACATCCAACTTGTGTTCTGGCAGCAAAACAACACTTTGGCACTGATAACCTGCCCAGTTCATCACAAGACTGGCATTTCTCTTCGCTCTTTCCGGCAATGGGGCCTGCCAAAAACCTTTCACTAGTTCTACCTTCGTGACGAGCGAGGCAGCCCCGATGCGGTCTATGGTATCGTCAACTCTAGGTAATGGATAGGCGTCTGTCAGGGATAATGCTTCCACACTCTTGCAATCACCAGACACACGGATCTTGCCACTCAACTCAGGTTGCAAACTCACTGGCAACGACCACTCATGATATCCTTTATCCCTCAGACCCTTTTTCCACATGTCGTCTAGCTCTGTTTTCACGACAGGCTGTTGAGCAGGATTTATACGGTAGGGCACTAACTTGAGCCTTGCACTGTCTCCAGCCTCCATGTCGGATTCTACCCCATACATCAGGCCTGGAGAAGCAACAAACATGCGGATGTACTGCCACAGCCTAGTAAACAACATCTCTTGGCGCTCAGACACAAGAGGTTGCAACTTATCTCGAAGAACAACATGCCTCGTGCCCTCCCACAACCCAGCCGAGACCGCAGCTTCTAAACTAAAGTCTCCCTCCTTCTCCACCTTCGTCCCTAGAACAGCCAGGTCATGAGAGGGACAATCAGTACCACCTGTGCAGTCACTTCCATAGTTCATAATTGCTAAGGCTTCCCCGCCGATACCGTATGTGCGCACCCCCGCATTCCATACGACTACATCTGCCTGTGCAGCATCACCGCCTTCAGCGACATGGCCAGATACAGTCGGTCTATGGTAGGGCTGTTGCATTCGACTAGAGAAGCATTGGGAGGCTATGCGACGACCGGGCACATCCACTCCACAGCCAACCTCACCAATCTGCTCAATGTCCTCCATCTGACCACCACCCTTGGCAGCCATGGGTCGACCCTGACCTGACAACCATGTCAAAGCCTCGTCGCCCACCTTGAACCACCGAAACAATGAGGCTAACGGTCTACAAACTCTCAAGTGACCTGCCCGCGGAACATCTTGCACCGCATGAGTTGTGAGGCTCGGGTGCTCGGCACGACCAGTGGGGTATGAACCGAGCTGGTGCTGGAGCGCTGCACACTGCTGCTCAGGCAGGTGCTCTAGTGCTTCCACAGCCACCAGACTCGTGTCCCCCGCCCACTGCTCCGCCGAGACATGACAATCCCAACTCTCCTCCACCTGTGCCCCACTGCCCCCCTCTCCTTCTCCACCTTGGCCGCTGCAGACCAACGCAGGGCAGACCAGCCTTGGTAGCTGGATACATATCTTTCTGCCTCACACATCAGGGGTATCAGGAAAACCCTCTTTATATAACATACACATCCAACTTCACGACATTGCCCTACATTGCTATCCTCTATCCATAAAACACTACTCTTCCCACTACATATCATACATGTAACACCATACACCTTACCCAATAAATATGGCAGTACAATTGTTAAGAGCAAACCTGGTGGTCCCTCGGATATCCACCCCCGGCAGGGTTGGGTCATTGACACAGGGCCCTCTCGGTCGTCATCATGCGACTGTGTCAAGAGCATTGCAACGTCCCAAAGCTGCTCGTCGGTGCAGCTTTTTGTTTAGCAATATAAGGGGACTTCACTCTAACATCAATTCTGTACACCAATTTCTTCAAGCAGAATCCCCTACTCTCCTTTTTTTGACAGAGACTCAAGTAACATCCACATCTGACACGTCTAGATTTAATTTTCCAGGTTATCAACTGCTCCAAAATCTCAGACCTAAAGGAGGTGTATGTTGCTTCGCAAAATCTGAAATTGCCCTGGAGGAGGTTACTAGTTTCAATTGTCTCTATTTTGATTATTCTATATACAAATTAATTTCTGCTGGTAAATTTAAATACATATGTTGCATCTACCGTTCCCCAAATACTCCTCCAGAGCAAAGTCTTTTTGATTCTCTGTCCTCACAACTCAGTGTCCTCAACTTAAATGCTTCTTCTGAAATCACTGTGTTGGGTGATTTTAATGTCCATAATGTTGAATGGCTCACTCATTCAGCCAGGACTGATGATGCTGGTCTTGAATGTGAGCTATTTGCAGACTCATTTAATCTCACTCAACTAGTCAACCAACCCACCCGTGTACCAGATAATCCTAATCATAATTCCCATCTACTGGACTTATTTTTAACAACCAATTCAGAAAATTATGATGTTACAGTGAGGTCCCCGCTTGGATCTTCTGATCACTGTCTGATACAGGCCACCTGTCTATCACCTACCACACCTTCCCACTCTGAACCTGTTTTGGTGACTAAATGGCATTACGATAGGGCAGACTGGGAGGGTCTTCAAGGTTTCTTTATTGATATTCCCTGGACCTCTTTCTTTTCTAATGATGCACACTCCACCTTGAGCCACATACAAGATTTTGTAAAAATTGGAATGGAAACTTTTATTCCTCATCAAAAGTACAGTAAAAGATCTAATTCACCTAAATGGTTTGACCATAATTGTGCTAGAGTAACTGAACAAAAAGCAATAGCCTACAATGCATACACAAGATCAAAAACACATGAAGCCTTTAATTACTTTAGAAACATCAGAAATCATGCCAAAACTGTATTAAACCTAACTAAATCAAACTTTCTCCACAAGCAGGCAAATAAACTTCTAAATAATCCAAATGATAACAAAATATTTTGGTCTACTCTTAACTCATTTAAATCCAACTTCACTACTGCTTCATCCATTCCACCATTAAAATCTCCGACTGGCAATCTTGTAAGTGACCCACGAGGTAAAGCTAACCTTCTTGCGGATATTTTCTCCACCAACTCAACCTTAGATGAAATAAATCAAGATGTCCCTGTACTTAATTTTAATTCGCCTGAAATTCCCTCACTTAAGATCCACACCAGACATGTCAAAACTATTTTGCAGAATCTCTCGGTAGATAAGGCTCCTGGTCCAGATGAAATTCCTCCAATAGTACTTAAGAATTGCTCCTTGGTGCTCGCTCCTGTATTGGCAAAATTGTTCCGTCTGTGTACTCATACCTCATGCTTCCCAGTACCCTGGAAAGAAGCAAACATCCATCCAGTTCCTAAAAAAGGTGCCTCTTCAGATCCATCAAACTACAGACCAATAGCTATAACTTCCACTCTTGGTAAAGTCTTTGAAATTATATTAAATAATCACATAATTAAGCATCTTGAGAATAATAAATTAATCAGTGATAGGCAATATGGTTTTAGACGATGTCGATCAACTGCAGACATGCTTTGCCTTCTTACGCATCAAATCAACCAAGCTACAGACCAACATGGTGAAACACATACAATAGCACTGGATATATCAAAGGCATTTGATAGAGTCTGGCATCAATCCTTATTGTCGAAGATGTCACACTACGGCCTTGCATCATTAGTTCCACTAATTTCTTCTTATCTTCATAACAGAAAAATATGTGTAATGGTAGATGGCCTTTATTCTCAATTTCACTCAATAAATGCTGGTGTTCCCCAGGGATCAGTTTTGGCCACAATTCTGTTCCTCATTTATATCAATGATCTCATATCTACCACTCATAATCCAATACATTCCTACGCAGATGACTCAACACTCCACAGTTCCTTCACATTTACCAATTCTTTCACCCAACCCGATCTTATAAATTCAAAAATAAACACTGCAATTTCTCTGAACCAGGACCTTTCTAGAATTAATGGATGGGGACAAAAGAATCTAGTTTCCTTTAATGCACAGAAAACCAAGTACATTCAATTTTCTAACCGACAGAATCTCACTGACTCCCATATATTTTTTAATGATGTAAATATTCCCACTTCCCCTAGTATTGACATTCTCGGTGTAACATTAACTACTAATTGAGCTGGACACATTATGTTAGAAGCATTGCTAAGAATGCCTCTAAAAAACTGGGACTCCTGTACAGAGTTCGAGAATTCTTCACTGACGAGCAGTTGGCCGTGATATATAAAAGTCATGTGCGTTCTCAGATGGATTACTGTTCACCTCTGTGGGGTGGAAGTGGAGTGGTTGCATTGAGGCAGTTGGACAAAATTCAAAATAAAGCTATTATATTAATCAATAACCCTGCAATCACACAGGACCTTCCTACATTATCCATACGAAGAAACGTTGCATCCCTTGCATTATTCTACAGATATTTTCACAGCAATTGTTCCGAGGAACTTGCTTCAATTGTGCCGCCTCTCCACATCTTTCCCCGTAGAACTAGGGCAGCTGAGAGCGCCCATGAATTTACACTTTCTCCTCCACAATGCAGAACTTCTGCTTATCAGAATTCATTTATCCCCAGAGCTACTACTCTTTGGAATTCACTTCCCTCGAATTGCTTTCCACAAACTTACAATCTACAAATGTTTAAATCCAGTTGTTACAAACATTTTATGAATGGAGGATGCCTTTAGGCACATGGACCTTTTTGTTTTATCTGTGTTTTTCCTTCCTCCGTTCATTGTCTCTTAAAAAAAATAAAAATAAAAAAAATAAAAATAGGCTGCTCAGGTGATTGCCTCACAAACTCCTCCAACAGGTTCACATGACATGTTTCCCCGTCCTCGTGTTCAATAACCCCGTTCCCACAACTCTCCTCCACCTGGGAACTACTAAGTCCCGGAGTGCCATCACGCCCAACCATGTCACTAGGGGTGACAGGTTCTGGGGCCACTCCGGAGCTCACCTCTGGGTCAAGTACTAAGTCGCTAAGGAGAGCCGCTGGAGCAAAACTCACAAAACTCTCAACTTTAGCTTTCTCCCCCCGACCGTTCCTCCGCTGGTCTAGAGACTGAGGAATAGGCTGTGACACTTTAGATGCACGAGATCGGGTGACAACACACGCCCTCTGCTGTGGTTGACACCTCTCGACCAACTCCTGCCCCTCCCTACTCACGTCGGCCACCCTCTCGGCACCGACTAAGGGTGGAACCTCAGAAGCAGGTACCGCAAAGTCGTTGCTGAGAAGAAGGTCGACGCCCTCTACTGGCAGTTTCTCCACGATTCCAACATCAAGCTCCCGTGTCACACCATCAACCTCCAGCTCTACTCGAACCAACGGGTATGACCGTGTAGCATTAATACCCTGCACCACAACCACCCGTGCCGCGTTTATAGGTTGGCCTGTAAAGTTCTTCATCAAAGTCTGGGATGCACCTGTATCTCGCAGCAACTCCAACCCATGCTTGCAACCAGCCCAACTCACACACCCACGCCCTCGATGGCCACAAAAAGCATCGCGGACAGGTTTCGAGTCTTCCGGACACTCCTTCACTGGCTGTGCCCTTTCATCTGACATATCACCCCGGGTAATAGCAGAAGACCTTAAAGACACCCCAATGTTGCGAGCCAAAGACACGACTGCAGTAGGTAGTTTGCTAGGACAAGATCGTGCAAAATGCCCCTTCTTATGACAATGAAAACACTCTACCTCCCCCTTGGGCTTCCCTTGAGGTGGGGAAAGGCCCGGACCCTTCATAAACGGGACGGTTTTAGGTTGGTGATCAAAATTGGTATCATTGCTCTTATTTTCGTTGTTATATGGTGTATCACTGACTCGGGGGGGTGGAGTGTTGCGCCCCTTGTTACCTGCATCGTTCCGTTGTGCAGACCCGCACCCATGAATCAGCGATAGCCTACGGTCAGCCATCTCAGCTGCCTCCTGTAGAGTTTTAGGATTTTTCTCTTTGAGGTTCAACGTCAGGTCGCCGCCTGTGCACTTGAAAAATTGCTCTAGAAGGACTAACTGCTCAAGCTCCTCGAACGCCGTCACCTTCTCTGACCTCAGCCAATTTCTCAATGCATCAGACAGTTCCCGGGCATGTTCTAGAAAAGTGCACTCACGACCCTTCGAAACACCCCGGAACTTCAACCTATAAGTCTCTGGTTGTAACTCATATGCCCACAGGACAGCCTCCTTCAATACCTCATAATCAATGCAAGACTCCAAGGGATCATATGCCTAGAGTCCTTTGCCAACCAACATAGAGGAAACAAGGGCTGCCCACTTAACCTCAGGCCATTGGTGCTCCCGGCACTTCTTCTCAAAACGCAAAAAAACTCGGTGACACCCGACTCATCAAATACAGGGACTAACTTGAGAAGGTGCGATAGAGGCTGATCAAGACCTCGATTCCCAGAACCGAGACGCTGCCCTGTCGATTCCACCCGCGACTTCTCAAGATCTATGTCTGCACAGTACATGGCCGTTCTCTCCTCAGACTGAATCCTAAGCTCAGATTCCCGCTGCTGCTGTTGTTGCTTGAGCTCAGATTCCCGCTGCTGCTGTTGTTTCTTGAGCTCAGATTCCCGCTGCTGCTGTTGTTGTTTGAGCTCAGCCTCATACTTTCGTTGCTTGAACTCATACTTTCGTTGCTCAGCTTCATGCTTTCGTTGCTCAGCCTGCTGGTTAAGTTTGGCGAGTTCGAGCTGAAACAACATCTCGGCAGACAAACCTTGAGGAGGGGGTGCTACTATCGGGGACCCACCCCGTGAGCCACCTAGAGGCATACCCAACTGCCAGCGGGTATCGGCCTGCGGGAACGTATCCGGCTCCGGAGCCCGAGGGGGCGCCATGGTAGGAGTCGAGTGAAATAGGGGCTGGGCAGAAGGTGCCCCAGCTCCCGCTCCACCCGAAGCCCCACGCACCCCACCGAGCACACAGGTAACCAGCTCACCTCTCGACAAACTGTTAGTACCGGGAAACCCTAAGACCGTGGCTACACACTGTAGTCCGTACCGGTCTAGCCCCGACATCCGACCCGCCGACACAGGCTCCTCCAAAAATATCCGAGCATCCTCCTCACTGTTTACCACCAGAGCGCCGCTAGACAGCTCCACCTTCTCCACCTCCTCGCCTGCTTCCCGTACTGTGTCCTCACTGTACACTGATCCGTCGTTCGACATAGTGTCCACCGGAAATTCTCAACGTTTATAAAAAAAAAAAAAGTACCTACTCTCATGTAGCACTATTCACTCAAAAATGCTTGAAGACAACTCAAGTGCTATACCACGTTGCCAAAATAATTCTCACGTGTCCAAAATATTCCTCAAAAAACAAATGTCCAGAAATCCTGCAATTATTTCTTAGTTCACTAGGTTGACTAAGATAAGATACTAGGCAAGGTCGCCATTTGTTACGACCGGGGCTACGAATAAAACAAGGGCACTTAATGATTGGACTAGTAATAGGGCACTATGCAACAACGGTACGCTAGATCCAAACCCCTGAACTTATATGCCGGCGAACAAAACACCTATACCCTCCAGAGTTAATCGGTGATAACGGGGTATCCTTAACTGGGCATAAATGTACTCTACTTCAGGCTAACCCACACTGGTATAGCCTGATAACACACAGGATGCAAGTTACGTTAAAATGCATACAAAAGAATCTATGGGAAGATCAATTAAATCACTGCAAGATTTAATACAATAAAAAGATGCTTTAATACAGTTACTCTAAACAACAATAAACTCTTCACTCCTATCTGAAAGCAAGTGAAGTATAGTCCTACAGCATAGACCTGGAAACTTCTGAAGAATGTCTGATGCTCATAAGATGCTCGTATCTTAACTATAAATAAAGGCAGGAAGCAGGACACCACACGTGTAGAGCGAATACACAAAAAGATAGGACATATAATGTTAACTGACACGAGAATACTATAAATGCGCAATGGTAGTAATGCTCGACACTAAATAGAAGTACTTCCTTATCAACGAAACAGTCTACTATGGTTGTGCAACTCAACAACAACCTAGACTAATAAGTGCTTGTGATGCATACATATCAAAAGAGCTTAGGTCCTAACTAGTGTCTGCTAGGTGAATAAAGTCAAGCTGGGATATAAAGGTTAGGAAACTGTGGCTGAGCAAGACAGGCTCATAGCCTAGCGTTGTCCTTATGGCGGTATGGTTAAAGTTACGTTAATGACGGGGATGCTCTCTTGGTAAACCCAGATCTCAAGTATCTGGCTCTACCCTGGCGATCCCTCAAAAGTCAAGCAAAGAGGCAGCACTGTGTGATAAGGTAGTAGGCTAATGCCCTCTTACAACACGATGCTGCACTCGCAAAAGACACAACCAAAAGGACGATCTAGGCTACCACAGAAACCGTCGGAGTCGTGTAGGTATAAACGAACCGTACACACATCGGTGACAACGATAACAGAAGCCTTATCCCAGTCTAGCATTAAATAACCAAGCAGAGCACTACTGATAATGAGGGAGACACACACGAAGAGTCATCAAACCTCCATAACTTAAGGACGCTGAGGGAGACACACACAGAGTCATCAAACCTCCATAGACTAAGAACCCCTATAGCCTATTCTAATACATGTAAATATCTCTGAGAGCGACGCACACAATACGAAAGGCCGATATGAAATCGTGTACAGAACCCAAAGGGAGTGCTGTGATGTTAAAAGATTAGAGGAATGAAAGAAAAGAAGTTGAGTGAGAGAGACAGTATCAGAATGGTGGGGATATGGGGGACAGTTGTAAAAAGGGTGTTAGTCGTGCGTGTCCCTAGCCTGCTCTGAGGAGGGTAGCTCCTCGGGGACCCCCGCAACACAGGAGCCCACAAAGACGCGGTGGTCGGCCAATCACAGGCCGAGACGTCACAAGGCAGCAGGTGTCACGTGACACAGCCAGCCAGGCCAGCCAATCAAGGGGCGTGAGACAGCACGCGCGCGAGCCTCCGAGCGAGGGAAGCAGCACATGTATACGCACGCACACACTACCACCTCACTGCCTATATTGTTCTCTCTCCTTTACAATATACAATGCATGTTATATTCTATCAATGAAATAAAATACTTCCCGTTGTCACAGACGAAAATAAAGACCACCACTGGGCTGTCTGTGACAATACGATTGCTAGGAAAGAAAGAACAACATTCTCTGATCACTGTAGCCCATTTCAATGTCCCTGGCGAGTGCTAGTGGCTACCGGGAGGCGATTCTGCCAACGCTGGCAGGCGTCACAGTGTTAGGTAATATGTATGTGTATATGTGTTAGGTAATATGTATGTGTATATGTGTTAGGTAATGTGTATGTGTAAATGTGTTAGGTAATGTGTATGTGTATATGTGTTAGGTAATGTGTATGTGTAAATGTGTTAGGTAATGTGTATTTGTGTTAGGTAATGTGAATGTGTGTCAACTATTATTCCAAACCTGTTAATCCACGTTCATGCTTGCGCTTATTAACCCTTGTCTAGCGGGGGGTTTTGGGCTATTTTGGGCATATTCAGGCCCTCCTGAATGACCAATCAAGTATCTGCATGAAAATAAATGTATTCAGCAAAAAAATAGGTGCTAATAGCTTCAAAATGAGACCAGAACGAGCTACGTAGCACTTGTCGTTCTCACGCAGTGGTACCACTAAGATGGGAATTTAGCGTATATCGGCATATTTTTTCCCGCTACGCTCACTACTGGCAACACTGCCGGCCTCTCGAGAACAGAGGAAGGGTGAGTCAGTGGGCGGCGGTAAGCACTGGGTGTCGGACGTGTGGCCTGCTGCGCTCCCGGCCATTTGCACTCGATTTTAACCCTTTAAAAGACTTAACAATGCTCTTAACTTGCTGCAAATTGGAGCCCGACTTAAGGCGGGCCCCACCAGTTAAGGGTTAAGAATATTCACTTTTTCACTTGCTTGTTCGTCAAGGGGAATCCACGCAATGCGAGCTAAGCTAATTATTATCGCGCCTCCTTAACTGAGAATGTATTGCGTGAAATGCATGTTAAGTGTTTATGTACCGTTGGAATGGCTGTGGATGTGTGTGTAGTCTGTATTTTAGCCAATTGGCGACATCTGGTAACGAAGGCTTAGGGTTAATCTGTCCGGTACCATTCTCACTACGGTACTAGTCTCACCCGAAGGCTTAGGTTGACCAGTAGCTTAGGTTGACCAGTACGATACCCATCTCACCTTGTAACCGATCACCAACCCCAGATGGGACGTCACAACTTCGTCCACTTATACCAGGTTCCTATTTATACTGATAGGTGAACAGAGGCTACACCGTTAAGAGACTTGCCCAAATGTCTCTTCCCCGCCCTGGTTGTGAGCCAGACAGTTATGCCACGGGGAGGTGTGTGTGTGTGTGTGTGTGTGTGTGTGTGTGTGTGTGTGTGTGTGTGTGTGTGCATGCGTAATTTTGTCTATTTATGTGTGTGTGTTTGTGTGTGTGCGCGCGTCTATCTGCACAGTGTGTTTGTATATGCATGTGTTTATGTGTGTAATAGAATAGACAAGTGACAAAGAGAAGAGAACGAAAATATGTGACCATATGTGTGTACAAAAGGAGAGAGAGAGAGAGATCAAACATACACCCAATTAACTCTCTCCGACCTAGCAATTCAAGCAATCACTATTTTTTTTTATCTGTGTATACTCCCCTGGCTAGTGTACAGGCACGCTCAAAATTCGTGTCCTAGCTTTAAGAGATTTTTGTCTATATATCTATCTATATACTCAGGCCCAATCCCCACCTTTCCTATTTCTTCTTCTTATTTTTTCTTGTTGGGGGTGGCCGACTCAAGACAGAGCCAGCATAGGGACAACACAAAACACAACAAAAAACAATAAACACACAAAATTTAAATTCACACACATATATTTTTTTTTTTCTTTTTTCTTTTTTTTTAGTTTGCTTCCTAGACCTCCATCAAACATAAAATATACCCTCAAGAACCCCTTCGAGATATTCCGCAATTTCTTCGGTAGAAAAATATCTGGATCAAAGGCCGAATCCTCGTAAATATTACAGGTTCGCTATCGCTCGCCAGGAAAAAAGTCGACACCTACAGTATATGGCACGATTTTTGTTTTAAATTGACAAAGAAATAGCTCCAGTCGTCTTTTGCGCTCTGCATATAAGTAAAAACTGAACATAGCCTAAATAAAACCCTTTGAAGATTATGACGAATTTTGACTGTATATTTTGGCTATCATTAGACGATTTTATACACTTAAGGAAGGATATTTGGGAATCATAAGAACAAAGACTCTCAATTAATCCTCTGACTTCCACATACCCTTACTAATCTGAATAATATCGTATACCGATAGCCAGCAACAGCAAATAAATGCGTAATCGGATCTTGAAAGGGTTAAAGTTTGGATCACGCAATATTAATACTTAAATTATTCGTCTTGTTGTATAGCCTGTTCATTCTACATTGGCCAAAAATCGTGACCCCTAACCTCTGCAACTCAACAAATGGGCTGGAGCAAATGGGCTGTTAGTTTTTCACACCTATTCCCTGGTTGACTCTTCCCAAATGGTAGAAATATTAGCTCGGTTTTCCTAGGCGTATTTTTCAGTTATAGAGGTGAATAGTTAAGATTTCAGGCCTACTTGCTATGAATTGACTTTAGTTGACTATATATTGTTGATTTGGTGGAGTTGGTTGATTTGACGGAGTTGGTTGATTTGGTGGTGTTGGTTGATTTGGTGGTGTCGGTTGATTTGGTGGTGTCGGTTGATTTGGTGGTGTCGGTTGATTTGATGGTGTCGGTTGATTTGGTGGTGTTGGTTGATTTGATACTGTTGGTTCATTTGGTGGTGTTGGTTGATTTTATGGTGTTGGTTGATTTGGTAGAGTTGGTTGATTTGGTGGTGTTGGTTGATTTGGTGGTGTTGGTTGATTTGATAGTGTTGGTTGATTTGATAGTGTTGGTTGATTTGATGGTGTTGGTTGATTTGGTAGAGTTGGTTGATTTGGTGGTGTTGGTTGATTTTATGGTGTTAGTTGATTTGGTGATGTTGGTTGATTTAGTGGTGTTGGTTGAGTTGGTGAAGTTGGTTGCTTTGGTGGAGTTTGTTGATTTTGGTGTACATCCAGTCCCATCCATTCATATGCAGACGATTCTGCCTTACACTACTCCATTAGTTTTTCAGAACGCCCCAGCCAGCAGTCCCTCAAAAGCAAACGTATTGAAGCCATAAAATACTTATCTTCTGATCTAGCTACTATTTCCAATTGGGGTAAAGAAAACCTTGTTGCATTTAATGCTTCCAAAACTCAATTTATCCATCTTACTATCCGTCAGGAACCTCCAGAGGACTATCCCTTATATTTCAACAATACAAAAAACTACCCTTCATCTTCTTTCAATGTTCTCAGTGTCTCTTTTTCTTCTGCTCTCACTTGGAAAGACCATATTACCAGTCTCGCTAAGGCAGCATCCCAGAAGCTGGGTGTGCTTAACCGTCTCAAGGGGTTCTTTACACCTGCACAGCTTCTTGCTCTGTACAGGGCCACAGTGCGTTCTTGTATTGAGTATTGTTCACATGTGTGGGGAGGATCCTCTCACACCGCACTCCTAGACAAAGTAGAAAGGAAAGCCTTTTGTATCATTCAGGGGCCTTGTTTTGTCTGCAAATGTTAGGGGGGACACAATCTACGTCAATACTACTTTGTGCACACCAGGGGGGGGGGGTCCATGGGGCGTAGCTCCTCGGCCGCCGGTGGAACATTTTTGTAATGTGAAGCCAGTGAAGGTAAATGTTTGCACAATACAAGCACAACATTATATTGTAGAAGGGTCTACAGAAAACACTATCTTTCAATTATTGTTTCTTAGAAGGTTAGCATTAAGCCATTGTGTGGAAATAATACATCAACATTTGGTTAAAAAAACCCACACATTACAGGTCTTTAGGGTGTAGTTTGAAAGATAAATACGACGGATTGGTTTGTATTTGCAATACATTTTGAATTTGGTTTAATATAAACTCTACAGTCATTGAAACCGATACTATATTCAAATATAACCAAAAATAACTAAATTTCCTCCTGCAATTACTGTCGATACGTCAACAAGAAACACATTCCGAAGCATTCTAGAATGCACAAAATAATATTATGATGAAATACGCACATCAAAATTGTCATTATGGCTTTTGTTAGTTGGTCTCTTGGATATCCGGTCGGATCTTGTAAATAATAATGTTGAAAAATTTCACCTAGAAAAGTTGGGGGGAAAAAAGATACTCTGTCCCCCAGGCTCAAAAAAGTGGGGGTGGGGGACATGTCCCCCTGTCCCCCACCCAAACGAGGCCCCTGGTATCATTAACTCCCGTCCACTTAACAACTCTCTGCAATCTCTCTCTTCGCCGCAATGTTGCATCTCTCTCGCTATTCTATCGCTACTACAATAATCAGTGTTCCTCGGAGCTTTCCCTGTGTATACCACCTCTACGTAGAGTACGTAGTACCCGCCTTGCAACACAATCCCACCCCTACTCTGTGCAACTCTCCAACCCAAGAGTGAAACGCTATTCTCAGACTTTCTTCTATTCAACTGCTGAGCTCTGGAACTCTCCCCCAGAATCAGTCTTTCCCTCTTCATATGACTTAAATTGCTTCAAACTCCGTGTGTCCAGGCATTTTAGCTCGAACGTCCCTTGATTTTGGTCCTGTCACTCTTTGAAATCTGGGGGAGGTACTCGCTGCAGGCAATTATGCCTTGTGTCTCCCTCATTCACATAGAAAAAAAAATATGCGTTAGGTAATGTGAATGTGTGTCAACTATTATTCCAAACCTGTAAATCCACTTTCATGCTTGCGCTTACTTTTACGTGTGTGTGTGTGTGTGTGTGAGTGTGTGTGTGTGTGTGTGTGTGTGTGTGCGTAATTTGTCTATTTATGTGTGTGTGTTTGTATGTGTGCGCGCTTCTTTCTGCACAGTTTGTTTGTATATGCATGTATTTATGTGTGTAATAGAATAGACAAGTGACAAAGAGAAGAGAACGAAAATATGTGACCATATGTGTGTACAAAAGGAGAGAGAGAGAGAGAGAGACAGAGAGAGATCAAACATACACCCAATAAACTCTCTCTGACCTAGCAATTCAAGCAATCTCTATTTTTTGTTATCTGTGTATATCTGTGTATATCTGTGTTATCTGGCTAGTGTACAGGCACGCTCAAAATTCGTGTTCTAGCTTTAAGAGATTTTTTTAAATTTAATATATATATATATATATATTTTTTTTTAGTTTGCTTACTAGACCTCCATCAAGCAAAAAATATACCCTCAAGAACCCCTTCGAGATAACTTTGTACCGTACTTTCTTCGGTAGAAAAATATCCGGATCAAAGGCCGTTTCCTCCTAAATTACAGCCTCGCAGGCTCGCTTTCGCTTGCCAGGAAAAAAAGTCGACACCTAAATGGCACGGAAATGTTTAAAATAGACAAAGAAATAGCTCCAGTCATCTTTTGCTCTTTGCATATAAGTAACAACTGAACATAGCCTAAATAAAACCCTTTGAAGATTATGACGAATTTTGACTGTATATTTTGGCTATCATTAGACGATTTTATACACTTAAGGAAGGATATTTGGGAATCATAAGAGCAAAGACTATCTCAATTAACCCTCTGACTTCCACATACCCTTCCTAATCTGAATGTTATCGTCTACCGATAGCCAGCAACAACAAATAAATGCGTAATCGGATCTTGAAAGGGTTAAAGTTTGGTTCACGAAAGATTAATACTTAAGGGAGGTCACCGTCTTTTTTTTTTATCTTTCTCTCCTTTTCTCTCTTTCCATGGATTGTATCAATTTGGCCCCATTCAGCCAACTGTTTTAAGACGTTTATTCCCATCCAGGTGTCGATTTCTTCCTGGCGAGCCATAGCGAGCCAGCATTGTATGGAGAAATCCGGCTTCGCCGGACACATTTTTCTATCGAAAAATGTACAAATTTAGCTTGCTGTCAAAACAAAACTATATATATGCTGGCTCGCTACCGCTT
The DNA here is from genome assembly GCA_032716605.1 of Paralithodes platypus. Taxonomy (NCBI): domain Eukaryota; kingdom Metazoa; phylum Arthropoda; class Malacostraca; order Decapoda; family Lithodidae; genus Paralithodes; species Paralithodes platypus. Next base: position 21,646,947 of record CM064576.1, on the reverse strand, counting down.
GCCAGGAAAATATTAACACCTAGATGAGGGTAAACGTCTTAAAACAGTAGGCTGAATGGGTCCAAAAGGTTACAAGCCAAAAAGAGAGGGAGAGAAAGATAAAAAAAAAGCGAGGTGGGCTCCCTTAAATTATTCATCTTGTTTATAGCCTGTTCATTCTACATAGGCCAAAGATCATGACCCCTAACCTCTGCAACTCATAAGATGGGCTGGAGCAAATGGGCTGTTAGTTTTTCACACCTATTCCCTGGTTGACTCTTCCCAAATGGTAGAAATATTAGCTCGGTTTTCCTAGGCGTATTTTTAAGTTATAGAGGTGAATAGTTAAGATTTCTGGCCTACTTGCTATGAATTGACTTTAGTTGACTATATTAGTTGATTTGGTGGAGTTGGTTGATTTGATGGAGTTGGTTGATTTGGTGGTGTTGGTTGATTTGATACTGTTGGTTGATTTGGTGGTGTTGGTTGATTTGATGGTTTTCCAAGTTGATTTAGTTGATTTGGTGGGCTTGTTTGATTTGGCGGAGTTGGTTGATTTGGTGGAGTTGGTCTACTTGGTTTTGCTGGTTGAGTTGGTTGATTTGGTGGTGTTGGTTGCTTTGGTTGACTTGGTAGAGTTGGTTGATTTGGTGATGTTGGTTGATTTGGTGGTGTTGGTTGATTTGGTGTAGTTGGCTGATTTGGTGGTGTTGGTTGATTTGGTGGTGGTTGATTTGGTGGTGTTGGTTGATTTGGTGAAGCTGGTTGATTTGGTGGGGTTGGTTGATTTGGTGGTGTTGGTTGATTTGGTGGTGTTGGTTGATTTGGTGGAGTTGGTTGATTTGGTGGTGTTTGCTGATTTGGTGGTGTTGGTTGATTTGGTGGAGTTCATTGATTTGGTGGTGTTTGTTGATTTGGTGGAGTTGGTTGATTTGGTGGTGTTGGTTGATTTGGTGGAGTTGGTTGATTTGGTGGAGTTGGTTGATTTGGTGATGGTGGATGGTTTGGTGTGGTTGGTTGATTTGGTGGTGTTTGTTGATATGGTGGTGTTGGTTGATTTGGTGGTGGTGGTTGATTTGGTGGTGTTGGTTGATTTGGCGGAGTTGGTTGATTTGGTGGAGTTGGTTGATTTGGTGGTGTTGGTTGATTTGGTGGAGTTGGTTGATTTGGTGGTGTTTGTTGATTTGGTGGTGTTGGTTGATTTGGTGGTGGTGGTTGATTTGTTGAAGTTGGTTGATTTGGTGGTGTTGGTTGATTTGGTGGTGTTGGTTAATTTGGTGGTGTTGGTTGATATGGTGAAGTTGGTAGATTTGGTGGGGTTGGTTGATATGGTGAAGTTGGTAGATTTGGTGGGGTTGGTTTATTTGATAGTGTTTGTTGATTTGGTGGAGTTGGTTGATTTGGTGGTGTTGGTTGATTTGGTGGTGTTGGTTGATTTGGTGGTGTTGGTTGATTGGTGGTGTTGGTTGATTGGTGGTGGTGGTTGATTTGGTGGTGTTGGTTGATTTGGTGGTGTTGGTTGATTTGGTGGTGTTGGTTGATTTGGTGGTGTTGGTTGATTTGGTGGAGTTGGTTGATTTGGTGGAGTTGGTTGATTTGGTGGAGTTGGTTGATTTGGTGGTGTTGATTGATTTGGTGGTGTTGGTTGATTTAGTGGTGTTGGTTGATTTAGTGGTGTTGGTTGATTTGGTGGTGTTGGTTGATTTGGTGGTGTTGGTTGATTTAGTGGTGTTGGTTGATTTGGTGGTGTTGGTTGATTTAGTGGTGTTGGTTGATTTGGTGGAGTTGGTTGATATGGTGGAGTTGGTTAATTTGATTGTGTTGGTTGATTTGGTGGTGTTGGTTGATTTGGTGGTTGATTTGGTGGAGTTGGTTGATTTGGTGGTGTTGGTTGATTTGGTGGTGTTGGTTGATTTGGTGGTGTTGGTTGATTTGGTGGAGTTGGATGATTTGGTGGAGTTGGATGATTTGGTGGTGTTGGTTGATTTGGTGGTGTTGGTTGATTTGGTGGTGTTGGATGATTTGGTGGTGTTGGTTGATTTGGTGAAGTTGGTTGATTTGTTGGAGTTGGTTGATTTGTTGGAGAAGTTTATATGCTGGGTGGGATTGGATATTTTGGAGGGAATATTACGCACTTTACATAGTCTAGAAATCGTGGAAATCGTATTGCTACTCTGTAGCTTGGAAAAAGGTTGACCCAAATCTGAGGGGTGCTATCAAACTGGTGTTAACGGTATGCCTCTCTCTCTCTCTCTCTCAAAATATCTATCTATCTATAATTTCTATCTCTGTCTGTCTCACTCTCTCAATCTATGTTTATTATCTCTATATATTTATGTATAGCTCTCTCTCTTTCTTAATCTCTCTATATTTATTCTCCATTTTGGTTTTCCTGATTCCGTTAGGAAGAGGGCTGTGTTTTGCTGAATTGAATTTTGTTGTCTCCGGAACCTGTGACTCACTACTCCTCCTAAACGGCTGCTTCCACGACAATGAACACTAAGATCAAAGTTGTTCACTGAGCCAACATGAACTAAGTGAACCTGTCGGATTTCCGCTGCCGACTGTAGTTGGTTTAGCAGCGCGAGATTGTCTAGAACGGAATATAGCGGACTCCGAAAGTAGCTGATCGTTCACTGCAATTAAGCCCTCCTGTACCGGCGACATTTCTAAATTTTATTTTAGCTCTATTTGGACGATTTTGTGCAGTTTAACACTCAACGAGTGGCCTAGGCAGTATATTTGACCGTGCCGCCCAGCGGGGGTTTTTACCATAAATGGCATTGTTTCCGTGCTCTTTTTCATGCATAAACAAGAGCCAGAGCGTAATACAAGTATGTATCCGTGAAAGGGAGATAATTGAGCTTTCCAATGACACCAGAACCATCCTTCTACGATCACTGGTTGTCGTGTAACGATCGTGCAACAGAAGGGCAAAATCGCTAAAATACGGTCATTTCGTTACATAATTACGTGTGTAGCGAGTGAGAGACGGTGGAGTAGTGTGGAGTACATGTCAGTGGGCCCACGACGGTCGAGGCGAGCGGTCATGAGGTAACCTATGCTCCTCCCACCGCTCGGTTCTCTCTCAGAGCTAATATTGCGCCAAAATTGCACACAGACTAAAGGCAGGCCCCGCCACATAGTCCAGGTTTTTAGATACAGACTTAAGTCGGGCCCCGATAGACAAGGGTTAAGAAGGATCTGTGGTTGTAAAAATGGTTAAGTGAGATAGTTCGAAGCCTGTTAATTGCTGGAGACCCATTTCAAACTGAATATAATCGTCGAATATTAGCCAGCGTAAAGTTAAAAGGGCGGTACTGATACTGAACAGTTAAATAATCAGTTAAGGGGAGACAGGCCGTTTTTCTGGTCCCCCTTCTCCCTCATGTTTAGTCCTACTAGTTTTGAGATATTAAGACATTGGTTTCATTAGTTTGGCGATTTTAAGACCTTTTACCACATTTCTTTGTCAATATTAGGACTTTTCGTACCATTTAGGTGTTGATTTTGCCTGGCAAGCGATAGCGAGCCTATAATATTAGGAGGAATCGGCCTTTGGCCGGGAAATTTTTCTACCGAAAAATTAACAAATCTATCTTGAAGGGGGGTCTAGGGGGTGTTTTGCTAAGCTTAATGGAGGTCTAGGGAGGAAACTAAAAAATAAATGAATAAACTAAATAACAGACCAAGCAGACCAGATGGCTGGAGTAAATTAGGAAAGTAGAGTAATTGGACAGAAGAAGAACAAGATGAGGAAAACCCCAGCCACAAGCCATTTAAATATTCGTAATGAACACTCGATGTTTTCAGCGGCCCTCGGATATAGCTTGTGAGAGCGGGGCTAAACTGTAATGATGCCATGATAAGGGGTTTCTGACGCCCTTCTCCCTCATGTTAAGCCACATGAGTAATAAGATTGTAGGACGTTCGCCCCATTAGTTTGGCGATTTTAAAACCTTTCCACCCTTCTCTTTGTCAATATCAAGACCTTTTGTGCCATTTAGGTGTCGATATTTCCCTTATAAGCGATAGCTAACCGGCCTTTGGTTGGGGCATTTTATACTGAAAAAACCTACATGCGGAAGGTGGATCTTGGGGATGTACCTTAACACAATAAGAGCGAGTGGTGGAGTATATTTCACCGTGCCGGCCAGCTGGGGGTTTTTACCATAAATGGCCTTGTTTCCGTGCTCTTTTTCATGCATAAACAAGAGCCAGAATGTAATACAATTATATATCCCTGAAAGGGCGTACATTTAGCTTTCCAATGACACCAGAACCATGCTTCTATGATCACTGGTTGTCTTGCAATGATCGTGCAACCGAAGGGCAAAATCGCTAAAATACGGTCATTTCGTTACATAATTACGTGTGTAGCGATGGAGGGAGGGTGGAGTAGTGTGGAGTACATGCCAGTAGGCCCACGGTGGCCGTGGCGAGCAGTCATGAGGTAACCTACGGTCCTCCCGTCGCTCGTCTCTCTCTCAGAGCCAATATTGCGCCAAAATTGCACACAGATTTAAGTCAGGCCCCGCCACATAGCCCAGATTTTTAGAGACTGACTTAAGTCCGGTGCCGCTAAACAAGGGTTAAAGCTTGACAGAAGCCTAATGGGGAAAAAAAAAATATATTATAATATATATATATATATATATATATAATAACCCCACTTTAAAGGCAGATGCACTTGGTCCTGTTTTTTTCTCGGGTCCCCACTGATGAGGTGGGTGTGGATGGAGGGGAAACACACTCTTAAGCCCGGTTCACACTAGCCGTCTGTTGGGGATCCGTTTTTGGGCCTGTGACGTCACATACGAAAAACCGAAATGGAGAAGTGAAGTTGAAATGAAATGCGTACCACATTCCAGAGCGTGGGCCAGAATCTGGGGTGCAGAACGTATTTCTCTGGCGTACGGTAAACACCTACTAGAGTCTAGTAGGTCTAGAAGAGTCTAGTAGTCCATGTTGACGATCGTCTAGTAACTAGACGATCGTCAACATGGACTGAGAAACGATCTTTCTTGGTGTTTATTTCTTTATTTGGAACGAAGATGAACCACCACCGTAATTCAATGCATATTAACTAGGAACATACATCAAAACCAGTAGCCTGCAGTTGCCCACATATTTATATAAGTTCTGTTAATTCCTCTCCGTGACCATTCTAATGGAAATATATTGCGCATCATTGAATTACGAGTGTATAGTGGTTAATTCATATGATTAGTAAACTGATAATTAAAAGAAACCGCACTCGCAATTCATTCGTAAGGCCTATAGGCCTACTATATAATTTACATTCATACATCAGATGACGATTAGAAACTTATGTGGGCAACGGTACCCGGACATAGACTAATTATATGCACTGTAGAAGGTAATCGAGATTTTATTGGAGAAACATGTTGTTGTTGTTTTGTATTTATAATCTATGATTCTAGGTGTTCATTGTCTCTATCTGGAGGCGCGCGAAGCAGTACAACATGTTAACTTTGGTGGTCCCGCTTCGGCTGCCAGGTACACGATCAATAGGTTAACATATTAAACTGCCTTAATATTTGCCTTGCCATTAAAATTATACATATAGCATATATTGTCATGCTATATTAACTATAATGTAATGGACATTGGCAGAACAATATTACACACATTTCACTTCAATGTTCAATATACGTACGTTCTTGTGCGTACACCAAAAAGATGAATCGAAACCATCTTTTTAAGTGGTACGCTTTTGGTAAACGGCTTCCCGGTTCACAATACGTACACGCCGCATGTCTGTAAGTGACGTCACTCTGACGTCACGATTTTTTATACGTACAGTAAAATGGTAGGAAAAACGGCTAGTGTGAACCGGGCTTAAGCTGGATCTGGTCTAACCGGTATACCCTATATTATTATTGGTTAGTTGGCCGCCAGTAATTTTAAAGAGGACAACGACTCCAACACAAGAACAAGAAGAAGATGAAGAAGAAGAATAAGAAGAGGCAGCAGAAGAAGAAGAAGAAGAAGAAGAAGAAGAAGAAGAAGAAGATTACGCAGAAGAAGAATAAGAGGCAAAAGAAGAAGAAGACTAAGCAGAAAAAGAAGAAGACTAAGCAGAAAAAGAAGAGGCAGAAGAAGAAGAAGAAAAAAACTAAGCATAAGAAGAAGAAGAAAAGAAGAAAAGGAGGAAGAATAAAAAGAAGAAGAAAACGACGACGACGAAGAAGAAGAATTAGAAGAAGAAGTGGATGAAACTATATTATGCTGTTGTAAAGGCTTATCCCTCAATACCTTCACCTTCATCTGATGATCCAACGTCTTGTGGGTAATTACGATATTTTGCTTAATTATGATTTATGATTTTTCTTACTTCTTGCCATTTTCGCAGTATGTATCTTACTTTGTCCCTTTGGTTAACAAAAACACCTTCCCAGACTTCCTTCAAACTAAACAAAAACCCACTCAGACCCCCTTCAAGCTAAAACTATAAATTGATCGATAGCAAAATGTTTCGGTCAAAAGCAGATTTCTTCTAAATAACAGGCTCGCTAACGCTCGGCCAGAAAAAAATCGACACCTGAATGGGGTGAAATGTCTTATCATCGCCAAACTAATGGGGAGAAACGTCTCAAAGTCTCCAAATTAATGGAGCAAAACAGGGGATATCCAAAAAGAACCCCCTCGGATCAAATATAGTTACAAACACACACACACACTCATATACTGCATATATACAGTATGTGTGTGTATATATATATTTCCCAGAGTATACCACCTCCTCTACGTAGGGAATGTGGTACCCGTCTTGCAACACAATCCCACCCCTACTCTATGCAACTCTCCAACCCAAGAGTGAAACGTTACTCTCAAACTTTCTTCTATTCAACAGATGAGCTCTGGAACTCTCTCAGAATCAGTCTTTCCCTCTTTCTATGACTTAAATTGCTTCAAACTCCGTGTGTCCAGGCATTTTGGCTCGAATGTCCCTTGATTTTGGTCCTGTTACTCTTTCAACTCTGGGTGAGGCACTCGCTACAGGCAGTTCTGCCTTTTGCCTCCCTCACTCACATAGAAAACAAAAATATATATACAGTATATATACAGAGAGAGAGAGAGAGAGAGTTCAGTGACCTCTAGAAGTTTATTTGTCAACATGACATAGCTATGATGATGAACTCTGAACCATTTCATAATCCCATTGTCAGACTCTTTACAACTATATTTTGTCATTGTTGCTATAGTCTATTTATTAGGACGAGAGAGCGAGAGCGAGAGCGAGAGAGAGAGAGAGAGAGAGAGAGAGAGAGAGAGAAAGAGCGAGAGAGGGAGAGTTCAGTGACCTCGAGAAGTTTATTTGTCAACATGACATAGCTATGATGATAAACTCTGAACCATTTCATAATCCCATTGTCAGACTCTTTACAACTATATTTTGTCATTGTTGCTATAGTCTATTTATTAGGACGAGAGAGAGAGAGAGAGAGAGAGAGAGAGAGAGAGAGAGAGAGAGAGAGAGAGAGAGAGAGAGAGCGAGCGAGCGAGAGTTCAGTGACCTCGAGAAGTTTATTTGTCAACATAACATTGCTATGATGAATTGATGATGAACTCTGAACCATTTCATAATCCCATTGTCAGACTCTTTACAACTATATTTTGTCATTGTTGCTATAGTCTATTTATTAGGACGAGAGAGAGAGAGAGAGAGCGAGAGAGAGAGAGAGAGAGAGAGAGAGAGAGAGAGAGAGAGAGAGAGAGAGCGAGAGCGAGCGAGAGAGAGAGTTCAGTGACCTCGAGAAGTTTATTTGTCAACATGACATAGCTATGATGATGAACTCTGAACCATTTCATAATCCCATTGTCAGACTCTTTACAACTATATTTTGTCATTGTTGCTATAGTCTATTTATTAGACGAGAGAGAGAGAGAGAGAGAGCGAGAGAGAGAGAGAGAGAGAGAGAGAGAGAGAGAGAGAGCGAGCGAGAGAGAGTTCAGTGACCTCGAGAAGTTTATTTGTCAACATGACATAGCTATGATGATGAACTCTGAACCATTTCATAATCCCATTGTCAGACTCTTTACAAACTTAATTTTGTCATTGTTGCTATAGTCTATTTATTCACGAGAGAGAGAGAGAGAGAGAGAGAGAGAGAGAGATAGAGAGAGAGAGAGAGAGAGAGAGAGAGCGAGAGAGCGAGCGAGAGAGAGTTCAGTGACCTCGAGAAGTTTATTTGTCAACATGACATAGCTATGATGATGAACTCTGAACCATTTCATAATCCCATTGTCCAGACTCTCTTACAACTATATTTTGTCATTGTTGCTATAGTCTATTTATTAGGACGAGAGAGAGAGAGAGAGAGAGAGAGAGAGAGAGAGAGAGAGAGAGAGAGAGAGAGAGAGAGAGAGAGAGAGAGAGAGCGAGAGCGAGCGAGAGAGAGTTCAGTGACCTCTAGAAGTTTATTTGTCAACATGACATAGCTATGATGATGAACTCTGAACCATTTCATAATCCCATTGTCAGACTCTTTACAACTATATTTTGTCATTGTTGCTATAGTCTATTTATTAGGACGAGAGAGAGAGAGAGAGAGAGAGAGAGAGAGAGAGAGAGAGAGAGAGAGAGAGAGAGAGAGAGAGAGAGAGAGCGAGAGCGAGCGAGAGAGAGTTCAGTGACCTCTAGAAGTTTATTTGTCAACATGACATAGCTATGATGATGAACTCTGAACCATTTCATAATCCCATTGTCAGACTCTTTACAACTATATTTTGTCATTGTTGCTATAGTCTATTTATTAGGACGAGAGAGAGAGAGAGAGAGCGAGAGAGAGAGAGAGAGAGAGAGAGAGAGAGAGAGAGAGAGAGAGAGAGAGAGCGAGAGCGAGCGAGAGAGAGTTCAGTGACCTCTAGAAGTTTATTTGTCAACATGACATAGCTATGATGATGAACTCTGAACCATTTCATAATCCCATTGTCAGACTCTTTACAACTATATTTTGTCATTGTTGCTATAGTTTATTTATTAGGACGAGAGAGAGAGAGAGAGAGTATAGATAGATAGAGAGAGAGATTAGTAATGACATGCAACCTCTTGTAACTTGGGAAGGGCTAGAGCAAAAGGGCTGTAAATTCCCACACCTATTTACTGGTTGACTCTTCCCAAATGGTAAAAATATCAGCTCGATTATGCAAGTCCTTTCTGTTTAAGGGGAGGTTTTTAGTTTGCTCCAATTAGACCTCCATCAAGCTTAAACAAGAAAAAAGAAAAATCAAGACCCTCTATCGAGATAAAGTTGTACATATCTCAGTAGAAAAATGTCACGGGCGAAGGCCGGTTTCGCTTAAATGACTGGATCGCTATCACTCGCCAGGAAAAAAAATGACACCTAAGTAGCACAAAATGTCTTCAAATCTCCAAACTAACAGGGCTAAAATGAAGGAGAAGGGGCCCAGAAAAAAACAAAAAAAATAAGGGGGGTGACCTATTTTTTGTTCTGTCCTTTTCTATCTTTCTCTGGCTTGTATCCATTTGGACCCATTCAGCCTACTGTTTTTCAGACGTTTATCCCCATCCAGGTGTCAATTTTTTACTGGTGAGCGGTAGCGAGCCAGCATATTTTTTTATTTTTGTTTGACAGCAGGCTAAACTTGTACATTTTTCGATAGAAAAATCTCTCCGGCGAAGCCGGATTTCTTCATATAATGCTGGCTTGCTATCGCTCGCCAGGAAGAAATCGACACCTAGATGGGGATAAACGTCTTAAAATAGTTGGCTGAATGGGACCGAATGGATACAAGCCAGAGAAAGAGAGAAAAGGACAGAAATAACAAAAAGCAGGTCACCCCCCTTAATCCTTTCAACACAATGACGTAATGTTGGTGTTCTCTTTAGCCGATATTCTGTAACATATAATCGACCTGTGGGACTGGAAGGGGTAAACACTAACACAATACACCCTCTGAATAACACGGGTCCGTTTAAGGGGAGATTTCCACTTGAGGGATTGTTTTCTGGATCCCTTTCTCCCTCATGTTTAGCCCCATTGCTTTTGAGATTTTAAGACTTTCGCCCCATTAGTTTGACCATCTTAAGAACTTTCGCCCCATTTATGTCAATCTTTCGTGCAAATTAGGTGTCGATTTTTTCCTGGCGAGCGATAGCGAGCCTGTAATGTAAGAGGAACCGGCCTTCGGCCGGGAAATATTCCTACCGAAAAATGTACAAATTTATCTTGAAAGGGGGTCTAGGGGGTGCAATCGTAAGCTTGATGGAAATATAGGGAACAAACTAAAAACCTCCCCTTAACCATTTCTGTACCGGCAACGTCTGTTACATTGTATTATAGCTATATCTGGACGATGTTATGCAGTTTAGGAAGGATCTGTGGTAGTTTAACCCCTTCTGTACCGGCAACGTCTGTTACATTGTATTATAGCTATATTTAGACGATTTTGTGCAGTTTAAGAAGGATCTGTGGTAGTAAAGAGGTTAATGGAGATAGTTCGAAGCCTGTTCATTGCTGGATTCCCTCATTAAACTGAATAAGATGCTCTAAAAGTAGCCAGAATAAAGTTACAAGAACGTCATCGGTACAGAGGAGGTTAAGGGGAGATGGTTCACTTTTTGCATGTATTCATTATTTTTCTAATTTCCTCCCTAGACCTCCATCAAATTAAAAAAAAACATCCATTAGATCCCCCTTCTAGATTAGTTTGTACATTTTTCGGTAGAAAAATGTCACGGCCAAAGGCCGGTTCATCCAACATTATAGGCTCACTATCGTTCGCCAGGGAAAAAATCGACACCTAAATAGCATGCTATTTAGGTGTCGATTTTGTCGTGCACGAAAGGTCTAAATATTGAAAAATGAGGCATTATCGTGCTGAAGGGTTATGGAGGGGGGGTTGCTTTTTGTGGACCCTCTTATCCTTCATAATTAGCCCCATTAGTTTTTAGATTTTAAGGCGTTTGCACCATTGGTTTGTCGATTTTTAGACGTTTCGCCCCATTTCTTTTTCAATATTGTGACCTTTCGCGCCATTTAGGTGTCGATTTTTTCATGGTGAACGATGGCGAGCCTGTAATTTCAGGAGAGACCGGCGTTCGGCCGGAAATGTTTTCTACCGAAAGATATACAAATATATCTCGAAGGGAGGTCTAGGGGATGTTTGGAAGGGAGGTCTAGGGGATGTTTGGAAGGGAGGTCTAGGGGATGTTTGGAAGGGAGGTCTAGGGGATGTTTGGAAGGGAGGTCTAGGGGATGTTTTTTAAAGCTTGGAGCCTGGAGGTCTAGGAAGGAAACTAATAAATAAATAAAACAATAATAGATAAATAAACCAAGAACTAAACCCCACCCCAATTAACAGTACAGCGTCTGAACCAAACTGTCGGCTAACTATTGGTATTTCCTGTACAAGCTCTCCATCCCAGGTACAGGGTATCGTGGACTTTACCTAGTGTATAAGTAACTCCTTGGGACAATCAACCTTTGTTTTAAGGGAGCCCACCTCGCTTTTTTTTCTCTTTCTCTCCCTCTCTCTTTGGCTTGTATCCATTCGGCACCATTCAGCCTACTGTTTTAAGACGTTTACCCCCCATCCAGGTGTCAATATTTTCCTGGCGAGCGGTAGCGAGCCAGCATATATATATTTTTGTTTTGACAGCAAGCTAAATTTGTACATTTTTCGATAGAATTTTTTTTCAGGCGAAGCCGGATTTCTCCATACAATGCTGGCTCGCTATCGCTCGCCAGGAAGAAATCGACACCCAGATGGGGATAAACGTCTTAAAACAGTTGGCTGAATGGGGCCGAATGGATACAAGCCAGGGAAAGAGAGAAAAAGAGAGAAAGATAAAAAAAAAAACGGTGATCCCCCTTAAGTAAGGATGTTTATAGTTTATTCTTGATACTCACAGACGATTTTAAATTAACTTTGGATCGGCATCTCTAACACCAAACGTACTAAAACAAATATTTAACATTCTAGAGATCATTCCTCCTTTGAATACACTGATTTGTCTTCCTATTTGTATAAAGGAGACAAAGGGCAGGCTGCTTGTAACGTGTGTCTCCCCCAAAGCCAAAAGAGTGACAGAGCCAATTTCAAGGTACACTCGTAGGAATAAGTTCTTTACAACCCTGTGAGTTTCATTAAGGCAGTATAACATACAGTATTACTGGGAACAGTTTATATATAACAGTTAAAAAGTAATCCACACAACAGTTTATAAGAATATGTAAAGGAAAGTGTATTCGAAATTTTATACTACCAGTTTTATTTGTACAATGAAAATGATGGGGTGGTGAGGACTTATTCCGATGACTGTACTTTGGGGTTTATCGACATAAACCCCCCCCCCCCCGCCATACACACACATACACACAATATCTCTATCTTTCTCTGTATCTATTTATCTCTCTCCCTCTCTATCTATTTATCTCCCTCTTTTTTGTCTCTCTCTCTCTCTCTCAACCAAGGTATTTGAACTACTCAATTCACTTCGTGGTGTCCCATATTGTTTTTCAGATAATAATGTCTCAACCTTGATCAGGTTACCAGGGGAAGAGACGTGTGAGCTGGGTGATTATACCGGGGCATGGGTATCAGGGGAGGGGGGGGGGGGGGAGAGAGAGAGATTCAGATTCAGATTCAGATTATTTTATTTCCATTAAATATACAATGGCTGTTCATACAGTTGTAACATCTTAAACAAATTACATAATACATAGAAACTTAGACTATCTCCCCGGAATGAGCCGCAGGATCTTTGTAATACTAACCATTCCCTGTGCTCCAAGAGATTCAGATTTAGATTCATATTATTTTCTTCTGTTAATTATGCAACGGCTGTTCATACAATAAATTAATTTTAAACAAATTACATGATGCATAATACATTAACAGCGTCGTACAATTATTACAAAAATAGGCAATGGTATAAATCAACATAATACATAATTTAATACAGGCGGACATAATCATGATCCGGTTCGTTGTGCACTGGGAGCTAAGGTGTCTTGAGATCGCCTCGTACCTATACACAACGAACGTATTATAGTCTGCATGGTTGGTATCTAAAGAGAGAGAGAGAGAGTGAAAGATAGTGAGCGTTAAGCCACTTTCACACATTCACGATGTTGGTCCCGATGTACCCCGAGGTACACAAATTGGTACATCGGCAGAGACAGTGACAGGATGTACGCGTTTGACGACGAAGCCTCGACGGTGACACGTCGTAGCCACGCCGGGCCAGATGGTACCACGGTTGCAACGGCGCCACGTCAATGCTGTAACGGTCAAAATTCAGGTCAAAACCGTACCCCAACGTACCCCGACGTGGCACGTGGGGAACACGACGAGGGGCGATGGACTTATGATGGTGACACGTGGCCGACCCGACGAGGACGACGCCACAACGTCAGGCAGCCTGACAGATATCATCAATACATATGGTGTTAAAGATATTACGTTCAACGGTCAAGTTTAAGGTAAGATAAGGTCGAATTATTTCTTTGTAAGGTATAGGCGTATGATGTTTTTTTTTATATAAAATCAAGTTTTTGTCATAGAGAGCTGGTTCTTCGTAAATAACAATCTGTATTCATTGCCGGTATACGAAATTAATATCTAAAATCTGTATCGAACGTTAAATTATATGAAAATAGACCATGAAGTGAAGCGAAAATATTTACCAGTGGGTGACAGCGGCGACGGACAAAAAATATTCAGGAAAAATTAAAGTTTTGATCGTACATAGGCCATATATGTACCATTAGAAAGCTAATGAAAAATCCAATATATCACTTGCTTACAGAATATTCATTGTCCCATATTTTATCGGTGAAAATGGGGAGGGAAAGTATGGGCGGACTGAACAGTAACCTTCACCTACGGTGAAATTCCACATATTATTATTTGTATTTATTGTTTTGTTGAAATCTTATATACTAACCTTTCCTCTTGCCGTTCATAAAAAATGTAATTAACAAAATAATTATTATGGGTGAAAACCAATTGAGAGCGAATATTTTGGTGCGGCTGGGATTCTATAAAAACAAAAAACTATCGTTATAGATTTATTTCTATAAAATCCAATATTGATGATAGCATATTCTAAACACCGCCATCATGTTCAACGGATTTTTTTTTTGTGATTTATTATGCAAATAAAAATAACGATAAAAAAAACGATATACCGGTACCGGTATATCTCATATAGTATATAATATAACAGTGCGTTTAATCTCCACAGGTAGGCTACACTTCGTGATGAATCATATTTTCTCTAATTGTGGAAGGTAAAATGTATTGATATAAACCTATCTTGTGCAAAAGGATCGATATAAACATAGCTTGTGTAAGGATGGAATCGTCGAAAACACAGGAACAATCTCCTCAATCTAAACCCATCCACCCACACAAACACTACCTTGTGTTAAATTAATCAATAACACTTAGTATTTCCTTTGGCTTTTACTATTATAAACACTACTGTATTAGGTAAAATGAAATTAAATTCCATAGAGCATAATTATAATAAAATGTATTGCATACCGTGTATCAGTGGCGGTCGATATAGCCACACAAGAACAATAACACACACACACGCACACACACTCACTCGACAATTAACACACACGTGTTTCGGTAATCATACCGGTACACTGATTTTTCATTTGAACTTATTAACTCGTTTAATATAAGTTGATTATGGAATATTATATACGGTATATACGGTATAGGCATACCGTATACCATATCAGGTCTTTATTTATTCATCATGTGCGTATTTATAGTGTTGTCAGAATACTCCACTAATCCGAAGCACTGTCGGTCCGCTGCCATTCGGATTACATGACTTTTACTGTAATATATTATAACTATTTATACCCCGACGCCGCCACGTCGATGCCGATGAAACCGGATGCAGACACGCGAGACCCACGGCATCGACACGTTGTACCCGACGTTACCCGATGGTACCACGCCAAAAGTACATCATGCAAAATATTTGAACAAATCCAAACCTTTGGTGGCCAAGCCCGATTTGCCACGTCCCGCACCGCGGTAACACGACGCTCCCCGACGACCCCGACACACGTTGGGGATTGCACCACGTTGTGTCCCGATATTCAAATCGGTACATCGGGACCAACATCGTGAATGTGTGAAAGTGGCTTTAGTGATATAAAACTCTGTAGCCTTAGGATTATTATAGAATGTATTTAGAAACTACCATTACGGTGAGAGTAGGAGTGGGAGTGAGTGTGAGTCATTTGGTCAGGGAGGTAAAGGGGGGTGTGACGACTGCGGAAGGGTGGGTTTTGAGTGAAAGTGAAAGTCGGGAGAGAGAGAGAGAGAGAGAGAGAGAGTTAAGAGTTTACAGATAAATGACTCCTACCAGAAATACGTTAAACATATATAGAATAGATTAGAAATTAGAAATAGATTAAAGATATATAGAAATATATAGAACGTGATCACTTCTCACTCTATATGATCTTCTAAAATGTGCCTCTTTAGTCTGCCCTTGAATACTGGCAGGCTATTAGTGTCTTTGACTATGTTGGGCAGGGCGTTCCATACCGTAGGCCCCAATACTTGCAGAGAACTTGCCCCATAGTTGGTTCTGGGTCTAGGAACATACAGATCGTTCTGCTGTCGTGTGGTGCTGTTGGAGATATCGTTTATGGTAGAGAATTGCGAGAACCAGTTAGGATATATATTATTTTGTACCTTAAAAACAGTTACTGCTACATCAAAGGTGAGCTTTTGGGATATTGTCATCCATTCTAATTGATCAATAATAGGGGTAACGTGATCATACTTTTTTGCTCCTACAATTACTTTAGATGCAAAATTTTGAAATTTCTGGACATTATGGAGAAGTGTGTGATTAGTTTTTCCGTATATCTCCAAGCAGTAGTACAAGACAGAGAGAGCTAACGACTGGACCACAATTTTCCTAGTTTGCATGTCAAAATTATCCTTAATTCTATTGATATAAAACAGTATTCCATTGACCTTCTTAATCGTTTCGTTGATATGTTTTTCGAAAGTCATATTACTATCGATATGAACACCAAGATTTTTTACATGTTTACATGGAATAATGTTAGAATTATCGATACGAATAACAGTATCATTAGGTATCCTCTTAATTAGCTGCCTAGATCCTATAAATATACATTGTGTCTTGTTTGAATTTAGCATTAACCCATTTTTACAGAAATATTGCTTGGCTTTACATATTGTTGTCTCTGCTCTCCTGATCAGATCATGCAGCTCATCTACAGTACCATTGTGTAATAGTTGAGTGTCATCGGCATACTGAATTAATAGGCAATAATTTACATCATCCTTCATGTCATTAACAAAAATATCAAATAGGAGGGGTCCCAGAATTGATCCCTGCGGGACTCCATAAGAATGTTTAGTGGAAGATGAGATGTAGTCATTGATGCGTACTGACTGGGTTCTGTCTTTAAGATAGTTTTCGAACCAGAACATGTCAATTTTGTGATCCGTTAGTTTCTTTAAGAGAGTTTTATGGTTTATGCTGTCGAAAGCCTTTGACAAGTCACATAAAGTCAGCAATGATATTTTTTTATTATCTATATTCCTATATATTTCATCAGTTAATACAGTAAGGGCAGACTCAGTCGATAGTTTTGGTCGTAATCCATGTTGGCTATGTGCAAGGAGATTATTAGATTCAAGGAATTGCGTTAACTGATTGGCCACGACCCTTTCTAGGATTTTAGATATAATTGGAAGGAGGGATATTGGTCTGTAATTACTTACGTTATCACGATCTCCATTTTTGAAGATGGGAACTACAATGGCTTGTTTCCATAATGTGGGGACCTTGCCCGTCACAATGGACGTATTAATCATACAAGTTAGATAGGGTATAATAGCGTTCAGTGAGTCTTTCAAAAATCTTGGTGTTATTCCATCTATTCCTGCTGAACTCGTATTTTTGAGCTGTTTAATGGTCAAATGTGACGTCATTAGTGTCCACAGGTTGGGGTCTAAATAAGTTATTGGGATAGATGTTCTGTGTTGCAGGTAAGTTGGTGTTGTTTGCATCGTCTACGTTGCCTCGGGAATTTTCGTAAGCTTGTTTTTCTACACTAGCAAAAAATTGATTAAACTCTTCTGCTTTCTCTCGCTCGTTTTCGAAGTCACTTTTATTGATACATTTCTTTTTATTTGGGACAATATCATTAATTATTTTCCATGTGCCTGAAATGTTTCCACTGTTATCGATGAACTTTTGGCGGTAGTATTCAGTTTTAGTTTTATATCTTAATGTTTTTAATTGCTTATTTTTAGCTTTATATTGCATCTGTAAAGCCTCATTGGATCTGTCTTTCTTTAGGGCTGTTAATAAGTCATGTCTTTCTTTCATATGAGAGCGAATATCATCATTAATCCAAGGGGCGAATGGTTTAGTTACTTGCTTACTGACTACAGGGGCACATGCGTCTAAGCAAGAATTAAAAACAGTTGTGAAAATGTAGACTTGTTTATCGACGTCATCCGTAGCCATTATTTGATTTAAAACATAATCTTTATTAAGCAGAAGGTTGCAAAACGTGTTAGCGTCATAGTTACTCATGTGGCGAAAAGTTTTACATACAGGCACTCGTTTAGGTTTTACATACAATCACTCGTTTAGTTTTTTTCATATCGAGTTTAATAGAGATTAGTTCATGATCACCCACTATCTTAGGAACAACATCTGATTGAATTATGCTTTCTGGTTTATTTATTAATATAACGTCGAGTAGAGTGGCAGAGTTTGGTGTTACTCTAGTTGGTTTATCTATTATTTGGTTTAGTTTATTTGTGTTTATTATTTTGCACAGTTTATTTCCAGCAGATAGTAGGTCATTTAAATCCCCAAGAACATACAGTGGTTTATTACGTAAATTCATTAGCTTTAATACTTCGTTGAGGTAGTTAAAGGTCTCAATAGAACCTTTAGGGTGGCGATACATACATCCTCTATAATTGACGGTAATTTTCTACACTGTACACTTAGCCACACCTCTTCTATGTCGTTGGGTTTATTAATCTCGTTGGTCAGTACTTTGCATTGTAAATTACTCCTGACATATATACAAACACCCCCACCACGACCCTTGTCACATCGAAATATGTTATAGTCCGCTATGTGAATATATTTGTCAGGGGTGTGGGGAAGCAGCCAAGTTTCGCTTATGCAGAGTATGTCAACATTCCTTTTCGTGATTAACATATTAATATCATCAAAGTTTGCTTGGAGTGACTGTGCATTGATATGTTCAATAGTAATGTAGTCTTTTTCCTTTTGTCTTAACTCAGCGGCCTTGTCTTCTTCGCCACGCCCCTAGTTGTTACAATAACAATCACAGAGACGGTTTTTATGTCCAAGAGACTGACAGGTATCGCATCTCACTTTGTAGTCGAACCTACAGTTTCGTTGCCTGTGGTTAAATTCTCCACAGTTAAAACATCCTATTTTCTTATGTGAATGTCTTACAGAGTTATTGTATCCTGTGTTATGGTGGGGTGTTTGGGGTTGGATATGAGTGGAGTGGTGTGGGAGGTAAGATGGGAGTGTTGTTTGAGGATGGGGCAGAGTGATGTGGGGTGGAGGGGGTGGGTTGGAGGGAGAGTGGTGTGGGGTTGTGGGTGTGTGGAGAGAGAGAGAGAGAGTGTGTGAGAGAGATAGAGAGTGAGTGTGTGTGTAAGAAAGAGAGAGGGAGAGAGAGAGAAAGAGTGTGTAAGAGAGAGAGAGAGAGTAATCAAGAATGCAGAAGGTAACCCCATCGTACCCCACTCACCTTAAGGGGGATGACCTGCATTTGTCTCTCCTGTTCTCTCTTTCTCTGGCTTGTATCCATTCGGCCCCATTCAGCCTACTGTTTTAAGACGTTTATCCCCATCCAGGTGTAATTTTTTTGCTGGTGAGCGGTAGCGAGCCAGCATATTTGTTAAATATTTTTGACAGCAGGCTAAATTTGTACATTTTTCGATAGAAAAATGTCTCCGGCGAAACCGGACTTCTTCATATAATACTGGATCGCTATCGCTCGCCAGGAAGAAATCAACACCTACAGTAGATGGGGTTAACCGTCTTAAAATAGTTGGCTGAATGGGGCCGAATGGATACAAGTCAGAGAAAGAGAGAAAAGGAGAGAAATAAAAAAAAAGCAAGTCACCCCCCTTAACAAACCATCACAGTGAAGGGTCATGGCCGGCAGCAGCGCTGAAGGCCATAGTCACCCCCAGCCCTCGTACCCCGAAACGACCGGGGGGTCACCGGTTTTGTTTTATCTGTCTCTCCTGTTCTGTCTTTCCCTGGCTTGTATCCATTCGGCCCCATTCATCCAACTGTTTTAAGACGTTTATCCCCATCCAGGTGTCGATATCTTCCTGGTGAGCGATAACGAGCCAGCATTGCATGGAGAAATCCGGCTTCGCCGGAGAAATTTTTCTATCGAAAAATGTACAAATTTAGCTTGCTGTCAAAACAAAAATACATACAGTATATGCTGGCTCGCTACCGCTCGCCAGGAAAATATTGACACCTGGATGGGGGTAAACGTCTTAAAACAGTAGGCTGAATGGGGCCGAATGGATACAAGCCAAAGAGAGAGGGAGAGAAAGAGAAAACACAAACGAGGTGGGCTCCCTTAATCCCCTGGACAAATATTTCTTCAAACACTCAATAATTGTGTGTACGGGTATAAGTGCTATAGTCTATTCGCTGTAAGTAGGCGAGAAATCATGACTTCTATAATTTGTAACTCAAAAAAAGGGCTTGAGCAAATTGGCTGTAAATTTCCACATCTATTCCTCGACTGACTCTTCCGAAATGGTAGAAATATTAGCTCGATTAAGCGTGCGTCCCATACAGTACGTAAAGACCCGACAAGAGCCGATCTTTTCAAAATATTTGAATTTTTGCTAAATCGTCTGTGATCGAGTAAAGTCGTGTAAATCAATCGGCTCTACTCGAGTTGATCTGGAACTGGACGGGGTGCCCGCCGACAGGTCCGTGAAGTCGGCCAATAATTAGTGTATACGCTATTTTTCAGCCGACTGTTTTTGATGGTCGGGGAAAAAAACCGTTAAATTTTGGACGTATTGCTGACGTATGTCGATCGGTTTTCGGACGTGCAGCAATCGTTTTTGACGTACAATAGTCGGGAAATAATCTGGCAAAATGCATTTCTTTTCCCCCCTATATATCTCTATTTTCGTATCCGTTTTTTGTACTTTTACAATAAAAAAAAAATTGTAATATGTTGTTTGCCATATCCTTGACCTAATGTAAGTTTAATTCATGTAAACGCTAAGATAACTCTGCACAAATATGACTTCAATTACCTAAATATTTATAGAAATGTTAGTACCAAATAATCCTACCATAATATCTCGTGCAACAAACATAGAACAAACCAAGTACAGAAGGAATGAAATAAAATAATGATAAATAATGATAAATCAAATAATAATAATGAATATGAATACATGTCAGGGAAAATAAATAAATTAACGAAAATATAAGTTTGTTACAAATACCTAGAACAAATAGGAAACATTTTGAGAGGCAAAATCAATTAGAAAAGAAATAGAAATTTGTAGAAATCTATAGAATAATTATGAACCATGTTGAGAGTGAAAATAAAATATAAAATATAAAAGAGATGGAAATATATGGAAAAAATATGAAACATGTTGAGGGCAAAGCAAATGTTAAAGAAAAATATACAGGCGATAGAAATATTTAGAACAAATATGAAACACATGTTGAGAGGAAAAACAAAAATATAAGAGAGAAATATAAGAGATAGCAATATGTGGAACAAATATTAAACATGTTGAGGGCAAAGCAAATGTTATAGAAAACTATAAAGGAGATAGAAATATTTAGAACAAATGTGAAACCTATGTTGAGAGGGAAAAGGAAATATAAGAGATAAATATAAAAGAGATAGAATCTATAGAACAAATATGAAAGATATGTTAACGTTTACATGGCCAGGTGTCAGGTGTCACCTGTGCTATATTTTAAAAGGCAAGGTTTGGTGGTAGACTGTGTGGGGGTCTACGGCCCCCGACCTTTATATAGGGTTGGGTACTTGGTCGTGCTTCTGTCGTAGGAGTCGACCCTACAGGGTGACACACGTATGTATCGTGCGACACACTTGCGCAGCACATATGCTGCTCGTCTGGCAGACGGCTAACATCCAACTTAGCGTACTGTGAACGTGTTGCGCGGACGTGTGTGTTGTACTGACAACACGAGTTAACGTGTGACAGACGTAAATGTGTCGTGAGTGACGTGTGACTGACGTGTGAGTGACGTGCGGCTGTCCTTGTCTGGCGAGCCTCGTGTCAAACGTGTCGATTCGGCAAAAAGTTGTTAAATCGGCTAACATCGGCCGTTGTCGTGTCTTGACATACTGTATGGGACGCGGCCTTTACTCTTGTCGATTTTTAGTTCCAGAAGTTAAAGGTCATGATTTTTTGTCTACTTACAGCAAATAGACTATAGTATGAGGACTGTACACTTGTACAGTATACCTAGAGGGCTACTTTGCTACACCCAGAAACAATACAGTCCAAGTATATTGAGGGGGAATGGTGGGTTTTTCTGGCCCCCCTTCTCCCTCATGTTTAGCTCCATTCGTGGTGGGATTATAAGATGTTTGCCCCATTTATTTTGGCAATTTCAAATGTTTCTCCCCATTATCTGCCAATATTAAGATCTTTCATGCAATTTAGGTGTCGATTTCCTATCAGGCGAGCGATAGCTCGCCTGTACTCTAAGAGGATCCGGCCTTCTGCCGGGACATATTGCTATCGAAAAATGTACAATTTTATCTCTTAGGGTGTTTTTTTTTTTAGGCTCGATGGAGGTCTAGGGAGGAAACCAAAAAATAAAAACAAAAGATAAATACAAAAAATAAAATAAAAAATTATAATATATTAAAAATATAAGCAAATATACGTCCATCTCCCCTTAAGCCGGCGAGATAATGGCTTGTCCCCATCTAAATTATTCAGCTATTACAACGTTTATATAGACAAATATGTTGACAATTATTCAGCTATTACAACGTTTATATAGACAAATATGTTGACAATTACGAAAATAAGGCATGGATATGATACGGAGACATAGTAGTTTCTTCTATTATATATGCTCAGGCCCAATCCCCATTGTTGCTAGTTTTAGTTTTATTTTCTATTTCATTTTATTTGATTATTTTTGTTTTCCTTTTTTCTTGGGGGTGGCCCACTCAAGACAGAGCAAGAACAGGGAAAACACAAAAACAACATAAAACAACGAACAAACACACATAAAAACACAAATTCACACACATCTAGGTCACCCAGGAGAAGACCCAGAGACCAGGGTCACCAAGGTCGCTCCAGCACTCCCCCGGCCCCCGACCACCCGGAGAGGAATAAGCTGCTAAAGCGGGCGTCCCATACAGTACGTAAAGACCCGACAAGAGCCGATCTTTTCAAAATATTTGAATTTTTGCTAAATCGTCTGTGATCGAGTAAAGTCGTGTAAATCAATCGGCTCTACTCGAGTTGATCTGGAACTGGACGGGTTGCCCGCCGACAGATCCGTGAAGTCGGCCAATAATTAGTGTATACGCTATTTTTCAGCCGACTGTTTTTGATGGTCGGGGAAAAAAAACGTTAAATTTTGGATGTGTTGCTGACGTATGTCGATCGGTTTTCGGACGTGCAGCAATCGTTTTTGACGTACAATAGTCGGGAAATAATCGGGCAAAATGTACGAACAAGACTATAGTACGCTCGACACGACCATGACATAACATACGCCCGACTAAAAACAGACAAATTGACAGAAATGGGGCGAAAGTTCTTAAAATCGCCAAACTAAAGGGGGCGAGCGTCTTAAAATCTAAAAAGCAATGGGGTTAAACATGAGAGAGAAAGGGGTCCAGAAAAAAATCCCTCTAGTGGAGATCTCCCCTTAACACCACCCAGTTCCCCTCCCTCCCCCTCCCCCTCCCCTACCATTACCACGAGCATCCCCTTTCTCCCTCATCACCCGCCACCACCAACTCTCCCTCGTTTCCTCGCCATCTTCACCACCACCCTTCTCCATCTCTCCGCCCTCACCAACTCTCCAACCCCAACACCGAATATCCCCACCCCCCCCTTTCCAAATGCCTCTGACAGCACGCGCCCTCTCTCTCTCTCCAATCAAAACACATTAAGTACCATCACCCACTAAGTCCCCTCACCACCACCCATCTCCCTCTCCATTACTATCACCAACAAAATCCTCTTTCTCCCTCTTCAGCCTCCAACACAAAATCTCCCTCACCACAATCACCTCCCTTCACCATTTTCCAACCTCAGCAAGTAAAATCCCCCAAACCCCCATATCCACCCCACCACTGTCAGCGCCTGTCTGCCTCCCCTCCCCTCACCACCCCTCCTCCCCACATGAAAACATCAACACCATTACCCACTCTTCCTCCCCTTCCCATATCATTAACACCACTCCCCCCCCCCCTCCTCTATCATCACCAACATCCCCTTCTATCCATCCCCCACTGATCATCACCACTTCGTCTCCCCCTACCAAACAGCACTACCCCTTCCTCTTCACCAACCCTCCCTCTTTTCCCCACCATCCTCACCACCACTACCACCACCATTCTCCAACTCTCCACTACCAACTCCCTTTTTCCCCCACCATCCTCACCACCACCACCACCACCACCATCTCTCCACCACCACCATCTCTCCACCACCAATTCCCTCTTTACCCCACCATCATCACTACCACCACCATTCTCCATCTCTCCACCACCAACTCCCTCTTTTCCCTACCATCCTCACCACCACTACAATTCTCCATCTTTTCCCCACCATCACCACCACCCTCCACCACCTCTCCACCCCCATCTCTGAGTAAATCTGCCCCCCCCCCCCCCCCCCCCCCCCCATCAAAACATCAACGCCCGTAAATTTCCCCAGGAAGCTGGAAAATATTTATGGCGGTAGGTCCCCATTTAGGAGGTAAATAAAACGCATTTAAGGGGACATGGGCTGTTTTTCTGGTCACCCTTCTTCTTCATGCTTACCCTCTACGGCCCCCGACCTTTATATAGGGTTGGGTACTTGGTCGTGCTGCTGTCGTAGGAGTCGACCCTGTCGGGTGACACAGGTATGTATCGTGCGACACACTTGCGCAGCACATATGCTGCTCGTCTGGCAGACGGCTAACATCCTAACAACATCCTAACAACATCCAACTTAGCGTACTGTGAACGTGTTGCGCGGACGTGTGTGTCGTACTGACATCGTAATAGGGTCACGAGTTAACGTTTGGCAGACGTAAATGTGTCGTGAGTGACGTGTGAGTGACGTGTGACTGACGTGTGAGTGACGTGCGGCTGTTCTTGTCTGGCGAGCCTCGTGTCAAACGTGTCGATTCGGCAAAAAGTTGTTAAATCGGCTAACATCGGCCGTTGTCGTGTCTTGACGTACTGTATGGGACGCGGCCTTAAGGGAGTCAAATTTACGCCAAGTTAGAACAAATCTCGAGTATAGTTCCTAGACAACTTTGAATATATGGAAGAATTTATAACACTTATACTCAGGAAGGTGGTTTTCTAGATTACTTATATAACACAAGTTAGACGAAACCATTTCATAGCAGAATATGAGCCATTTTTTCAGTCAAGTATATTCGGGCTTGTTCCTACAAAGCATATTCGGGTGTTCCATATATTGGATTTTTAGTTTTACCCTAATTGGTCCGAGGGAGGGGGACATTTTGGATCTCCCCTGTTTTCTCCATTATTTTGGAAATTTTAAGATGTATCACCCGATTAGTTTGGCGATTATAAGACGTTTCACTCCATTCTGGTATCGATTTTTTTCTGGGCAAGCGATAGCGAACCTGTAATTTTGACGAAATTGGCCTTCGGCCAGGACATATACAGTATATACAAATATACAAATTTAGCTTGAAAAGGATATAGGTGGGCATATTTTTAGTTATTATATAGGGGTTCAAGCCTATGGCGGGGAACCGCTGTTGAAAGCGTTCGGATTATTATATATATTTTATTTATTTGTATTTTTATTAGTCCTGCACACTGGTTTTTACACAATAACTCCGGAACTGCATGTCGGATCGCGACCAAATTTTGACAAATGGTGTGGTTTTATATTGGGCAACTTTTGATATACTAACATTCCAAAATGGCAGCCAGACACGCCCTTTTCCTTGACTGTCCTCAGGTGTTTTTTATATCTTGTGACTAATACTATGCCGTAATAGTGTTGATTATAATGTACATTCATGAGCATACATAAGGTTACATCAGTTCAAATCTTTGAAATTTTAAAGACAATTTCTGAAGCATCTGGGCTATTATAAAAAAATAAAAATTATTGGCTATTTGGCGTTCGATACTAAAAAGCCTCTGTCACACTCAGGACTTTGTCAACACGTCCTTGCGCCGTCCTTGGCTGATTTTACGGAATTCTGGGTCAGGACCAAATGTGGGGAACCTGGCTAAAGATAATCATCTAATGGTAACCAGAATAAGATGAAAAATACGACATCGAGCTGAAGGAGTTGCAGAACTTCACACGACTTTGCGATACCCACGGCCATATTAAAGTCTGGAAGGGTCGGGATGCCAGTGTGACAGCCCTCAATTCATATGGATGGTTTGGTCTTGACTGTACACTCAATGACGTAAGTTGGGGCTTAAGTTTTCGAAGCTATCCCGAATTCAATCAAATGTTTTCATTAATTTACTTATCTTATATTTACATTATAGAGGTTCATTTTGCAGGGGTTAATATTGGGCTTGGATTTATGTCGTTGATTGTATACACTAAGACATAAGTTGTGGTCATAAATTTTAGAAGCTATCCTGAATAGAATAGAATCTTCCTGTTATTTTGTTTATACCCAGTATAAGCATTTCGTGGATTCATTTGAAGAGTTTGAGGACTCAGAAAGGGTCATGACTTATATCTTGGAGTGTACTATCGGCGGCAAAAGTCCTATCACCTCCCCTGCCAAACAATTCTAATTCCTTCTCCTCCGCCTTCACAACCACACACCTCATAGTTTGCCATCTGGGGGTTAGAATATGCACGTTTTGTACTGTGCACTTTAGATTTTCGAGTCTATGTATATCGCAAGTTACGGTGAGGCAGGAGAGGAGACACGACTTTTCCCGCCGACTGTACTTTACACCTTTCACCAGATTTCACACAACTTATAACCAAGGTTTTTGGTGAGCTATTGATTTCAACTGTACTGTACAATAAAATGCAAGGGACTGGAGTTCTCGAAAAGGGGCTTGAGTCATGACGTTATTCTTGACTTACAGTGTGCTGGCTTAATAATACAGAAGGGTTGATAGCCTCTGAAGTCCTATTTTAACGAACTAACTAATCTGACCCTATTTTTTTATATCTCCAACTGCTAACATGAACCCACGAAATGCATTCCTGTGTATAGCTGGTAGCCCGAGCGGCTCACAACTGAGAAAACCTGTGTTCGATCGGGGGTAGGTGGAGATGTTTGGGCAGTCTCTTCATACCTGCTGCATCTGTTCACCCAGTACTAAATAGGAACCTGTACTTAGCGGGCACATTTTTTTTTCTATGTGAGTGAGGAATACAAAAGGCAGAACTGCCTGTAGCGAGTGCCTCCCCCAGAGTTGAAAGAGTGACAGGGCCAAAATCAAGGGACGTTCGAGCCAAAATGCCTGGACACACGGATTTTGAAGCAATTTAAGTCATATGAAGAAGGAAAGACTGATTCTGGGAGAGAGTTCCAGAGCTCAGCTGTTGAATAGAAGAAAGACTGAGAATAACGTTTCATTCTTGGGTTGGAGAGTTGCACAGAGTAGGGGTGGGATTGTGTTGCAAGACGGGTACTACGTGCTCTACGAAGAAGGGGGGGTATACACTGAGAGAGTTCTGAGGAACACTGATTATTGTAATAGCGGTAGAATAGTGAGAGAGATGCAACATTACAGCGAAGAGAGATTGCAGAGAAATGGTGATTGAATGTGAGTTAATGAGATGGAAAGCTTTCTTTTCTACTTTATCTAGAGAGGATCCTCCCCACAGGTGTGAACAATACTCAATACATGGACGCACTGTGCCCCTACAGACCAAAAGCTGTGCAGAGGTAAAGAACCCCTTGAGGCGGTTAAGCACACCCAGCTTCTGGGAGGCTGCCTTAGCAAGACTGGTAATATGGTCCTTCCAAGAGAGAGCAGAAGAAAAAGAGACAGAGAATACTGAGAGAGGATGAAGGATTGATTTTTGTATTGTTGAAGTTTAAGGGATAGTCCTCTGGGAGTTCACGACAGGTAGATAGATGGAGAAATTGGGTTTTGGAAGCATTAAAGTCAACAAGGTTTTCTCTGCCCCAATTGGAGATACTAGTTAGATCAGAAGATAAGTGTTGTATAGCTTCATTAATTGAGTTTTGGAGTTCCTGCTGTGTTTATTGTTGAGGAAGTCTAGTTGAATAGTGTATTGTAGAGTCGTCAGCATGAGTGAATGGGGCTGTAGTTGAGAAGGTCATTAACCCTTAATTAGCGGCGAGCAACATAAGTCGAGTTAAAAAAAGCTGGACTATGTGGCGGCGCTCGACATAGGTCGAGTGGCAATTTCAGCACGTAATGTGGCTGAGAGAGAGAGACAAGTGGTGGCAGGAGACTAGCGAGCGTATGACTGCTCCAGACCACCGCGGCGAACCTACTGACACAAATCTCAGCTCCCTCCTCCCTCTCTCACTCGCTACATACTCAATTATGTACCGAAAGTACCGAATTACCTGCTTTTTGCACTCGCGTTGCACGGTTATTGCAAGAAAACTATCCATCATACAAGGATCGTTATGGTGTCATTCGAAAGCTCTGTTTATGCCCTTTCAGGGATAGGTACTTGTTTTACGTTCTGGGTCTTATTTAGGCATGAAAATGATCACGTAAACAGCCCTATTTTGGCTAAAAACACCCCGCTGTGCGGTACATATAATAAACCGCATAGGCCGCTCGTAAGGTGTTAATGAATAAAAGGAAGAGAATTGGAGGTAGGACAGAACCCTGAGGAACACCGGAGTTGATAGTTTGAGGGAGTGAACAGTGGCTCTCCACAACCGCAGCTATGAAACGGCCGGAAAGGAAAGGCACACATGGAGGGATAGAAGCCGTAGGAGGGTAGTTTGGAAATAAAGGATTTGTGCCAGATTCTATCGAAGGCCTTTGATATGTCTAGTGCAACAGCAAAAGTATCACCGAAGTCCCGGATGGAGGATGACCAAGAGTTAGTAAGATAAGAAAGAAGATCACTAGTAGAGCAGCCCTTAAGGAAGCCATACTGGCGATCTGAGACTAGGTTATGGGAAGATATATGCTTAAGAAATTTAGAGGCAAGAATAGTTTCAAAAGCTTTAGAGATGCAAGAAATTAGAGCAATTGGAAGATAGTTGGAGGGTTGAGAGCGGTCACCCTTTTTTGGGACAGGTTGAATGAGAGCAAACTTCCAGCAAGAAGGAAAGCCTTTAGAGGAGAGACAGAGACGAAAGAGTTTGCCTAGCAGGGAGTCAGCACGGAAGCACAGTTTTTTAGTACAATAGGAGGAACACCGTCCAGTCCGTACGCTTTCTTAGTATTAAGCCCAGAGAGGGTGGAAAGTACATCCTTGGAAGAAATTATGATGTTGGGCATATGTAGGAGAGGGAGGAATAGGACTCCAAAGTGGAGTTTTAAGCGAAAGTGTTAGCGAAGAGTTCAGCTTTGTCAGATGAAGAAGAGACGGTGGTGCCGTCAGAGTGGAAAAGAGGAGGGAAAGACGAAGAAGAAAATTGTTGGAGAAGTTTTTGTTTAGGTGCCAGAAGGCTTGGGAAGAGGTAGAGTTCGATAGTTCAGTGCATTTATTATTGATGAAAGAATATTTGGCGAGGCGAAGAACAGATTTGGCTTGATTCCAGGCAGAAATATAGGAAGTATAAGATTCTTGAGTTTGAAGGCGACGGTAACGTTTGAATGCTTCCTCCTTATTGCGGATAGCAGTAGAACAAGCGTGAGTAAACCAAGATTTTTTGGCATTAGACTGAGAGAAAGAAAATTGAATGTATGCTTTCACGCCCGAGAAGATTACATCGGTAATGCGTTCAACACTCTCCGAGGGACCCCGACCATGGAAGCAAAAGTCATTCCATGGGAAATCAAAGAAGTATTGCCGAAGAGCCTCCCATTCGGCAGCAGCAAAGTGCCACAAGCTCTGCCAGCTGGGAGGATTGGGTGGCCGTACTGTAGAGATACAACAGGTGACAGAGATAAGTTTATGGTTAGAGGAGCCCAAAGGAGAGAAATGATTTACAGTATAAGCATAAGGGTTAGAGGTTAGAAATAAGTCAAGAATGTTGGGCCGATCTCCGAAGCGATCCGGGATATAGGTGGGTTGCTGGACTAACTGCTCTCGGTCATTTAGGATAGAAAAGACGAAGGCTTGTTCACCAGGTTGGTCAGTGGAAACAGGAAAGCCATTGGCGGTGATGAACATTGAAATCTCCTAGGATGGAGATTTCTGCGAAAGGAGAGACGGATAGAATGTGTTCTACATTACAAGTTAGATAGTCAAAGAATGTTGTATAGTCGGTAGAATTAGGGGAGAGATAAACAGCGCAGAAATATTTAGTTTGAGAGTGACAAGAAAGCTTTAGCCAGAGAGTTGAGAATTCAGAAGAATCAAAGTTTGGAACACGAGAGAAAGCAAGATTGTTGCGTACGTATACGCAACATCCACCTTTGGGTTGAAACTGAGGATAGAGATAGTAGGAGGATACAGAGAAGGGTTTGCTGTCAGTAGTCTCAGACAACTGTGTTTCGGTGAGAAAGAGAAGATCAGGGTTGGCAGAGGAGAGGTGGTGTTCCACAGAGTGGAAGTTAGAGGAAAGGCCGCAATTTTTTTTTTTTTTTTTTTTTTTAGGAGACAATGAACGGAGGACGGAAAAACACAGATAAAACAAAAAGGTCCATGTGCCTAAAGGCATCCTCCATTCATAAAATGAATTTTGATAAGCAGAAGTTCTGCATTGTGGAGGAGAAAGTGTAAATTCATGGGCGCTCTCAGCTGCCCTAGTTTTACGGGGAAAGATGTGGAGAGGCGGCACAATTGAAGCAAGTTCTTCGGAACAATTGCTGTGAAAATATCTGTAGAATAATGCAAGGGATGCAACGTTTCTTCGTATGGATAATGTAGGAAGGTCCTGTGTGATTGCAGGGTTATTGATTAATCTAATAGCTTTATTTTGAATTTTGTCCAACTGCCTCAATGCAACCACTCCACTTCCACTCCACAGAGGTGAACAGTAATCCATCTGAGAACGCACATGACTTTTATATATTACGGCCAACTGCTCGTCAGTGAAGAATTCTCGAACTCTGTACAGGAGTCCCAGTTTTTTAGAGGCATTCTTAGCAATGCTTCTAACATAATGTGTCCAGCTCAAGTTAGTAGTTAATGTTGCACCGAGAATGTCAATACTAGGGGAAGTGGGAATATTTACATCATTAAAAAATATATGGGAGTCAGTGAGATTCTGTCGGTTAGAAAATTGAATGTACTTGGTTTTCTGTGCATTCAAGGATGCATGTTGCAGAAGTTAATAGTAAGAGTAGAAGGAGGTGGTCCAGAGCATTTTGGCGATTCATTTCCAAGGGACAGACCAATGGGGGCATTTCTGTCCCCCCCCCCCCCCCCCCCCCCTCCCGGGACTCCGAGGCGGGTCGTGAATTGCTCATATTTTTATGTGGAAAAAGCTAGTGGAGGGCTGCCCTCAATGTTGATGAGGCACAGAAAGGATCAGCTAGGGAGGCCAGGTGGTGATACAGGAGTTCCAGCTGTCCTTATCAACCACCTAACACTCCCCGGAAGCATATTCCTAAACTTTGTTCTAGTACCGCACCAGGAGTAATTAGAACCAATCAGAGGGCGCGAGGTACAGTGACGTCATCCACGGGGGAGGAGCTATAGTCATCCTCCTATGAAATGAGCTACAAGGTGGAGTCCCTCGCCCTGTGCGGTGTTGTCAAATATTCAAAGCTTTAACAACAAATGTTAGTTTTTCAGGCTATTAACACATTAATTTTAGCTTTTATGACTATATATATTATATTACAATTTTTAAAGGTTATGTGGTGTTAAGAAACATAATTTTAAGGATATATAGAAGGAATTTATACAACATATGGCACGCTATTTAGAACATGCTGCCATTTTTCTGGGGACAGCTATAAATAGATTGAAGGAGTGGTAGGATATGCGACGTTGCCAAGTAATGTCAATGCGGTTCTGTTGGCTACGCACGCACTCACACACACCCCTACAGATACACACACAAACACACACATACATACACAATCTCCAAAATGCAATATAGCACAATGTAATCCCATCAAAAGAGAGAGAGAGAGAGAGCTGGATACGAGTAATGGCAACGCTTTAAATGGCCTCAAACTACGACAACAACATCATCCAGGTCAGACGGTCACTAACCCTCATTCATAGCGCGACCACCATGGAAGAAAAAACTCGCAAAAGTTACTCTCATCTTCATAGCCAGGCAAGGGAGATGCTGTACAATGTAAATAGGTATATACAAATATAGCCTACCTATTATTTCGTTTCTGTAACTTTTATACAAGAATACCAATAACCCTTCCAGACATAAAAACGTCTTTTACATTTATTTCAAGTTTCCCTTCTAAATGTGGTTTTCCTTGGTTTCCCGTTTTCTAAAAGGTTTGTTTTGGTAGAAATCTGGCACCACCGCATAGGGCGACCTTGACCTCCTTGGAGCTCATTTCAGTTGAGTTTGACTATAACTGCCCAGTCTCTCTCTCTCTCTCTCACACACACTCTTTTTTCTCTCTCTCTCTCTCTCGCTCTCGCTCTCTCTCTCTCTCTGAGTGAGGAGCCTCAGCCTCTCTCTCTCTCTGGTAAATAACAGAATTAGTCACCAAGTATATAATTTAAACAATTTATTTCAAATATTAACTACCGTGCATTAAGGATACAATATGATTGTGCTATGTTATGGGTATAAATAAATAAGAGTACCGTATTACGCGTATTGCACAGCAATGGGCAGAAGTTCCTTGACAATTTTAGAAGGCACAATATTATTTCACTGGCGAACCATATTGATAAACTGCTGACATTCGCTAGTCTTTATTTTCCAGCTGATGATAATGTTACTATCTTGGTTACTCAACTATTATGTAAATTTTGTAGCGAAATCGTTTGTTAATTACGAAAACTTGGCATTAATCCGACACAAATATATGGATATAGATATTTTCTATAAATTATCGAGAAATCCGTTGCTAAGGGATACAATTTACCATCAGCTGAAATATAACAGACTATATAGTTAATGCTCGTAGTGTTGTTATTTGTGTATCATTTAAGAGGTGTTCAAGTAGCCCTAACCACGACTGTACTTAGTTACATTAATACTCATTAACATATCACGTCATAATATTACTTTGAGGATCGATGACGCACTTTATTGTTTTCTGTCTATTCTTAGACGGGTATATGCAGATTAGGAAGGATATATGGAAGTCATTGGGTTTATCTATATAATATTTACGGTTGTCTGTCTGGCTGTTCTTTATAGGCGGCCGCAGTTTTGGACCTGGGGAGCTGAAACTTTGCATGTGGGTGTCAATGAGGGAAAACTGTACTAAAAATCCAGATGGCGCTGGGGGTCTTATTCAAATGACTATCGTGTGTGAAGCACCATTGAGGTGTTTGAGGGCTTTCGTGATTTAAGAGGTTTAATACAGTTTGCACACTTATCTATGACACATAGTTGTGTAGTATATTTTTACTAGATTCATAATATGATGGTTATATACTCGTTAATGCAGTGAATATATAATAATTAACATAATTTGATACATAAATATCAGCTAATTGAACAAGAAATTTAGTTTCATCTAATGTGGTGTGATAGGCTGGGCGAAATTTTAATACTCATTGAAGTATTGTATTTACTTCCTTTTTAGTTACTAACAAATACGTGTTTCAGTATAAATTGGCTGAACATACGGTATTATATTCTGTAGCTGTAGAATTTGGCAGGTTGAATGTCTGCGCCTGCGCACTAGTTTCTTTCCTACAAAACAAGCTATCGTGCGCTTTTAAGTTACCAATTTATAATCCACTATCAAATCGGGCAGCTAAATATGTTACCGGCTATATTTCTTATTAGACCAGTGACAGGAAATCAATCAATGTGAATCAGAATGTCATAGAACACAGAGGCAGCAAATTACATAGGTGGAGATGCAGGAAATTCGAAAAAGATGATGACAATTTTTTTTACAACACTGCCTTTTCCACGGGCGACTGTTTAAGCTCGAGTCACACATTCCCGTCCTGACCTCCCGTCCTCCCCCGACCACCAAAAACTGTTGGACGGTATCAAACGGATGACCTTGTGTCCCGAGTGGGCCCGAGTGGCCACGTGTGGCTCTGATGCGCGACCTCAACACGTCACCGCCCCAGAAGACGGCGCATGCACGGTTAGTGGACGGAGATCTCAACACGTGACCGCCCCGGTAGACGGAGCATGGGCGGCGACTTGGTGCCACGACCAGTCCCTTTGGAAGGCGACCTAATAAGTCTGAATACGACCTGTCTGAGACGCACTGTGACGGCACTGCGACGACACTGCGACCAAAGTATGATGGCCGCAGTGTCGTCGGCGATGGCCCCCATCATGCATATATGTTTGGGCGTGGCACAGAGACACCTCAGTCTCAACCAGCGTGCCGCCGATATAACTTCTCCTGCCGAATGACCCTCAACATGGACGCCACTCTGTTGAATCAAGTGCAGCTGTACATGGATTGCAATGTACAACTGTGCTCAACAGTCCTAACTTTCATGGAAGTTGTGAGCGAGCTGAAGAAGAGAAGGAAAAAGCGAAGTGTGTGGGTGAAGCCATACCTATTGAGGAGGGAGACCTATGGCCACTACCACACCCTCATGATGGGAAACACTTCTTTTTAGCACCAGCCACAGCAGCCACCTGGGTATCTTCGCCGCCCCCGTCGGTGTCACCATCGGATGATGTTGTCTCATGCTGCTCTTCTTCTGAATCACTGGGGGCCGGATCCACAACCACTGCTTCGTTGTCCAGGCTGATGACAAGTGTGGGTGACTGAGGGGCACCCTGGTGCTCTACAACAGCAGGGCGCTCCTGTGTCTCCTCTACTACCTCCATCACCTGGCTGTCTAAGGTGTCCTGGGGCTTCTTTGGTTTTGTTATTATGATGCATCGCCTCTTCTTGGAGTCAGACTTAGGCATAACGTAGGCTCGAGGTTGGAGTAGGGTGGAGGTTGGAGGTTGTGCGAGGTGGTTGTTGCGGTGACGGCGGCTTGGGAACTGAGGTAGGACCACACGCGGCTGGCTCTTTCATGGACGCTTGGTGGGCGGGGACGCACGGGGTGATCACGTGAGGCGACGTTGCCAAGTCGCAGTCTCAACTTTCAAATATTTTGGTATGGGCATAGACTACGTCTGGTAGCGTCTAGGCGCCGCATAGACGCTTCTACACGGCGCCTATGCGCTGACCCGTCACGTGGGTGATCCGCCCTTGAACCGAGTTTGGCGGTTGGTCCGTTCTGATCCGTTTATTTTTGGTATGTCAAAAATGCACGGCTCCCTCGCCGCCGCGGCCCGTGCTGTGGCGTCACTGTACGTTCATGAACAGACCATACACGTTTAGGTCGGAGTCCTTGCACGATTGCATACGTTTTCAGTGGTCGGGGGAGGACGGGAGGTCAGGACGGGAATGTGTGAACCGAGCTTTAGGTCGTCAGCTGACAGCGGCGGGATATACGTACACAGTGTTGCCAAGGTCTTCTTTTGTTCGCACCATTGGGCTAGTTAGGATTCGTTCAGAAGCGTAGATTTGCGAGTTTCCATTTCAAACGATATTATATTCTTGATTTACAGTGTGATGGGGTGGATAGCCTCTGAAGTATTATCCTAACTAACTAACATTGAGGAAAGCAGAATTGGGCTGGTTCTATATACTATTAAAGTTGTAGAGGTGTCGAGTGTTGAGTAGCCTATAGCTAGGATACATTTCATACAAACGTTCATCATGGCTTTCTGTTGGTTGTACTATACATGTATGGTAGCCTATGTGGTGGTGACTGAATAGCCTAATTAAGTGATTGTTTGTGAGGGGGGATTGGGACATTGATGCAGATTTGATGAGTGCATGATTTTGATAATAATGTATGTGGTATTTCATTAATATTTAAATGATGTGACACGTAGGCCACTACTCATACAGTAGGCTATATGGGACTAGGCCTAGTTATATTTGGGGAACTCATAGTATCATGTGGGAGGTGTGGTGGAGTGGTCTTGCCACTGGCCTGGTAATCCAAAGGTCCCGGGTTCAAATCCCGATGTATCAATGGGAAGATATTATTGGGATGGAATTTGTGCTGTACCTGGTATCAGTGCATTACCACAAGCCCACCGAAACGTCAATAAAATACCCTCATTGTTCCCTGATTAAATAGCACTGTATGAATATTCCCATATTCAAAATATGCTATAGGGGTGCAATGCCTGGTGAGTTATCTGCTCAACAGGTGGCGTTGTGTGTGTGTAAGTGTGAGAGTCCGAGTGTAGGGGTTGAGACAGTGAAGCACGGGAACGAGGTGGCTTCAGAGATGGGGTCGTTTCGGGCCATGAGTGAGCACCGTGCCTCATGTGAAGGCAAGATGGCAGGTGCTCGTTGTACTCTACGTGCTTCACATGTCTCACTCCCTAGACTGGAACAAGACCTCACGGGCTTCACTGTTCATTGTAAAGCGGTGAATGTTAAGGCTCTCAGCCTATGCCCGAGAGGAAGTAAATTGGAATATAGAAAAAAAAAAAAAAAAAATCATGCATGCATGGCTGTTAAAGATAAACATATCAGAACATGTGTGTGGTAGGATTAAAATAGCTGAAATTGTCTGTTGTGCGGTATTAAGTGATTGGGCTACTTTTGGGCGAGTTTGGAGATGTGATGTGCGCTGGCAACCTTGGAATACACACACGCACGCACGACACAATCTATAACTGAACATTTTACCTTTATTAAGACTATAATCCACATTATATTAAGATTTCCATCTGTGAGAAACAAATATCTACCACCATTACTGCTAATGTGCACATAGATGCACAACTAATGTCAAATTTAACAAAGTAAGTTAAGTGGGGAAGAGATGTTTACTGTCCGAGAAGTTTCGTATAATGACTATTATGGGTAGCAAACACTGGCATCAATTTATTATGCGCTTGCCAGATCTGAAACTAGTTTATAATTGTATAATCTAATATCCAGTAAAGTGGCGAATGACGATTATTTTATAAGTTCATCTCGGGTTTTTATACATATCATTTTAATTTTAGGACATGGATACCTATCTATTAAAATATTAACAGGACTATTTTTCGAATGACTGCCATGTGTTTTTGTGGGCCTAATCAAATATGTTTTATTAATCATAAATACTTTGTATATTGGACAATGTACTGAATAGAATGTTAGAGTAATATGTCTGTAACATTCATGACTATAGAAATCCAGTGATATTTTGATGACTGCGATTTAAAAAATTCAATTCACTGGCAACAAATTTAGGTTGGTGCGAACCAAAGGCGGGAAAAATAGCAGACGAATTTTTTATTGTCCCCTATTGACCTGGGTCAGGTCATAGAGGGGTCCCCAGGGTGAAAGGGATGGAGAAAATGGGCGCGAAATCGGAAAAAGGGCCGTTTGGGGCAGAAGGAGGCCTCCGATCGAAAAGTTGTATGGAACGAAAGTTGTTCGCAGCCCCCCAAAATGGGGGTACGGATGAGGTCAGATCCAAAATCGGAGGTCATTTAGCGGCCGAAATCGAGGTCGCCGTTTAATGAGGCACAGGGAGGTCAAGGCAGGTGATTATGGTAGTATTGATGATGGTGATTATGGTAGTAGTAGTGGTGGTAGTAGTGATGGTGATTATGGTGATTACCCGGGCAACGCCGGGTACCCCTGCTAGTTGATATATATAGAACCAAGTTTAGGAATATGCTCCCCGGAAGTACCGCCCTGTTCGGCTGGTGCCTTCAGCCTCCTCCTAACAGTTCTGGAGGTGGGATTCCCGGTCCCAACCTCCAGGGGCTATCTGCGCCACAAAGCGACGGGCGGTGGAGTCACCACATCCCTACACCAGGGGTCACTGAACGCTATAAATATCAAGGTCGTGTAGACTAGTCTGACACACTAATACCGCCCAAGCTCAATTGAACTTACTCATAATATGACTTGTGACGTCCCATCAGGGGTATCAATCTGTGGTAAAGTATTTCGAGCGCTAGTGAATTTCTATGTAGAACTGACGCTAAATAAAGGCTAAAGATGAAGATGATGTCATGATGATGATAATGATGA
This sequence comes from Paralithodes platypus, assembly GCA_032716605.1. Taxonomy (NCBI): domain Eukaryota; kingdom Metazoa; phylum Arthropoda; class Malacostraca; order Decapoda; family Lithodidae; genus Paralithodes; species Paralithodes platypus. The sequence goes on along the minus strand of CM064576.1, from coordinate 21,609,415 downwards.
TGACTATTATTATTATTATTATTATTATTATTTTATTATTATTATAAAAGTTGTTGTTGTTTGTCGTTGTTGTTATTTGTGTTGTTGTTATCATCAAAGACATTATGAGTGGGTTCAATTGAGCTTGGGCAGTCTTAGTGTGTCATATTACACGACCTTGATACTTCTAGCGTTCAGTAACCCCCAGAGTAGTCCAAGGCAAGATATACAGTACGGTACAGTACAGTAAATCGTGGTCCAAGGTCAGGCGTAAGAACACGGAAGATGGTGACTTAAGATATTAATTTATTTTATTTCTGTCTATGTGTATTGCCTTTTTATGTGTATTGCCTTTTTATGTGTATTGCCTGTAGCAAGTGTCCCTCCCAAGTTGAAAGACAAAAAGATATTAAAATTCAAGATACTGTACACGTTAAGGGGGGTGACCTGCTTTTGTCTCTGTCTTGGTTGTATCCATTCGGCCCCATTCAGACGACTGTTTTATGACATTTATCCCCTCCAGGAATCGATTTTTTCCAGGCGAGCGATAGCGAGCCAGTATTTTATGGAGAAATCGGCTTCGCCGGAGACATTTTCCTATCAAAACATGTACAAATTTAGCCAGGTGTTTAACTCATTATCCAAAATATGGTGGCTCGCTATCGCTCGCCAAGTAAAAATCGACACCTGGATGGGGAAAAACGTCTTGAAACAGTAGGCTGAATGGGGCCAAATGGATACAACTAGGAGAAGAAAAAAAAGCAGGCCCCCCCCCCCCCCCCGTAAATGATTAAGGTGTTTTGGAAAGAAGTGTGGTGTGCTTGTTAGGTGTAGTGAAATGGATAGGAGGAGGAGGAGGTGTTTGTGAGAGTTTGCTGAATTACTCTCTGTAAGTGAGGCAGAAACATAAACAGTGGAGGAAGCCAGCCAAATAAAACAGGAGTTCCAGCAACTCCTTATCATATGCCTATGTAGCCCTGGTCGATTGGAGCTTAAGGGGAGGTTTTTAGTTTGTTTCCCTAGAACTCCATCAAACTTAAAATTACACCCCCTTGAGCACCTAAGATAAATTTGTAAATTTTTCGGTAGTAAATGTCCCGGCCGAAAGCCATGAGGGAGAAAGGGGTCAAGAAAAAAATCCCTCAAGTGGAAATCTCCCCTTAATATAGGTAGGGTACTTACTGTTATCCTTTATTTTTTGCAGAAGAAAACGGAGTCGGTTACTGACAATAAGGGATTTACAGTTATCATTTATTTATTGCTTAGTTACGTTATCACTTATTGCTGTTAAGGGGGGTGACCTGCTTTTTGTTATTTCTGCCCTTTTCTCTCTTTCTCTGGCTTGTATCCATTCGGCCCCATTCAGCCAACTATTTTAAGACGTTAATCCCCATCTAGGTGTCGATTTCTTCCTGGCGAGCGATAGCGAGCCAGCATTATATGAAGAAATCCGGCTTCGCCGGAGACGTTTTTCTATCGAAAAATTTACAAATTTAGCCTGCTGTCAAACAAAAATAAAAAATATGCTGGCTCGCTACCGCTCACCAGTAAAAAAATTACACCTGGATGGGGATAAACGTCTTAAAACAGTAGGCTGAATGGAGCCAAATGGATACAAGCCAGAGAAAGATAGAAAAGGACAGAACAAAAACAGGTCACCCCCCTTAATGCTTTTATCTCCTAAAGTAAGATTGCGTCATTTATAATTTCTTCACTATAAGATACAGTAAATTTTGTTTCTTATTCTGACGATTTTATTAAATATAGATAACATTTGGCTATGATTATTTAGCGACATAATATTATAATAGATTAACGGTTATTATAGGTTCTGTTTATAAATACGTTTTCAATTTTGTCGTTGGAATAATTTTTTTTTTTTTTTTTTTTACCTACCATTAGTTATTATTGTCACTATTTTAATGCTTTGTCTCTCAATATAATACCAGTATGTCCTTTACATAAGTTTCCCCTATTCTGTATATTCTATTGTAATTACGGTTTCTGTTTTCGTTTTATATATATATATATATTTTTGTTTTCTATATGAGTGAGGGAGGCAAAAGGCAGAACTGTCCATAGCGAGTGCCTCCCCAAAAGTTGAAGGAGTGACAGGGCCAAATCCAAGGTACGTTCGAGCCAAAATGCATGGACACACAGAGTGTGGTAAACTATCAATGGAATTTAAATATTACTAAGCTATAATGAATCAAATAAATAAATCTAAATGAAAACTACTCCATATCTAAATTTAATTCAATCTGAAACAAGCTAATTTATATCCAAAGGTCTCACATAATAAATTTATATATAGGGTAAGGTTATAAGGGTTAATATTAGCCAGGAATTAACTCACCAATAGTTCCACATGGCAATGAGGCAAGGGAGAACGTTTTACCCAATATGGCGGTGGACAATGGGGATCGAGACTTCGGTCCCGAGACACGAGTCAAGTTAAAGAAAGCATAAATGATTACATGGGAATGGACATGAATATTATGCTTATCTGTCTGTCAGTCATGGCGTCGATGAGAGCGTCGTGATGGTGTAGCTGTGTGTATTGCTGTATGTGTATTGTGATTAGAGGCACAAAAGCACGATCAACTGAGGGCGGAAAATTAGATGTTTACTGGTTGGTGTTCGTGAAGGCTCTGGTGTTCCTCGAAAGCACACCTTGATGCCTTGGCAAAACGCCAGGAGCCCAAATTATCGTACCACATCTAGATTGCTCTAAACGATAAATTATATTAATATATATGATAAATTCATATATACTACATAAGACCATGGCAATATTGCTTAATAGCATATTAGGCCTTTTATAACTTAACTTATTTACAATCTTATAATATACAATCTACTTGTCCTACCTCGTGCTGTAGGAGCGATCGTGACGTCACAGAGACATACGAGATCACAAAAGAGTCATATTCTATCGTATTTATACGATACACTCCCCCCACAAAAAAAGACCTGAACCCCACCTTAAACCTAAAGTTGCCCAGAGGCTATCTTCTGACGCCACATGTCGACGGCGCCAGCAGCAGCGCGTCTGGGACGCGTCCCGGTCCGAGAATGATCACCATAAGTAAGAGGTGAGTCGTTCCTTTGAGAATCCTCGGACTCAGCAATAACAGGTGGAGCATCAGATTGCAATGCGGAATCGAGCTCCAAAGCGTACAAACGTGCGATAGGACGAACAGTAGTTCCAGTGGCTGTCTTCAATAGTGCCACCCGCTCTACAGAGTCTGCCCCCTTGTATACCTCCAATACGCGGCCCAATTTCCAGTATAAACGAGGACTATCTTCTTTAATTAAAACAACTTCACCAACTGTAGGTGCCGTTGGTCTACCAGTGGGAGTAACACTCCTTTCCCTCAATGCTAGCAGATATTCACTAATCCACCGTTTCCTAAAATCCTTGATTATCCTGGATATATATTGGTATCTCTTAGACACCGCTACCTCAGAGTACAACGAGGGATCCTCTAACTCTACTATGGATTGGAAATCAGATGGAAATGCAGTCAATGGTTTCCCATATAGCAAGTGAGCTGGCGTTAATGGTAGTGGTTCTTGCAGGTCGGTGTACACATATGTAAGCGGGCGATCATTCACGACTGCCTCTATCTCTGTGAGGACTGTCATCAACTCACTCTTCTTTAATAGAGCACGTCCTACAACCGCTCTGAGTCCTGACTTTACTATGCCGACACATCGTTCCCACATTCCACCAAACCAAGGTGCCTTAACTGGAATGAACCTCCATTCGCACTTCTTCTCTCCCAAGAAACTGATGATAGTAGGATCACTACTCATATCCTTTAGATATTTTGATGCTTGGACATAAGTGGGAGCATTGTCGCTAAGAATGAGTTGAGGGAATGAACGACGGGCACAAAACCGTCTGAACGCCAGCATAAATTCTTCGCTAGATATATTATCACATAGTTCTAGGTGTACCGCTCGAGATGTTGCACAGGTAAACAATAATATATAAACCTTTTCATGCTCCCTCGTCTTCAATGCCCCTGTGTAATCTAATCCTACCACTTGGAAAGGTTCTACGTGCTTTACACGGCATTCAGGTAGAGGTGGAGCTGGTACAGTTGCATATGGTTTACCCTTTAGTCTCTGGCATATTACACACTTTCTTACTACGCGTCGAGCTACTTGTCGAACTCTGGGTATCCACCATGTGAGACGTAAATTTGATATAATATGACATACCCCATAGTGTTTTACTTCCCTATGTGCACGTATGATCAATAGATCAGTAACGTGATGTCTTGTTGGCATAAGTATAGGGCGGTTTGTGCCGTCTGGTACACCCGACCACTTCAGGCGACCCTCACATCTGATGAGGCCATTGTCTAGGTGCAACCTTAGTTGACGCACTATATTAGGCATTAATGTCTTATTCGAGCTTTTCAAGGATTCTAATTCATTGGAAAAGGTTTCTACTTGAACCCATTTGATCAAAGTTACTTCAGCTGCTTTAAATTCACGAGCATCAATGTTGTGACCCCTGTTGCAGAGTTGGCCCGTTACTTTAAGCTTGAGATTGGATACATATCGCAATACCCAAGCTACAACTCTGACTAGTTTATTATAGTCACCGAATCTTGCCCACTTTATGATAGGACCCGGTGGCTCATTTGGTTGGGCTGTAACTGCCACTGTTTCCAGTGGCAGAAGTCCCTCACCATCAGCATGCCATATCGTCCATTCACTTTCATGGAGCAGCCACTTTGGACCATGCCACCACAATTCGAACTTCATTAACTGGCTAGCCGTTATACCCCTAGTTATGAGATCACTAGGGTTTTCTTTTGTATTTACATAATGATAAGCAACGTCTGGCAAAAGGGCTTAATCTCATCTACTCTATTCCACACATAAACTGGCAGAGACTTCTTGCTATGTATCCCGTTGAGTGCGACCTGACTATCGCACCATACGTGAACGATTTCAATATTTAATTCGCTCTCGTATGCTGCGCGTACATGTTGCACCAGACGTGCTAATAGCAGCATGGCAGTCAATTCCATTTTAGGGATAGTTACCTTTTTAACCGGGGCTACCTTGGCCCGGGCTGTAACTAAATGTGCCCCAAATGAAGTAACAACATATATGGCTACCCCGTATGCTGTGGCGCTAGCATCGCAAAACGTGTGTAACGTAACGTCACCGAACGCCGCCACTTTACGAGGTATAGGTTTAGTACATAGGATGGCATATTCATTCAACAACAATGTCCCTTGGTCATTCAAGTCCTCGGGCAAACTGTCATCCCATCCTATTTTACGTCTCCAAACTTCCTGCATTAGAATCCTAGCTCTTATGGTAACGGGTAATGCTAGACCCAAAGGATTAAAAAATTGCGCAACTTTGCTCAACAGACTTCTTTTGGTGTGCGCTCCTGTCTGCTGAGCAAAAGACCTTATTTGAAAAGTTAGTATGTCATGTTTAGGTTGCCAGATCATCCCCAAATTTCTGGGCTTTTCCTGGTTAAGAGATGCCGTACCGTCCACCTGTATTAAACTCTGAAGATCTTCACTATTAGTAACCCACTCGCGGAGAAATAGATGTGCATCCGCAAACAATCTGCGTGCTTGCCAGTATGCATATAACAAATCATCCTGACTATCGCTAGAACCCTGCAAATTGTCAATATATAATCCACGAGATAGTTTACTTGTGTCCTCATGAGTGTCAGCTAGATGTTTTCTGATTGTGGCATTTAACAAAAACTGTGAGCACGTGGCCCCAAAGAGTACAACCCGAAAACGGTATATTATGATTGGACTTTCAGAGTCGCTAATGTCGCTGAGCCAAAGAAAGCGGGTAACATATCTATCTTCCTCCTTTAGCTTGACCATCAAGAATGCTTTCTCGATGTCACTGGTATAGGCCTACTACCCCAGCCTAAACCGCAATAGATGTTGGGACAGGTCCGACACCATGGACGGACCTGTCAACAGGCAGTCATTTAGACTGGGTTGTTGACATTGGTGGGCAGAACAGTCATACACCACCCGTATTGGTGTGGTGACGCTGTCTTTCCTTACCCCATGATGGGCCAGATAGTGAACCCTACCCTTCTTAAATGGTTCCTTGACATCGACTCTCTCAATAAAGCCCCTATCCTCATAACTCCGAAATATATCGTCATACGCCTGGCGCGTGCTTGGTTCGTTAGACAATTTCCGCTGCAATGCGCGCAAGCGACCTAATGCCAAACCATAGTTGGTAGGCAGGCTTCTCTCACTGTTCTTCCAGGGTAAACAAACTTTATATTGCTTGTCTGAGGCACAGTAGCACACAGACTCGTCAAACCTTTGTAGCGCAACTTCCGAGTCATAATCAGTCTCCATAGGATTAATGCCTATGTGATCCAATCTCCACAGTCGTTCCAGGTCGAACTCGGCAGCCATCTTAGGGTCACTAGGTTGGGAATCCTCTCTTCCCAACTCCTCTGCCGCGGTTACATTGACTCTATATATCGAGACCGTGTCGACCAGGACCTTTGACTGTGTAGTATGCACCTTTCCGCTCATGCAATATCCAAATTTAGTGGGGATTAAAATTACACCACACATCTTTTTAAATCCAGGGTATACTACTTCATAATAATTATCCACACCAAGTAGAACATGCACCTCACTCTGATTTCCCATGGGATCTGACAAGTTAACCCCTTTGCTACGTAATGCGTGTTCCACCTTCTTCACACCCACAGATACATATTCTGGTAGGGTGTCTACTACGATACAAGTCATAAAGTACCGGTTTTTACGGTAGAAATATGAAATCTCCGCTATCTTGTAGTCTTGCTTATCAGTAACCCCTGTGAAGCCCTGTAATCGAAGAGTCTCAGCCCCTACGATTCGGTGCTTCAGTCTCACTAGTACGGACCTCTTTATAAAGGAACGTGGAGACCCCTGATCTAGAAGTACCCGACAAACTTTGTTACTGTCATTACCTTCCATGGGAATCTGTATTGTGGGCAATATAGTGGTGTCTTGCGTGCTACCTAGTGCCACAGTTGTAGTACCCTCTGTTTTGACATCTTTGACTTTATCTGCAGTAGGACACAACTTATCAAAGTGATGTCCTTTGCAGTGGCGACAGGGCCTTAAGTATGTAGCAGTACATTGTCCCTGCTTACCATGTTCCTAACTTAGACAACCTACACATCGCTTCAATCTTTTCGCCTGTGCTAGTTTTGTCTCATTTGTTGGGTATTTTACGCAGAAACTCCATTTATGTTTGTTGTTACATAGCTTACATAGAATCTGAGCAGGTTTCTTATACGCACCCTCTTTCTTTTCTTTAGTCCCCACTGTCATGCTTACTGTTCCCCTCTTCTCCACATTCTCACTCCCTCCCGACACATACATTCTCCCTTTGTTCAACTGTAGATTATTGATCTCCTTACTGAACTGAGTTTTGAACTCCCCCAGCTCAAATGATCTTACCTTATCAAGTATTGCCATAGGAAGCTTTTGACGCAAGATAATGACTATCATTTCCTGCGTGGTAAGCCCTAGGGTGTCTAGCGATAGAGTATGGCACTCCATATTTGCCCTGAAGCTTGTCAACTCATCAACCTTATACTGTGGTTCTGCGAGCCCCAACAAGGCAACGACATGGGCCATCTTCAACTGCTCTCTATCCCTGTATGTGGACTCTAATAAGTGTACCGCTTCAAGATAACTACCACCCACTACTGCAAAACCCTCTATCAATTGTAAGGCCTCTCCTTCCATTTGCCCCTTCAGATAGTGAAACTTGCAGACATTATCCAAAGAGGATTCATGAACCGTAGATCGAAATACGTCCCAAAAAGCTAACCACTCAGTTAACTTGCCCCCAAATGTAGGAAGATTGAGCTTTGGGAGGTGTACAGTACATTTTGAGTCAGCCATTCTATGGGCCTCATTATCGCCTCCCTTCTTACTTGCGACAGCACGCTGTAATATGTACTTCGCTCTAAAGACAAGTTTGTCACAGAGGGCGCGATTATCACACTCTGTAACTATCTCTTCCTCTTCTATCATGTCAGCCACAATCACCTCACTCAGAGCCGTAATATGACCGTGGGTAGCTTGGACGTTTTCTAATCTAGCCTCCAATTCCTTTAGTTCGGCAGTAGTGATGAAAGTGTTGACGTCCACAATTAGCCTATTTAATACTCCCCGAAGTCCCGCCCTTTGATTTTTAGGGGCTTTGATCAGCACCCCACTAGACGGTGTCTCTTTATTGTCTTTATTCATTTTGCATGTGAGCCTATAGGCTATGTATCTAAATGTTACGTTACAAAGACAACGGCCAAATAATAGTCTAATTAAGAGACGCCGACCGGCGGACTTCTATGTTATGGAGAAAAAATAGTACACTAAATAGCAATACCTACTAATGGATATATTGAACAAGAAAAAATGTTAGGTCAGGTCATATGTCACAGGAAGTCTGAAATGGAAAAGAAAATTATTGGAGAAAGATGATGGGTGGGATGCAGAACTTAGGCAGGTGCAACGATGTGACCCTGCATTCCGGCTCTAACCATCGCTTGGCTAGCCTTGCCAGTTTATCATAGTTGTTCCTGCATCCTGTTATATGTCCCTTTGTTCATTGCCTTAAAATCCCTTACTGGTAGCTAATTCCAGAGGTCTGGGCACCAATGTGGTAAACTATCAATGGAAGTTAAATATTACTAAGCTATAATGAATCAAATAAATAAATCTAAATGAAAACTACTCCATATCTAAATTTAATTCAATCTGAAACAAGCTAATTTATATCCAAAGGTCTCACATAATAAATTTATATATAGGGTAAGGTTATAAGGGTTAATATTAGCCAGGAATTAACTCACCAATAGTTCCACGTGGCAATGAGGCAAGGGAGAACGTTTTACCCAATATGGCGGTAGACAATGGGGATCAAGACTTCGGTCCCGAGACACGAGTCAAGTTAAAGAAAGAATAAATGATTACATGGGAATGGACATGAATATTATGCTTATCTGTCTGTCAGTCATGGCATCGATGAGAGCGTCGTGATGGTGTAGCTGTGTGTATTGCTGTATGTGTATTGTGATTAGAGGCACAAAAGCACGATCAACTGAGGGCGGAAAATTAGATGTTAACTGGTTGGTGTTCGTGAAGGCTCTGGTGTTCCTCGAAAGCACACCTTGCTGCCTTGGCAAAACGCCAGGAGCCCAAATTATCGTACCGCATCTAGGTTGCTCTATACGATAAATTATATTAATATATACGATAAATTCATATATACTACATAAGACCATGGCAATATTGCTTAATAGCATATTAGGCCTTTTATAACTTAACTTATTTACAATCTTATAATATACGATCTACTCGTCCTACGTCGTGCTGTAGGAGCGATCGTGACGTCACAGAGACATACGAGATCACAAAAGAGTCATATTCTATCGTATTTATACGATACAGAGTTTGAAGCAATTTAAGTCATAGGAAGAGGGAAAGACTGATTCTGGGAGAGAGTTCCAGAGCTCAGCTGTTGAATAGAAGAAAAACTTAGAGTAACGTTTCACTCTTGGGTTGGAGAGTTGCACAGAGTAGAGGTGGGATTGTGTTGCAAGACGGACACCACGTGCCCTACGTAAAGGAGGTGGTATACACTGGGAAAGCTCTGAGGAACACTGATTATTATAGTAGCGATAGAATAGCGAGAGAGATGCAACGTTGCGGCGAAGAGAGAGAGATTGCAGAGAGTTGGTGAGTGGACGGGAGTTAATGATACGAAAGGCCTTCCTTTCAATTTTGTCTAGGAGAGCGGTGTGAGAGGAACCTCCCCACACATGTGAACAATACTCAATACAAGGACGCACTATGCCCCTGTACAGAGCAAGAAGCTGAGCAGGGGTAAAGAACCCCTGGAGGCGGTTGAGCACACCCAGCTTCTGGGAGGCTGCCTTAGCAAGACTAGTAATATGTTTCTGACTTATATACTTTAGGCTTTCAACCCTTGCAATATCCAATACGCATTTCTTTTCTATTTTCCTGCTCTCATTAGACGATTTTAGTTAGATTAGGAAGGATATATGCACGGTATAGTAACATAAGGAGGTAGGCGCATGGCGGTAGTATTGGAACCACGACAGTCACTTGTTTGGGCCTCCGTGACGTCACTGAATGACTCCTGTACCGTCTCCCAAGCTAAATATGGTGTTCTAACAGGATCAGTATATTGCGTTTTCCACCGAAAATGTAAAGTGACATGGATAAACATATACATATATAGTGTGACAGGACCCTAGTCTATTTGCTAAAGTTGTTATGTTTTGCATTTGAAGAATATATATATGGCTATGAGGTAGTATATAGCTGACGTCGCTTCAAATTTTACCGCGGAAATGCGATGATATTTTTGTTGACCTAATTACCTAATAATTACCTAAGTAAGGTCGATTGATATCGATAATATTATTGTAGTAGGACCCAAGCTACATGTTAGCATTGTTATTTGATATAATGTGTAGTTTATATGAAGAGATATTTCGAAGGTGTTGGTGATATTCGATTCGTCGGTCGGTCGGGAGAAAAGCTAGGCCTAAACGGATTCTCGTTTATCCCTTGCTTAACTTCCTTTAATTTCACGTAGTTTGCCTCTGACACTCATCAACTTTCACCCAGTGATGGCGTGTGAGGGTGTATGAAGGCCTAGGGGATGTGGAGAGATGATGTGTATAAATATGTGGCCAGCTGGAGGGAACATAGATTTCTACGAAGCGAAATGGTGAGAGTGGGGGGGGGGGGAGAAGAACGGACGGTGGTGCCCTCTGATGGCCAGAGAGAACACTATAGCCGAGCCTATGTCAACAAACGATGGTATACGAATATTTCACTAAATATTCGCTTATAGAATAATCAACGTTATTCCGACAACTATATCTTATATTATGACGGTACCATGGTTGAGCGTGAAGTCACAAAATAAAAATAATTAATAGAAGTCTGTTTAGTGCTTTTTAGAAGCCTTTATGTATATGAGTTCAAGAATTCGGTGCGTCTACCTTCTATGTTACTATACCGTGGGTATATGGAAGTCAGAGGGTTAATTGAGATAGTCTTTACCCTTAAAATTCCCACAGATCCTTCTTAAACTGTATAACATCGTCTAATGATAACCAAAATACACTGCCAGAACGCTCCTGATCCTCAAAGAGTTAATATGTGTATAATTTAGTGTTGCATCCATTGTTTATATTTTATGTATTTACTGTGTCATCCTCGGGTACGTTTTAAAGGCTTGTCACATCACGTAGCTATACTCTCTCACACACACACACACACACACATAATACAGACACATACGTACACACACATATTCTCACACTCTCTCTCTCACAAACACACACACACAGTATGGCGATAACAATAACATCAATCAAAACAACTTTGAACAAATCAACACATAATTACAAGATCAATAAACAGTACCAACAACAACAACAACATGCATTTACAATAAGTAACACAGAACACTACCACCAACCACAACTTCAACAAAACAACAACAACAACATTACCAACAACTACAATAACAAATACTACTACCAACAACCACAGTGCTTACATCTATAACAAAAACAAGTACCCTCCATATAACGAGAGCAGCATAAATACCAAACAACAACAACAACAACACAGCAATGACAGCAAACAACAACAACAATAACAACAAAAACAAAACAACACCAGCAAACACCACCATCACAACCAAAACAATAATAGCAACAACAACAACAACAACAACAACAACAATAAACACCACCACCACAATAACAACATACAAAACAACAACAAATACAACTATACTACACTTAACAAAGGCCAGACATAGTCTTTTAATAAAAAACACACATAAACAACAGACAGCAACGACAATACTAGGACAAAAATATACCTAGCAATTACTTACAACAACAAAGAGAACCACCGTCACTCCTCAACAACAACAATAATAACAACAAAATTCATGATAACAACAAAAATAATAACAACAGCAACAACAACAATTATAACAACAACAACAACAACAACAACAATTATAACAACAACAATAATAACAACAAATTAATGATAACAACAATAATAATAACAACAACAACAACAATTATAACAACAACAATAATAAAATACAATAACAACAATTAAAACAACAACAATAATAATAATAACAACAATAACAACACCAATAACAAAACAATAACAAAAACTCCATCACCACCAACATTTACAACACAAACAACAACTGCACCTGCACTAGCAACAACAACAACAACATCAACACTAAACCTAACAACAACCACAACAACATTAACAAATAACAAGAAACAATGTACACCACGACTGAGAGACCCCTTGTTCGATCCCGGTAGGTGGAAATGTTTGGGCAGTCTCTTCATACTTGCTGCCTTTGTTTACCCGATATTGTGGTCGGCAGGGAGGGTTCTGTGGGGGCGCTCGGTTATGGCTTTGGCCCTGCTCGGGGCCTTGGGGCTGTTCGGCCAGGCAGCTTGGGGAACAACAACAACAACAACAACCCGATATTAAATATGAACCTGTAGTTAGCGGTAATTTGTGACATTCCATCTGAGCTAACAAAGAACGACAATAGCGACAACAGTAACTATTATCAACATAAACAACTACAACATCAACAATAAAAGATACCATCAAGTTCATCAACAACGACAAAATCACGTAAAATCGAACAAGTAAATATACATCAACAAAATCACGTAAAGCATATCTACAAACACAAGAACAAAACTTACGTAAAGCTTTAGAACAAGCAAATAAACAAAAACAATCTCACATAAAGCCTATCAACAAAACCATTAAACAACAAAAACAACAAAGTCACGTAAAGCCTATCAACAAACAATTAAACAAGAAAAACAACAACAAACTCACGTAAAGCCTATCAACAAACAATTAAACAAGAAAAACAACAACAAACTCACGTAAAGCCTATCAACAAACAATTAAACAACAACAAGAACAAACGCACATAAAGCCTAACAACAAACAAATAAACAACAACAACAAACTCACGTAAAGCAACAACAAAATAAACAACAACAACAGTAACATATTAACACCAACAATACCACTACCAACAACAACAACAACATATATACACAAAAAATACCACCACAACCACCAACAACAATAACACTACCACCAACAACACCATCATCTTCACCATCAACAACAACACCACCATCATCAACAACAATAACAACACCACCGCCACCACCAACAATAACACCAGCAACATCATCATCACCACCAAAAACAACACCACCCACACCAATAACAACATCATCATCACCACCACCAACACCAATAATAACAACACCGTCATCACCACCACCAACACCACCCCACCCCACCACCACCACCACCAACAACAACAACAACACCACCACCACCACCACCAACACCAACAATAACATCACCACCACCAACAACAACACACCCTTTATCCTTCTACGGTTGCGTGTCTCCGGAAAGGCCTAAGTGAAGGTAATACTGTAATTATAAACCCCCTGTCTGTCTGCCTCCCAGTCGGACATTTTCGGTGCCTTATATTCAATTCGGCTCGCTGTTCATATCGTCCACATTATATTACCAAGAGATAATACACATACAGTAGGAAGGATAAACAAAGACAAAACCAAAACAGTTCTTAACACACATAACCTAGATTCATTCCCACTACGAACTAGAACACCCTTACTTTACTGCTAACCAACCATATTACTAACCTAGACTTGATCCACATTTAGGGAGATGTGTGTGTCTTTTTTTGTTTTTTTTTTTTTTTTTTTTTTAGTTGCTCCCTAGACCTCTATGAAGCTTAAATTGGAGATAGATTTGTACATTTTTCGGTAGAAAATTTTCCCGGCCGCTGGCCTGTTCCTTATAAATTACAGGCTCGCTATCGCTCGCCAGGAAAACATCGACACCTAAATTGCACGAAAGGTCTTGATAATGGCAAAGAAAGGGGGCAAAAGGTCTTAAAATCACCAAACTAATGGAGCGAACGACTTAAAATCGCAAAACTAATGGGGCTAAAGAAAAGGGAGAAGGAAGTCCATAAAAAACAAACCTGCCCGTAATGTAGACCAATTTAAATTACCCCCGACTTGACCATCGATCTTGGTGGTAAATACGTTAATTAATTCAGCCCATGAGCTATAGAAATCAAGGTCACAGTGCCCGAGCGCACATAGTCATTGTACCCTAGTTGCTTGGCTTCGTTAGCGCAGGTTCGATCCCAACTACTTGCAGGTGAGGTTTCTGTCTAAAACTTTCTTGGCTGTGGAGGTTAGGTGTGGATGCGCCACCTCTTGGTTACACCTAGTTTCTTGCTCACATCCTACCCCTTTGGAGGGTATGTAGGCTCTCTTGTGGCAACCAAAGTCAATTTGTTGACTAGTTAGGATAAGTTATATGTTAGGCTAAGGTATTGTGTATTTTCAGCCTCATTGGCTGCCGGCTCGAAATATATCGGTTATTAGTATTTATCATTAGCTATATTACTGCTAACTTAGAATTCCTCCCACCCTGAGCTAGAGTCATCCCACCTAACCGGTATTATTGCTAACCTATAATGCCCCTAACACACACACACACACTCACACACACAATGAATATCAGCCACCATCGCAGAAAGGAAAGCTAGGCAAGAGAAAGCGCCCTTTCACTTTCACTCATTTTCGTCAGTCGTATAAGAGGAACGTAGGAACATTTTAGTCACATCAGAAAAGATCTCTGGGAATCAAAGGGTTAAAATGGATCTAAATTTACCCTCCGATTACTACAGGTTAACCCTTACAGTACCGGCGACGTCTTTTTGTTTGTATTTCAACTGCATTTAGACGATTTTATGAAGCTTAGTAAGAATAATTATATGGTAGCTAAAAGGATTAGTTGAGATAGTCTGTAATTTGTTAACGGGTGGACGTCCTTCCTAAGCTGAATAAAACCGTCTAATAGTTGCCAGAATATAATGAAAAGGATGTCACCAGTACTGAATGGGTTAAGGGGAGATTTCCACTTGAAGGATGTTTTTCTTGACCCCTTTCTCCCTCATGTTTAGCCCCATTGCTTTTTGAGAATTCAAGACGTTCGCCCCATTAGTTTGTCGATTTTAAGAACGTTCGCCCCATTTATATTAATTTTAAGACCTTTCGCCCCATTTTCTTGTCAATATAAAGACCTTTCGTGATATTAGGTGTCGGGTTTTTTCCTGGCGAACGACAGGGAGCCTGTCATTTTGGAAATTTATATACCGAAAGATGTACAAATTAATCTACAAGGGGGATCTAATGGATGTTGTGTTTAAATTTAATGGAGGACTAGGGAGGAAACTAGAAAAATAATGAATTAATATTTTGTGTCATGCCCCAGCCAGGGTTCGAACCCAGGCCAGTAGTGCAGCACTCCAGCACCTAAACCACTAGACCACCGAGGAGCTTAAAAGTAGTGGCTTAATTTGGAATTATATCCCATTTACCACCACCCACTCCGACTCGTGATCACGTTGCTAGATACCATACACATAAACACCTCACACACAAACACTAGCAACTAAGTACAAGAGAAGGATACTTGTAATCTGGGGCACATTGAAGGCCTCACTGAATAAACAAGTAGAGCCCTAGTAAACTAATATTTTGTGTCATGAAAAAATCGACCAAAAAGTGAATCATCAGCAGCGAGTGACATAGATTCTTATTGTTAACCCATGCTGTACCGGCGACGTATTATATATTGGATTTCAGCTACATTTAGACGATTTTATGAAACTTAGGAAGGATATATATTATGATGGCTAAATGGATCAATTGAGATATAGTCTGTAGCCATTTTATGGGTAGACGTCCATTCCAAGCTGAGCAAAGTCGTGTAATAATTGTCAGACTATGATGAAAAGGACGTCACCGGTACTGAATGGGTTAAAGGCCAGCAAATAGATGTAGGAAGTAGGAAGAACGTAGGAAGAACGCTTAGCTTTTTCTCAGAGGTATATGAAGCAGTAGATAGTGACAAGTCATATGATATTATTTATTTAGATTTCAGTAAAGCTTTCGACAGAGTCCCTCATGAGAGATTGATGAGAAAGGTTGAGGCACATTGAATAGGAGGATCGTTGTTGGGATGGATTAGGTCATGGCTAATTGGTAGGAAACAGAGAGTCAGCATAAATGGTACCAAGTCAGAGTGGGGAGCAGTCAAAAGTGGTGTCCCCCAGGGATCGGTATTAGGTCCCCTGTTGTTTCTTATATACATAAATGACCTAGATTTAGGTATAACTAGTAGGATAAGTAAATTCGCAGACGATACTAAAATGGGGAGATCAATATTATTGATTCAGATAGCGATATAGAGTGCCTCCAAAGGGATCTAGATACCTTACATGAATGGTCAGTAAATTGGCAGATGAAGTTTAACATTGACAAATGCAAGGTATTAAAGATAGGGAAGATGCAAACAAATGTTAAATATAACTAGCTAATTTAGAATTAGAAAATTCAGACTGTGAGAAAGATCTAGGTGTGTTTGATAGCAATGATTTGAAGCCTAGAAAACAGTGTATAAGCGTTCGTAATAAGGCAAACAGGATTCTCGGGTTCATCTCTAGGAGTGTGAGTAACAGAACTGCTGATGTTATCTTAAAACTTTACTTGTCATTAGTGAGACCCCATATGGATTATGCTGTCCAATTTTGGTGTCCTTATTACAGAATGGACATAGATTCATTGGAGAGAGTACAGCGTAGAATGACAAAAATGATCCATAATATTAGAAATCTTTCGTATGAAGAAAGGTTGAAGAAATTAGGTTTACATTCGGTAGAGAGACGCAGAGTTAGAGGGGATATGATAGAGGTGTTCAAGTGGGTTAGTGGGATTAACAAAGGGGACATGACAAATGTACTAAAGCTCAGTGATAGCGAAAGAACTCGTACCAATGGTTTCAAATTAGATAAATTTCGTTTCAGAAAAGATATAGGCAAATATTGGTTTGGTAACAGAGTTGTAGATGGGTGGAATGGACTACCAAGTGCTATAGTGGGGTCTAAAACGGTAGGGAGCTTTAAGATAAAATTGGATAAGCATATGGACGAGAAGGGTTGGGTGTGAAGGGGGATCAGCCGGGTTGGGCCAATCAGCACTCTGCATACCCCCATAATCCTGCGTTAATCTCTAACCGTTTTGGTAAGATGATCCTCAGGGTATTAGAGTGTTGAGCCTATAATTGGGCTTTGTAATTGAACTGGGGTTGTGTGGGACAGGGATCTGCCTTGTTTAGGCCAATTGGCTTTCTGCAGACTCCCATTTTCTTATGTTCTTATGTTCTTATGTAACGTATTCCGTGATAAACACGATATAAACATATGTTATTGGAGGTCAACACACGCATTTATTTATATATTTCACTGATACTTGGTTAACTTTAATGTAGTACCATATATTATGTATTGTTTAGTATAATCGTTGATAAATAAACTTAGCTTGTCTTTAGTAGTTCCCCTATCTGTATGATGACGCCGCGTTCACTTTCCCTTGTTACCAATAGAAATACCTTCCATAAATAAAGAATTTCAACAGTACTTAGAGTAACTCATTCAATGAAATTGTGTCTTGTTTTTTCAGTAATGTATCGATCACTAAGCGACTTTTAATTAACTCAACAATGGTCTTTTGTTGCCAAGTGGTACTGTATATTACTAATAATAGATGAATATAAGAAATATATATTATTTAAAAATTCGATATATCTTTAAAAATGTACATCTAATTTTCATAAACACCTTATGCCGAGAGGAGTACGGTACTACTGTACTGTATTGAGGATTCACCGATAGCCTCTTTGGGTCATTGACCTAACGAAGCATTCAAATAACCCTCCTAACAGGGCGTCTGTATTCTGAGAATTATTAACGTCTACCTTTAGTTAAACCAAAGTCACCACTGCATTAATGACGTCACATGTTATAAAGTCGCCATAAATTCATCATAGTCCACTGCACATCACAAATCAAATGTTCGCCGAAAACCGTAATGGTAATTTGGGTGAAATCTAGAGAGAGGGACATTAACTTCACACTTTTACAACTTGAAGCAGATAATACTAATGTAGTCACTGGCTGTTAGAAACACGTAATAACTGTCAAAGAAAAGAGATGGTAACTTACAATACTACTGGTACTACTACTTTTATAAATGAACCGTGCTACTTTTGGATTTATTTTTAAAGCACTAAGCACAATGCGGTGCTGTATTTAAGTAATTCCTCTCCTGTACTCCTTTAGATGAGACATACATTTCTATGTCCGAACCTATTAGTGCTGTACATCAAATTATTGTTTCTGTACTCGTGCAGATGAATATTATGATGCTCCTTATCTATATAACTATTTGCCAAGAGACGACACATTTTATTACATTCACATTAGTACGCATGCATTCCAATTGCAGTTACTCGTATAGGCAAAAGGATAAATCACATAAATTGAGGTCCTTCTCAAACTGAATTTTGTTTTACCTGACATATTGTAGAATACTATAATCATATAACAAAAGGTTAATATGCATACAGTTGTTTAGCCCACTGGTATGACATTAATACAAACAACACTACCGGTACCTCTAAAGTTGACTGTGTGTGATACCAGGGTCGTGAATGGTCGTCCTTGTCTCAAAAATCACCGGGAGAACGGCAACATACGTCCACTCTCTCCCACCTTCAACCACAAACTGAGGGACACGAGAACCTTACCTGCGGATATACCTACCAGTCCAAAGTCCCTAATAGAGGAAGTTACGATACCGAGAATCCTGAAATACTCTTTACTGTACTTACTCTGATTTGCTCAGTTCGTGCGTTGTCATTATTTAGTGTTGTCCCGTTGTCGTTGTCGTGCGTTGTCCTGGGTGGAGCACATGTTTTAATTCATTTCATTGAGTGGTGTTTGGTGTTGTGAGTGAAATTTATTTATTAGATTATTTAGTGTTGTATTTAAGTGTGAGAAGGAAAGTGGGGATTGTTTTCTTTAGTGTTTGAGTGTTTTAGTGGTTTAGTGTTGTCATAACACACATACCTCCCCTGTAGTAAGCATGAAGCCATACACATACATGCACATATTCACAAGCACACCTACTGTACATACAGTACATGCCGATAACTATTATTATTAATAATATACTGTAATTACACACACACACACACGCCCACCTTTAATAATGTATGCATAAGTGTGTGTGCGTGTGTGTAATAGAATATATGTATGTATTTGCTTGAGTTTGTTTATGTATATGTGTATATATGTATATGTGCATTTATGTATGTACAGTATATGTGTATGTATGTGTGCGTATATGTGTATGTATGTATGCGTTAATTATCTATATATGTATGTGTCTATAGTGTATACTGTTTGTGGTTCGAGGCTCGAGCCCGGCTGAGAGTATTCTATCACACACACACACACACACACCTACACTAAAGAATGTCCCATATACTATAATTCCCCCCAGCTGTCTCTACTTATTTTATATCCTACTTTTGTTCTCTACCGAGGATTACCTCCCATTGTAGTAGGCTTTACCTGACCCTACCTGTACGGACCCCGTAGGCCTTTTCGCCTTTACCCTTTTCAAACTCCTCATTTGATCTATTCCGACGTTTGACATTCCATTCCAATTGGCTTTACCTGACCTACAGTCCGTTGCCCCATTAACCCTTTTCCAATTCCCTCATTTAATCTCTCCCAAGGATTTAACTCCCATTATTAGCCTCACCTGACCCTACCAGAACAGTTTTTGTATGTATGTATGTTTGTTTGCATACGTGAGCGTTTATGTATACGGGCATGTGCATACTTACTGCATGTTCTTATGTTCTTATATATGTATGTATATACAGTATATGCGTATGTATGTGTGTACGTATGTGTATATATGTATGTTCTGTATATATACTGTATAAGTAAAATAAATGTGTACTGTATATGCACTGTATATCACTTACTCTCATGGTTAATTTATGATAATTTGTATTTTACACTAGCATAATTATTGTATTAATATCTTTTTTTAATGTAAAGTATATTATACTCACACATTGTAAACTGAGCTTACCATTTTCATATCTGTACATCTCATGTTCATCCACTAAATTGTAAAATGTGTATTTTCAGCTCATGAGGCTGCCATTCTTTAATAAACCGTTTATTATTATTATTATTATATTTATATATATATATATATATATATATATATATATATATATATATATATATTTATATATACTGTATATATATATATATATATATATATATATATATATATATGTGTGTTTCTAACCTCTCAGTGGGGTTCGAACCGCCGACCGTCAGGACGATAGCCGACGCCTTAATCAACTACACCACGGTTCGAACCCCGCTGAGAGATTAGAAACATTTAGTGGCTCACGTGTATTTGTGATATACAGTATACTCAATATATATATATATATACAGGTGTATATATATATATATATATATATATATATATATATATATATATATATATTGTATATATATATATATATATACTGTATATATATACTGTATATATATATATATATATATATATATATATATATATATATATATATATATACAGTATGTAACTGTGTTCCGCAACCTTTATAGAAGTGACATAATAGAAGGAACCGCAGGATGTTGACCGCGTACACCTAGCTTATTTCTTGGAAACTAATTATGGGGAGGGTTTTGTTATTCCTGGACTCCCTTCTCACTCATAATTAGCCCAATTTGTCTTGATGTTTTGAGACAATCTCTCCATTAGTTTGATGATTTTAAGACTTTTCGTATCATTTATGTGTCGATCTTTTCCTGGTGAGCGAAAACGAGACTGCAATTTAGGAGGAATTAACCTTCGGCCAGGGCTTCTCAGGGGTCCATGTTATACCTCATATGAAGGCTTAAGAGGGCACCCAGAGAAGCTTACAAGCTATTTTAGAATGACCTGTGCTTCTTTTAGTAGGGTCATTTGCTTGGAATCCGTGACCATTTTGTTCCTACCTTTTTCTCTCGATGGATTTGACAACCTGAACCATTTTAAAGGAAAATTAGCTCCTATGCCCCTCTGAAAAATGACGGCTAATTCTGCTAGAGCCCAATATTCAAAATGGCCACCAACGCCATCTTGAAAAACATGAAATGTAATATCTCTGGCATCAGATGAGCTACAAGGGCGAATGAGGTGTCCTTTTTCACTAATTCTGGCATTACAAATCCACTGGAATGGTTATTGTATTGTATTGTATTGTATATTGTATTGTTATTGTATTGTATTATACTAATTGTACATACTAATCTGCCACTTTACTGTCACTACATGATTCACTGTATGAGCCACTATCAGAATCACTGTCCTCACTTTCGCTGCTATCATCACTGTTGTTCTCTGCCTGCGGATTTGTAGGTAGTGGTATGGATGGGGGAAGTGGGGGCTGGGTTAAACGGACAGGCAGACATAGACCATTTACAAGATGCCATCCATGGCCGATCAGTAAGGGGTGCCTTTGGAGCTGGTAATGCTTTTGCAAATATGCAAGATAGTTTGCACGCTCCAAGTGTGGACGGAGACTGTCCAAGTCAGGCACAAGTCGGATTGTGCTTTTTTTCTTCTGAGCTCTCCACTTCGCTGCCCTTGCATCTCCCAGGGTCTTGCTTTTGGTATCACCATAGACATATCGAATGACAAACCGCTCCAAATCACTGATGACCTGTTCTGTGACTAGGAGCTGTGTACCACATACTGCTAGCAGGTCGTGTGCCTCTTTAGACTTCTCCAGACGATCTGCGATGAGCTTCTTGCTTGCTCCATAGAAGCCAGAGTTGTGGTCACACCCAGTGAGGACATGAAGTGGTATGATGGATGCAGCCATTGCCTCACTGCACAAACATCGGGCATCGATAAGCTGACGTTTGCGTTTCACACACAGGATTCCTGTTGTCTTCTGAGCAACATATGCCGCTTGCACGTAGTTGTCTGTGTCCTCTGTGTCAAGAACGACAGCTGCTGTGTAGCTGTCTGACCGGAGCACACTATATATGATGAGCATTGCCGTATCTGCCTCTGCATGGGAGCATGTGAGCTCTGGCACAAGCTTGCCTGTGGTGAGATTCTTTGCAGTGCTGCCAACTACACAGTAGATGATCTCGGTGCTAGTTGTTGCTGCTGTTCTCTGGAATACCGTTTGAAGAAATGCCTGAAGGCGGATTTTGCTAGAAGGAAATTTATCTTCTGTCTTCATGAAGACATTGCTGATTGGCAGGTTTTTTTGGCGCAGTATTCTCTCACTGTCCTTGATCGTGTAATTCTGATCATATGAATCATTGACGCAAATGATGCGCTCAGCATGCTTGTGTCTCGTTAGAACGATGTGTCAGGAGGAGGAGTACTTTGATCAGCTGGTGGCTTCCTGAGAGGTGGTTCCCCACGCTTTGCTATCTTGTATGGGTTGACTTTTTGCATTTCACTTCCGAGCTCTTTGAGAGTTGTCGAGAGGTTTGATGCAAAGTTGGCACCGGGAACTGGTCTATCCTCGTGATTCTCGGAAGGAAGTTCTGTATCAAATGATTCTGGCTGCACAAACATGACATTAGTGCGGTGTGACTGGCCAGCACCGATCAGTGTGTCGCTCTTGAAGTCATCGTTGTCGACAATAGCGATAGCAGGCTTACCCTCAGCTAGTTCGAAGAGGCAATCAGATGAGCACTTGAGGTCATTGACCACCCAAAAATCTCGCAGCATAAGTACGTCATTGTAACTGATGCCCAGTCCATCTTTGTGCATTATGTCAACTATCTCCCTACTCTTGGTGAGTCCATGTAGCAAGACAGAGAGATTTATCTCAAATGCAGTGCATTTTCCAGTGATGTAGCTTGTGAGGATAGATGCAATCGATCGGACGGATGGACTGTCATCAATTGCAGACTTATTAGGGTGTTTCAGCCATGTGAGCAGCTTCAGCAGGAGCTCACTGAGGTCTTCTTCTCTCTCCAATTCGTGTATATATACAGCCAGGGAATAGTATTTGTTCTGATGACTTGCTCTTTGAGTCGTGCCACAACATTCATCACCAACTGATCATTGCTGACACCCAATGAAGATATTGCCGCCTCGATGTATGTACCTGCTGCTGTTGTATCATATACCAGTTCACTCACATTCTTTTGAATGCGTTCATGAAATCCGATGTCTTCCCCAAATTCATTGACGAGAATTTCCTTTAAGTAGCTGGATTTTACTACTGAGTTATGTCCGTGATTTGAGATAATGCGCTTATAGTCCTGCAGCAGGCCTTGCAGTGTGCGAATTTCATGGTCTTTGAAGATGACTTGACGAATATGATGAAAGAAGAGAGCTTGGGCCTCTCGGAGGTTTACACGCTGCAGATGTTGAGTGCTTTCATCTGAAAGGGGCTTGTGGTCGCTTACATATTTGCGCCAGCACGCACGATGGTAGCGGATTTCCAACCCAAATGCTGTTTGACTATCTGGGATGGATGCAATCAGAGTGTCAAGTCTCAATCTCATGACCTCATCTTCCAGACGGACAGTATGTAACTTGAATTTAGTCCAGGCATCTACTGTTGATAGGAGTAAAATCTGCTTGTCACGATCACTACTCTTGTATGCCCCTTTCATGCACCACACACATAGAGTCTTATCGTGAAGGACACCCATACTGGAGCGGAGCCTTTTAGGTGCACTGGCCTCTGGGGAAGGGTCTTGTTGATCTGAGATGCTTCATCTCTTTCAAGACGTTCCTCGGATTTGTGTTTGCGTTTTTCGGCTTGAGAGAGCTTGCGCTTGCTGGATAATGATGCGTAACAAGTGCTATGCATGTGGTGACCCTTTGGTCCCTTCTCCCAATCCACATTTTCATGTATATGTTGAAACTTATCAAGTTCTTTCCATTGTAAAGAGGCAAAGAACAACAGTGATGATAGCAGCGAAAGTGAGGACAGTGATTCTGATAGTGGCTCATACAGTGAATCATGTAGTGACAGTGAAGTGGCAGATTAGTATGTACAATTAGTATAATACAATACAATAACAATACAATATACAATACAATACAATACAATAACCATTCCAGTGGATTTGTAATGCCAGAATTAGTGAAAAAGGACACCTCATTCGTCCTTGTAGCTCATCTGATGCCAGAGATATTACATTTCATGTTTTTCAAGATGGCGTTGGCGGCCATTTTGAATATTGGGCTCTAGCAGAGTTAGCCATCATTTTTCAGAGCTAATTTTCCTTTAAAATGGTTCAGGTTGTCAAATTCATCGAGAGAAAAAGGTAGGAACAAAATGGTCACGGATTCTAAGCAAATGACCCTACTACAACAAATGTTATACAAAATCACAAACAATTTAGTGGACATAGACAAAAATACATATTTAGCCTACACCCTACAAACATACGATTTATGAGATGAAGCCACAACTTAAAATACCACACATATTAGGCAAGCACGGACAAGCACGGGTGTAATCATGCATGGAGATATAGAGGCTCATATGAATGATAATGGAGTGAGAAAAGTGAGGGATATGGAGAAAGTGAAGGAGGTCATGAAAGGTGTGGATGTGGACGGATATGGATGGGAAGGGCAGGTGGAGGAAGTCAGTAGGATAGGTAGATATTATAGGTTTAACTCCTGTAAGTAGATAAAGAAAACCTAATATTTAGTAGTGGCCCCGTAATCATTGACGATTTATGCCTATTATATAAGGCACCCTCTTCAAACACTCATTTACCGTAGTTTGAATCTACCGCGCAGAGCATAAAAAATTGAGGAGCCTTCATCATGAGCGCACTCAACCTCACTCATGGTTCGTCATTATGAAATTGGGTACTCACTACGAAAAAACTTCGTAAAAAATAACAAATAAAAGAAAATAAGAATAATTATTCATAAGCTTTCCATAACTTCGTGGATGTACTTGTGTGGATCTTTGACCAGACGCTGACTTCAGGCGTCATTCTTCCTTCACTGACATATCAAGTAAACCAAAATCCTTAATACATCAACGAATGGGAAGGGGATGGTCGGGAGGGCCCCAGTCGTCAATGATTACGGGGCCACTACTAAATATTAGGTTTTCTTTATCTCCTTACAGGAGTCAAACCTATAATTTATTAGTGGCCCCTACATCATTGACGATTATGCCTGATATCTAAGACTGGAGGGGGACATTCGTAATCATATCATAACTCTAGCAAAAGCAGATAATCAAATAACCACATAGTATTCATACTTTGTAAGAAAGATATATTTGTGTGCATAATTCTTTATACAGCATAAAAATATACAAAAGGTGACCAGCAGGAGCGTGCTTCGAAGAAGCCTGCTTGGACAAAAAGGAGTTAACTCCGAGACACTGTACACAGAGCTGGTAGTTAAGAAGGCACCCCACTTAAAGTAAGTGGTGAAAAACAAAAAACATCAAAGTTTACATGTGCACATATAAACCCCATTACTCTTGGATATTATTTGAAAAATATACCGTAAAGAGGTACTTACATTACACATACCAGCTGCGGCCGCAACTACTAAGATTTATTTAAAATTATATTGCTTCACAGCCAAAACTATTTACAACAAGCATTGTCTTTGAACTATGATTGGACGTTAGCACAATTTTCTGTAATGAATACTACAAAAATTCTTTAAAATTACAGCACCTACACCCTGTATCACAGCTCGTAAGCTTCGCACACGACCTCCGGCGGGGTCTAGGGTGTCCTATGTTACACTGACTGCACCCCCCCCCCCTCTCTTTTCCTCATCTAAATAATAAGTGACCCAGAGGCCACCTAGACCTTCTGCCGTAAAGCTATACATGGCATGGAAGGCCTGTCCAAAGCTACTGAAAGGTATCGAGTCAAAAAAGTATGATTAGAGGACCAGAGGTGCGTGGCTGCTATGTCCTCAACAGAAACATTCTTAAGGAAACGTAAAGAGGTCGCCCATTTGCGTAAATCGTGAGCTCTACCCACAATGCCGGGATTACTTTCCTGAATGACGTTAACTAAGAGAGAAGCTAGTTTACGCTTCATAACACGTTTACCCGTACTAGATACCCATAAAGCACCTTGTTGATTTCTAGGTGCGACCTTTAAATATTTGGTAAGCGTTTGCACTGGACATGAATTATGGTGCACCTTTCCCCTTTTCAATGCCGGCACTGTGAACTCTGAAAACACGTGATCACTGTGCTCATTCTTGGCGATGAACCCTGGGGAAGGAGCAATATGAATACAGTCATTGAGCCTACCAAACCTGATGCAATTAGGTGTGTTGCTCATCGCCGCCAGCTCAGACACCCTGTTCCCGGTAGCTAAAGCCATAAGGAATACTGCCCTTTTTAAAAGTAAGTCAAAATCTGCAGTATTTTGGTACCCGCCGGGATGACAACGCTTTGCCCAGAGACCAGGTAGGCATGAGCTGACGGGGAGGTGGGCGGAGCTTAAAACATGCCCTCATGAAGCCTGTTTCCTCCGCTAGTGGTATGGTTAGACCCGTGAGGTCCAGGAATGGCACCCTAATTGCTGTTAAGTGATTCTTTAACGTTACTACTGATAGCTGTTTCTGCTCAAACAGATAGTTTAAATAATTAAAAACCAAAGCCACCGACGGCACGGATTGTTCTGTTCTGAGTATCCAAGAAGTAAAAGACTGCCAATGCGAATGATACTGTCTCTTAGTAGATTGTGTGTATTGATTCATGAATTTATCGGTCACGGTTCTACCATACGGAGCTAGCCATTTGGCCTCCTGAATGTCCATAATGCAAAAGTCAGCGAGGTCGCTAGGTTGCCAATCGTGTCTAAGTGGAAATACCCGACCAGGAGCGACACCGGGTTCGGGCACCACGTCTTTAATTGCTGGTACCACGCCTGCGCCGGCCACAGGGGCGCGATTAATGAGACGACGCCCCGATAATCCTGTAGTTTGTTTACTACTTGGCACATTAGAGAAGTGTCTGGCGGTGGAAACAGATAAATGGAACTCCACATGTTCCAGTCCGTCACCAGTGCGTCGGGTCCTCCCGCCGGCGTGGTTGTCCGGCGGGTTAGGTACAGCGGGAGTTTGTGAGTCTCCTCGGATGCAAATAGATCCACTTGTGGACGGTAAGGCTTCGCAATCATTAGGTCGAAAATGTTTTGCTTGAGCGCCCATTCTACTTTTGTGCTCTGTCTCCGAGATAGAGCGTCTGCCCAGACGTTCGCTACGCCGGGGAGATAAGAAGCGTGAAGCTGAATGTCCAGCTTGTCGGCTAGTACAAAAATCTTTTCTGACACGTTTAGCAACCCCCGAGATTGCGTTGAACCCTGTTTCTGAATGCAGTGAACCGCATTCAGATTGTCCATCCTGAAGGCCACCGATTTGCCCCGCAAAGAAAAGCCGTGAGCCTGAAGGAAATACAAGGGGACTAGTAACTCTTTGACATTTATGTGGGAGGATTCTGAATGGGACCAGAGCCCTTGACCCTGGTGCCCTTGGTTTGACTGAAAGCCCCAACCTATCGTGACTGACGCATCCGTGTCCACCCATACCGTCGGCGGAGGAGAGGTCCAAGACATGACTGAGTGCAATGTTTCCCTCTTCGCCCAGACCGCTAGTAAGGTGTGTATTAATTTTGGGATGGGCCATAATGTTTCCGCCGGCAATAGTGGAAAAAATGTGTTGCCCTCCAAAATTAAACGTTTGACTTTCAACTGGCCCAACTTTACAGTTAGTTGGATCCAGTTGAGAGAGCCGACCAGAGATTCCCAGACTCTCCGTGTCATAGTCAGACTGTGAAGAAACAGAAACAGTTTCTTGCGAAACCTGTTCCGATTGTCCACACTCTGACTCAGAGTGAGACCAGCCCTATCCACTGAACCACTCGTGAGGGAACAAGGTTTGACTTTACCAGGTTTACCTTGAATCCTAGAGTTTTTACATGAGTTAATGTTATGTTGACATGACTTATGCATAATTGTTCCGTCTCCGCCACCACCAGCCAGTCATCTAGATACCACAAAATCCTGATCCCTTGTTGCAACAAGGGCATCAGGGCTTGCCGGACTAATTTCGTGAATATGCGAGGTGCTAGGTTTAAACCAAACGGCATCCTCTGAAAGACATAAGTCTGATGCATGATTCTTAACGCTAGAAAACGTTGAAACCGTTTGTTTACCGGGACGTGCCAATACGCGTCCGTCAGGTCTAAAGAACACATCCACCCTTCCGGCGGAAGTGTTAGCCTGATCTGATTCACTGTCAGCATCCGGAAGCATACGTTGTGAATATGGAGGTTCAGATAAGACAGGTCTACGACCGGCCTCATCTGAACACTGTCCCTTTTGGGTACCAGAAAAAGTTTGGATGTAAAAACTGGGTAATTTTGGGGACCGGGATGATAACATTCTTGGCCACCATCTCTTGGATCAGTGACTCCACCTCTAATGAAACAAAATTTGCCTTTGTCGGCTGACGTAAGCGAGGTCGCCGGAGCCACTGCCAAGTGATGCCTTTGCGTGCCACCATCCTCGCCCATGTGTTTAAAGGCCATGCGCGATGATTCGCCCGGAACGACCCAGTTAGCAGACAAGAGTTCGCCGGCTGGACTACCCCCTGATCCACTCGCCGGGAGATCGGCCCTGGGAGTGAGGGAGACCTTAGTTTTTTGGTGGTGGTGGTGTTGGTGGAAGTTTAGACGACTGGCCGGGTTTGGTTGGAGACGGGCCCTGACCCGGCCTTTGATACCTCTGTCCTTTATGGGTACCTGAAGACTTTCCCTGCCTGTATCTGTACTGACCTTGGGTGGAAGAGGATTTAGGCAAATGAAAGGATTTCGCCCCCACCAGACTGAGCTTTAGCGACTGGTTTGGGCTTGGTAAAAGTGAAAGCAGGTTTCTGAGACGGGGCGGGACTGTGCTTCAAGGCCTGAGCCATGTTAAACACCGTCCTCCACACCTCCGGGGACATTAAAGAGGCAGTTAGAACTGGGGACAATATTACTTGATTTGCAATCCTATCCGGGAGCTTTTGGACTAGAGACATCCTTAGATCTTGTCTTGCCCGCACCGCCTCTAACAAGGCTGTGCGTATATCTCCTAGTGACTGAATAGAAGTTTGGAGAAGTAAGCGTCTAGATAGTTCGATTGCCTTTCAGACTTCTGTGTCCGCGATAGCCTGAGCAGATCTTAGCATTGATTTTGCTACCTGTTGCGTTACAATATACTGAGAAAATAGTCTGTACGCCTTACCCCGTAGCCCAAACTCCCGGTCTAGGTGATTAGTGGAAGGTGTAGAGAAAGGATCTTTAAGCTCGCATAGATTAATTCTAGGGGCAGCTAAAAAGGCAAAGAGAGCAGAGGGAACTCCGCTGGCAGAGTATACTGGGAGAGAGAACCAAGAATGGCTCTCTTATGGGATTAGGTGTGAAGCTTTAGAAGTGAATGTAGTTGCAAAGTTTTGCGCCTCGACTTCCCAGTCCACCCAAGGTCCCGGACCCAATTGCTCCACCTTCAAAACTGGATTTGCGGCTGAGTCAGTAAATGTCTTTAATCCCAACTCAGGGGTTAGAGCTGACAGCGCTTTGAT
This sequence comes from Paralithodes platypus, assembly GCA_032716605.1. NCBI lineage: Eukaryota > Metazoa > Arthropoda > Malacostraca > Decapoda > Lithodidae > Paralithodes > Paralithodes platypus. Next base: position 21,579,684 of record CM064576.1, on the reverse strand, counting down.
ATCATTGAATCCATCATGATTTGTCCAGTCCGAAAACAGGTGTAGAAGAATATACAAAATAGTCATGAGTATAATAGTTGGGGATGGCCTTAATACTAACATCAAGTACATTTCCCAGCATATCAAGAGCCCTTAACTTCCTAGATTTATTTCATTGGATTACCCACTCTCGTGGTACCGGAAGCTCCCCTGACATAGTGGACTGTGCTGCTTCTGGCTTTGTTGGTACCAATGATACCCACGAATCGTCTGGCCCGTATAAGAGAGGCATAGCCCCTTTTCTGACCGGGGCTTTGTGTAATGGGGGAGGATTTACGTCTGCTACTACTCGCACATTGGAAGTAGTTAGTGCCGCCGAAGTTGGCCTAGTAACAATAGTAGGTGATACAAGGGGAGTGAGCGGAGTGGTGTCAAAGTAACGGAAGTAGCCAGAGGTCGGACAGTCGATGTTGGCGTGGGAGCTCCCAGACCAACCATAGGAGGCTCCGGTTGCTGGCCAAAAAACTTAGTTAAAGTACTCGCTAATAACCCATCAATCTCATCCGCCGTGACAAAATGAGCAGATGAAGAACTATTAGGTGAAATATCCCTATTCTGATAGTTATCTTCATTACCGACCTCAGAAATAATAGACCCATCATCCCCTGCCTCCGGTCCCTCCTGAGAGGATTCCGCCGAGGCGGGGGCCCCTTGCATTGTTAAGTCAGGGATGGAAGACGGTGTCTCCGCGTCCCGGTGGACTTCAGCCTCTACCTGAGTTGCCTGAGATGGCAGAGAGCTGTCCCGCCATGGCTGGGAGTACCTCCAAACTCCCCGGCATTGGTCAGAACTTACTTGTGAGCCAGGCCCCACCCAATGACTGAGCCCTCACTCGAGCCCTCTCGCGGGTATCCCTGCCGGGAGAACCCTCTAAATCTAAAGTGAGAATATTAATTGGGGACACTATGTCCGCCGGAATATCCCCGACCACAGTCTCTGACTCCACTTCCGACCTGTCAGATTGGACTTGAGACATGTCGGGAGTAGAGGCAGAAAGCGAGGTTCGAGGCTCCGGCGAACGCCGGGAGGACTTTCGTACATGAGACTCTTTTTTAGAGGACTTGTGACTCCGCCTCGACTTAGATGTATCACTAGAACTATCCTTGGTCTTGTCTGTCTTGCTCTTCTTCCGCGAAGGTGAAGTCGAGTGACTATGTGTCTGCTTTCTGAGAGGAGACCGTGACCTGGACCTAGCTCTTGATTCCGAAGTTGTCGCCGGGGGAGACGGCTCTCGCGGTCTCTTAGATGTGCTGGGGGAGGCAAGAAGCTCTTTAACCAGCCCAGCCTCTGCCGGCTTAGTGACTTTACTTCGGGAAGGAGGACGTTTAATTGGGGGGTACTGAACCATCAAACGGTCCCACAGAATTACGTTATCACACTGCAATGCTTTATGAGTCACTGCAGTCGCATAATTAGTAAGAAGCTGTCTGACCTCGTGTAATGCAACCGCCGCGGCCAGATTGTCATGCTGTAATACTTTAACACCCAGCTGACTACAAAAGATACAATTCTTTGTGACCCACAAACCCTGTGACCGGTCTAAGCATTTGACACAACGAATGCACAGAGTGTGCGCAAAAATAGGGATTCCGGAACATGAGGGTGTTGAGCAAAGAGCAAAAACAGGGGCTAGAGCAGCCATGGCAGAGACTGGTTAAAAGCTAACTCCCCCCGGGCCTCACTTGGTCCTCTGAGGACCCGCCGGAACTCCGCCCTGGAAAAAAGAAAATTTCCAGGAATTAATGCTCATAAGGTTACCCCACAATGTTCTAACACAAGTGTTAATGAACCGCCGGGCAACGAGACGTAATACCCCACCATTACCTCTCGTTACCCTGTAGGTTCGTATGTAAAGATTTGTAAATAACTTTACGTGTCCAAAAGATTTAAGAATATCCTCAGACATGATATAAAGATGAGCAGTTCTTTATAAGTGCAGTCTTCCCTGTGATATAACGTTCACCCTGAACCCATACTAAGACGCCGGCCTCCTTATTATAACGCAGTTAGCCAGGTTAAGCCCATCTTAATCATTAGATCGCCGTGAGTTGAATGTCTTGATACCTAATTGTATCCCTCAATTGTTAGGCTAATTCTACCGAATTTGCAAATCCGTGATTCCCACCCTCCCAAGGTTCAACCGCCGGGTGAAAAATAATAGAAAAGTTAACCCCAATTGTTCCTATCCCCACTTCTTTGCAAAAGATCGCCGGGGTGGAAAGACTACTCAAAACAACACAGCCCAGTTTTTCAACGGCTTTGCTAAACCGGGAAAAACTATCGTCAACAGGTGTCCGCATGAACCCCTAGTTGAACCGGGTAACGCCCTTCCGCCAGGAAACACATAGTAAGCCTGAACACAGACCCCACTACAGAGACGCAGTTCTGGAGAGCCCTCAAGCCACCACTCGCCGGGGGAAAACTAGCCTATTTTAACCACGCGTGATTAAAACTCGGCAACCCAGACGGATTTTCTCGGTGCAATCGAGAAAACCCGCCGGAAAAGGCAACCCCACACCCACCAGACGCAATCTGAGAACCAGCCGGGTTTTCACGGAGCATCGAGAAAACCCACCGGAAACGGTAACCCACACCAACCAGATGCAATCGGAGGATAGTGCCTGGCATAAGCCAATACACAACTTATCCAGAACACCCATGACACAGTAGTACATATTTATACAATAAATCAATAACACTTGTACATGTAAAAAAGCTACGAGAGGCTGGCTAGGCCTAAGCAGACGGAGTATCGCTTAAACATGTGGTAATAAAACAAAAAGCACTGAATATTATCACAACAGGAGTAGCCAACACACCTCGAAGAAATATAACCGGGAGAGGGAAGCACTGACACGGGACCTAGAAAAACTTCACTAAGTAAGAAAAATATGCTAGGAATGTCAGAAAACAAACAAATAAGGCAACTTCATCAGAAAGATAAAAAGAAGTCTAATCACGCGTAGTTAAAGCCAACTAAACAACTAGGCTAGCTAAACCACGAAAACGTTTCACGCGTCCACCCCGGGACCACGAGGGTACGCCCGAAATAGGAGTCCCAAACACACGACCCAAATACACTGAACTGCGGGCAGCCCGCCCATGACACCCCTGCTACGCATATCCTAACCTTACTCGATACATCCCAGAGTAAACAAATGAGAAAAACCTCACTAGGGACGCAGCAAATGCGGAACGAGCGGAGCGTGGGGAGACACGTCAGGGCAGGTTGAGCGCAGAGCAGAGAAGGAAGAATGACGCCTGAAGTCAGCGTCTGGTCAAAGATCCACACAAGTACATCCACGAAGTTATGGAAAGCTTATGAATAGTTATTCTTATTTTCTTTTTATTTGTTATTTTTTACAAAGTTTTTTCGTAGTGAGTACCCAATCTCATAATGAAGAACCATGAGTGAGGTTGCGTGCGCTCATGAATTTGTTATGCTCTGCGCGGTAGATTCAAACTACGGTAAATGAGTGTTTGAAGAGGGTGCCTTATGTAATAGGCATAATCGTCAATGATGGAGGGGCCACTAATAAATAAAACGGGAGAGATGAGACCTATAAGGGTACAATTTAAAACCA
>CM064576.1:21443462-21575961 GCA_032716605.1 Paralithodes platypus | reverse complement strand
CAGTGTAACTGTGTTCCGCAACCTTTATAGAAGTGACATAATAGAATGAACCGCTTGATGTTGACCGCGTACACCTAGCTTATTTCTTGGAAACTAATATGGGTAGGGTTTTTGTTATTCCTGGACTCCCTTCTCACTCATAATCCGCCCAATGTGTCTTGATGTTTTGAGACAATCTCTCCATTAGTTTTTGATGATTTTAAGACTTTTCGTATCATTTATGTGTCCGATCTTTTCCTGGTGAGCGAAAACGAGACTGCAATTTAGGAGGATTTAACCTTCGGCCAGGGCTTCTCAGGGGTCCATGTTCTACCCTCATATGAAGGCTTAAGAGGGCACCCAGAGAAGCTTACAAGCTAGTTTAGAATGACCTGTGCTTCTTTTAGTAGGGTCATTTGCTTGGAATCCGTGACCATTTTGTTCCTACCTTTTTCTCTCGATGGATTTGACAACCTGAACCATTTTAAAGGAAAATTAGCTCCTATGCCCCTCTGAAAAATGACGGCTAATTCTGCTAGAGCCCAGTATACAAAATGGCCACCAACGCCATCTTGAAAAACATGAAATGTAATATCTCTGGCATCAGATGAGCTACAAGGGCGAATGAGGTGTCCTTTTTCAATAATGCTGGCATTACAAATCCACTGGAATGGTTATTGTATTGTATTGTAATTGTATATTGTATTGTTATTGTATTGTATTATACTAATAGGTACATACTAATCTGCCACTTTACTGTCACTACATGATTCACTGTATGAGCCACTATCAGAATCACTGTCCTCACTTTCCGCTGCTATCATCACTGTTGTTCTCTGCCTGCGGATTTGTAGGTAGTGGTATGGATGGGGGAAGTGGGGGCTGGGTTAAACGGACAGGCAGACATAGACCATTTACAAGATGCCATCCATGGCCGATCATAAGGGGTGCCTTTGGAGCTGGTAATGCTTTTGCAAATATGCAAGATAGTTTGCACGCTCCAAGTGTGGACGGAGACTGTCCAAGTCAGGCACAAGTCGGATTGTGGCTTTTTTTCTTCTGAGCTCTCCACTTCGCTGCCCTTGCAATCTCCCAGGGTCTTGCTTTTGGTATCACCATAGACAGATCGAATGACAGACCGCTCCAAATCACTGATGACCTGTTCTGTGACTAGGAGCTGTGTACCACATACTGCCTAGCAGGTCGTGTGCCTCTTTAGGACTTCTCCAGACGATCTGCGATGAGCTTCTTGCTTGCTCCATAGAAGCCAGAGTTGTGGTCACACCCAGTGAGGACATGAAGTGGTATGATGGATGCAGCCCATTGCCTCACTGCACAAACATCGGGCATCGATAAGCTGACGTTTGCGTTTCACACACAGGATTCCTGTTGTCTTCTGAGCAACATATGCCGCTTGCACGTAGTTGTCTGTGTCCTCTGTGTCAAGAACGACAGCTGCTGTGTAGCTGTCTGACCGGAGCACACTATATATGATGAGCATTGCCGTATCTGCCTCTGCATGGGAGCATGTGAGCTCTGGCACAAGCTTGCCTGTGGTGAGATTCTTTGCAGTGCTGCCAACTACACAGTAGATGATCTCGGTGCTAGTTGTTGCTGCTGTTCTCTGGAATACCGTTTGAAGGAATGCCTGAAGGCTGATTTTGCTAGAAGGAAATTTATCTTCTGTCTTCATGAGACATTGCTGATTGGCAGGTTTTTTTGGCGCAGTAATTCTCTCACTGTCCTTTGATCGTGTAATTCTGATCATATGAATCATTGACGCAAATGATGCGCTCAGCATGCTTGTGTCTCGTTAGAACGATGTGTCAGGAGGAGGAGTACTTTGATCAGCTGGTGGCTTCCTGAGAGGTGGTTCCCCACGCTTTGCTATCTTGTATGGGTTGACTTTTTGCATTTCACTTCCGAGCTCTTTGAGAGTTGTCGAGAGGTTTGATGCAAAGTTGGCACCGGGAACTGGTCTATCCTCGTGATTCTCGGAAGGAAGTTCTGTATCAAATGATTCTGGCTGCACAAACATGACATTAGTGCGGTGTGACTGGCCAGCACCGATCAGTGTGTCGCTCTTGAAGTCATCGTTGTCGACAATAGCGATAGCAGGCTTACCCTCAGCTAGTTTCGAAGAGGCAATCAGATGAGCACTTGAGGTCATTGACCACCCAAAAATCTCGCAGCATAAGTACGTCATTGTAACTGATGCCCAGTCCATCTTTGTGCATTATGTCAACTATCTCCCTACTCTTGGTGAGTCCATGTAGCAAGACAGAGAGATTTATCTCAAATGCAGTGCATTTTCCAGTGATGTAGCTTGTGAGGATAGATGCAATCGATCGGACGGATGGACTGTCATCAATTGCAGACTTATTAGGGTGTTTCAGCCATGTGAGCAGCTTCAGCAGGAGCTCACTGAGGTCTTCTTCTCTCTCCAATTCGTGTATATATACAGCCAGGGAATAGTATTTGTTCTGATGACTTGCTCTTTGAGTCGTGCCACAACATTCATCACCAACTGATCATTGCTGACACCCAATGAAGATATTGCCGCCTCGATGTATGTACCTGCTGCTGTTGTATCATATACCAGTTCACTCACATTCTTTTGAATGCGTTCATGAAATCCGATGTCTTCCCCAAATTCATTGACGAGAATTTCCTTTAAGTAGCTGGATTTTACTACTGAGTTATGTCCGTGATTTGAGATAATGCGCTTATAGTCCTGCAGCAGGCCTTGCAGTGTGCGAATTTCATGGTCTTTGAAGATGACTTGACGAATATGATGAAAGAAGAGAGCTTGGGCCTCTCGGAGGTTTACAACGCTGCAGATGTTGAGTGCTTTCATCTGAAAGGGGCTTGTGGTCGCTTACATATTTGCGCCAGCACGCACGATGGTAGCGGATTTCCAACCCAAATGCTGTTTGACTATCTGGGATGGATGCAATCAGAGTGTCAAGTCTCAATCTCATGACCTCATCTTCCAGACGGACAGTATGTAACTTGAATTTAGTCCAGGCATCTACTGTTGATAGGAGTAAAATCTGCTTGTCACGATCACTACTCTTGTATGCCCCTTTCATGCACCACACACATAGAGTCTTATCGTGAAGGACACCCATACTGGAGCGGAGCCTTTTAGGTGCACTGGCCTCTGGGGAAGGGTCTTGTTGATCTGAGATGCTTCATCTCTTTCAAGACGTTCCTCGGATTTGTGTTTTGCGTTTTTCGGCTTGAGAGAGCTTGCGCTTGCTGGATAATGATGCGTAACAAGTGCTATGCATGTGGTGACCCTTTGGTCCCTTCTCCCAATCCACATTTTCATGTATATGTTGAAACTTATCAAGTTCTTTCCATTGTAAAGAGGCAAAGAACAACAGTGATGATAGCAGCGAAAGTGAGGACAGTGATTCTGATAGTGGCTCATACAGTGAATCATGTAGTGACAGTGAAGTGGCAGATTAGTATGTACAATTAGTATAATACAATACAATAACAATACAATACAATACAATACAATACAATAACCATTCCAGTGGATTTGTAATGCCAGAATTAGTGAAAAAGGACACCTCATTCGTCCTTGTAGCTCATCTGATGCCAGAGATATTACATTTCATGTTTTTCAAGATGGCGTTGGCGGCCATTTTGAATATTGGGCTCTAGCAGAGTTAGCCATCATTTTTCAGAGCTAATTTTCCTTTAAAATGGTTCAGGTTGTCAAATTCATCGAGAGAAAAAGGTAGGAACAAAATGGTCACGGATTCTAAGCAAATGACCCTACTACAACAAATGTTATACAAAATCACAAACAATTTAGTGGACATAGACAAAAATACATATTTAGCCTACACCCTACAAACATACGATTTATGAGATGAAGCCACAACTTAAAATACCACACATATTAGGCAAGCACGGACAAGCACGGGTGTAATCATGCATGGAGATATAGAGGCTCATATGAATGATAATGGAGTGAGAAAAGTGAGGGATATGGAGAAAGTGAAGGAGGTCATGAAAGGTGTGGATGTGGACGGATATGGATGGGAAGGGCAGGTGGAGGAAGTCAGTAGGATAGGTAGATATTATAGGTTTGACTCCTGTAAGTAGATAAAGAAAACCTAATATTTAGTAGTGGCCCCGTAATCATTGACGATTATGCCTATTATATAAGGCACCCTCTTCAAACACTCATTTACCGTAGTTTGAATCTACCGCGCAGAGCATAAAAAATTGAGGAGCCTTCATCATGAGCGCACTCAACCTCACTCATGGTTCGTCATTATGAAATTGGGTACTCACTACGAAAAAACTTCGTAAAAAATAACAAATAAAAGAAAATAAGAATAATTATTCATAAGCTTTCCATAACTTCGTGGATGTACTTGTGTGGATCTTTGACCAGACGCTGACTTCAGGCGTCATTCTTCCTTCACTGACATATCAAGTAAACCAAAATCCTTAATACATCAACGAATGGGAAGGGGATGGTCGGGAGGGCCCCAGTCGTCAATGATTAACGGGGCACTACTAAATATTAGGTTTTCTTTATCTCCTTACAGGAGTCAAACCTATAATTTATTAGTGGCCCCTACATCATTGACGATTATGCCTGATATCTAAGACTGGAGGGGGACATTCGTAATCATATCATAACTCTAGCAAAAGCAGATAATCAAATAACCACATAGTATTCATACTTTGTAAGAAAGATATATTTGTGTGCATAATTCTTTATACAGCATAAAAATATACAAAAGGTGACCAGCAGGAGCATGCTTCGAAGAAGCCTGCTTGGACAAAAAGGAGTTAACTCCGAGACACTGTACACAGAGCTGGTAGTTAAGAAGGCACCCCACTTAAAGTAAGTGGTGAAAAACAAAAAACATCAAAGTTTACATGTGCACATATAAACCCCATTACTCTTGGATATTATTTGAAAAATATACCGTAAAGAGGTACTTACATTACACATACCAGCTGCGGCCGCAACTACTAAGATTTATTTAAAATTATATTGCTTCACAGCCAAAACTATTTACAACAAGCATTGTCTTTGAACTATGATTGGACGTTAGCACAATTTTCTGTAATGAATACTACAAAAATTCTTTAAAATTACAGCACCTACACCCTGTATCACAGCTCGTAAGCTTCGCACACGACCTCCGGCGGGGTCTAGGGTGTCCTATGTTACACTGACTGCACCCCCCCCCCCCCTCTCTTTTCCTCATCTAAATAATAAGTGACCCAGAGGCCACCTAGACCTTCTGCCGTAAAGCTATACATGGCATGGAAGGCCTGTCCAAAGCTACTGAAAGGTATCGAGTCAAAAAAGTATGATTAGAGGACCAGAGGTGCGTGGCTGCTATGTCCTCAACAGAAACATTCTTAAGGAAACGTAAAGAGGTCGCCCATTTGCGTAAATCGTGAGCTCTACCCACAATGCCGGGATTACTTTCCTGAATGACGTTAACTAAGAGAGAAGCTAGTTTACGCTTCATAACACGTTTACCCGTACTAGATACCCATAAAGCACCTTGTTGATTTCTAGGTGCGACCTTTAAATATTTGGTAAGCGTTTGCACTGGACATGAATTATGGTGCACCTTTCCCCTTTTCAATGCCGGCACTGTGAACTCTGAAAACACGTGATCACTGTGCTCATTCTTGGCGATGAACCCTGGGGAAGGAGCAATATGAATACAGTCATTGAGCCTACCAAACCTGATGCAATTAGGTGTGTTGCTCATCGCCGCCAGCTCAGACACCCTGTTCCCGGTAGCTAAAGCCATAAGGAATACTGCCCTTTTTAAAAGTAAGTCAAAATCTGCAGTATTTTGGTACCGCCGGGATGACAACGCTTTGCCCAGAGACCAGGTAGGCATGAGCTGACGGGGAGGTGGGCGGAGCTTAAAACATGCCCTCATGAAGCCTGTTTCCTCCGCTAGTGGTATGGTTAGACCCGTGAGGTCCAGGAATGGCACCCTAATTGCTGTTAAGTGATTCTTTAACGTTACTACTGATAGCTGTTTCTGCTCAAACAGATAGTTTAAATAATTAAAAACCAAAGCCACCGACGGCACGGATTGTTCTGTTCTGAGTATCCAAGAAGTAAAAGACTGCCAATGCGAATGATACTGTCTCTTAGTAGATTGTGTGTATTGATTCATGAATTTATCGGTCACGGTTCTACCATACGGAGCTAGCCATTTGGCCTCCTGAATGTCCATAATGCAAAAGTCAGCGAGGTCGCTAGGTTGCCAATCGTGTCTAAGTGGAAATACCCGACCAGGAGCGACACCGGGTTCGGGCACCACGTCTTTAATTGCTGGTACCACGCCTGCGCCGGCCACAGGGGCGCGATTAATGAGACGACGCCCCGATAATCCTGTAGTTTGTTTACTACTTGGCACATTAGAGAAGTGTCTGGCGGTGGAAACAGATAAATGGAACTCCACATGTTCCAGTCCGTCACCAGTGCGTCGGGTCCTCCCGCCGGCGTGGTTGTCCGGCGGGTTAGGTACAGCGGGAGTTTGTGAGTCTCCTCGGATGCAAATAGATCCACTTGTGGACGGTAAGGCTTCGCAATCATTAGGTCGAAAATGTTTTGCTTGAGCGCCCATTCTACTTTTGTGCTCTGTCTCCGAGATAGAGCGTCTGCCCAGACGTTCGCTACGCCGGGGAGATAAGAAGCGTGAAGCTGAATGTCCAGCTTGTCGGCTAGTACAAAAATCTTTTCTAACACGTTTAGCAACCCCCGAGATTGCGTTGAACCCTGTTTCTGAATGCAGTGAACCGCATTCAGATTGTCCATCCTGAAGGCCACCGATTTGCCCCGCAAAGAAAAGCCGTGAGCCTGAAGGAAATACAAGGGGACTAGTAACTCTTTGACATTTATGTGGGAGGATTCTGAATGGGACCAGAGCCCTTGACCCTGGTGCCCTTGGTTTGACTGAAAGCCCCAACCTATCGTGACTGACGCATCCGTGTCCACCCATACCGTCGGCGGAGGAGAGGTCCAAGACATGACTGAGTGCAATGTTTCCCTCTTCGCCCAGACCGCTAGTAAGGTGTGTATTAATTTTGGGATGGGCCATAATGTTTCCGCCGGCAATAGTGGAAAAAATGTGTTGCCCTCCAAAATTAAACGTTTGACTTTCAACTGGCCCAACTTTACAGTTAGTTGGATCCAGTTGAGAGAGCCGACCAGAGATTCCCAGACTCTCCGTGTCATAGTCAGACTGTGAAGAAACAGAAACAGTTTCTTGCGAAACCTGTTCCGATTGTCCACACTCTGACTCAGAGTGAGACCAGCCCTATCCACTGAACCACTCGTGAGGGAACAAGGTTTGACTTTACCAGGTTTACCTTGAATCCTAGAGTTTTTACATGAGTTAATGTTATGTTGACATGACTTATGCATAATTGTTCCGTCTCCGCCACCACCAGCCAGTCATCTAGATACCACAAAATCCTGATCCCTTGTTGCAACAAGGGCATCAGGGCTTGCCGGACTAATTTCGTGAATATGCGAGGTGCTAGGTTTAAACCAAACGGCATCCTCTGAAAGACATAAGTCTGATGCATGATTCTTAACGCTAGAAAACGTTGAAACCGTTTGTTTACCGGGACGTGCCAATACGCGTCCGTCAGGTCTAAAGAACACATCCACCCTTCCGGCGGAAGTGTTAGCCTGATCTGATTCACTGTCAGCATCCGGAAGCATACGTTGTGAATATGGAGGTTCAGATAAGACAGGTCTACGACCGGCCTCATCTGAACACTGTCCCTTTTGGGTACCAGAAAAAGTTTGGATGTAAAAACTGGGTAATTTTGGGGGACCGGGATGATAACATTCTTGGCCACCATCTCTTGGATCAGTGACTCCACCTCTAATGAAACAAAATTTGCCTTTGTCGGCTGACGTAAGCGAGGTCGCCGGAGCCACTGCCAAGTGATGCCTTTGCGTGCCACCATCCTCGCCCATGTGTTTAAAGGCCATGCGCGATGATTCGCCCGGAACGACCCAGTTAGCAGACAAGAGTTCGCCGGCTGGACTACCCCCTGATCCACTCGCCGGGAGATCGGCCCTGGGAGTGAGGGAGACCTTAGTTTTTTGGTGGTGGTGTTGGTGGAAGTTTAGACGACTGGCCGGGTTTGGTTGGAGACGGGCCCTGACCCGGCCTTTGATACCTCTGTCCTTTATGGGTACCTGAAGACTTTCCCTGCCTGTATCTGTACTGACCTTGGGTGGAAGAGGATTTAGGCAAATGAAAGGATTTCGCCCCACCAGACTGAGCTTTAGCGACTGGTTTGGGCTTGGTAAAAGTGAAAGCAGGTTTCTGAGACGGGGCGGGACTGTGCTTCAAGGCCTGAGCCATGTTAAACACCGTCCTCCACACCTCCGGGGACATTAAAGAGGCAGTTAGAACTGGGGACAATATTACTTGATTTGCAATCCTATCCGGGAGCTTTTGGACTAGAGACATCCTTAGATCTTGTCTTGCCCGCACCGCCTCTAACAAGGCTGTGCGTATATCTCCTAGTGACTGAATAGAAGTTTGGAGAAGTAAGCGTCTAGATAGTTCGATTGCCTTTCAGACTTCTGTGTCCGCGATAGCCTGAGCAGATCTTAGCATTGATTTTGCTACCTGTTTGCGTTACAATATACTGAGAAAATAGTCTGTACGCCTTACCCCGTAGCCCAAACTCCCGGTCTAGGTGATTAGTGGAAGGTGTAGAGAAAGGATCTTTAAGCTCGCATAGATTAATTCTAGGGGCAGCTAAAAAGGCAAAGAGAGCAGAGGGAACTCCGCTGGCAGAGTATACTGGGAGAGAGAACCAAGAATGGCTCTCTTATGGGATTAGGTATGAAGCTTTAGAAGTGAATGTAGTTGCAAAGTTTTGCGCCTCGACTTCCCAGTCCACCCAAGGTCCCGGACCCAATTGCTCCACCTTCAAAACTGGATTTGCGGCTGAGTCAGTAAATGTCTTTAATCCCAACTCAGGGGTTAGAGCTGACAGCGCTTTGATATCATTGAATCCATCATGTTTTGTCCAGTCCGAAAACAGGTGTAGAAGAATATACAAAATAGTCATGAGTATAATAGTTGGGGATGGCCTTAATACTAACATCAAGTACATTTCCCAGCATATCAAGAGCCCTTAACTTCCTAGATTTATTTCCTTGGATTACCCACTCTCGTGGTACCGGAAGCTCCCCTGACATAGTGGACTGTGCTGCTTCTGGCTTTGTTGGTACCAATGATACCCACGAATCGTCTGGCCCGTATAAGAGAGGCATAGCCCCTTTTCTGACCGGGGCTTTGTGTAATGGGGGAGGATTTACGTCTGCTACTACTCGCACATTGGAAGTAGTTAGTGCCGCCGAAGTTGGCCTAGTAACAATAGTAGGTGATACAAGGGGAGTGAGCGGAGTTGGTGTCAAAGTAACGGAAGTAGCCAGAGGTCGGACAGTCGATGTTGGCGTGGGAGCTCCCAGACCAACCATAGGAGGCTCCGGTTGCTGGCCAAAAAACTTAGTTAAAGTACTCGCTAATAACCCATCAATCTCATCCGCCGTGACAAAATGAGCAGATGAAGAACTATTAGGTGAAATATCCCTATTCTGATAGTTATCTTCATTACCGACCTCAGAAATAATAGACCCATCATCCCCTGCCTCCGGTCCCTCCTGAGAGGATTCCGCCGAGGCGGGGGCCCCTTGCATTGTTAAGTCAGGGATGGAAGACGGTGTCTCCGCGTCCCGGTGGACTTCAGCCTCTACCTGAGTTGCCTGAGATGGCAGAGAGCTGTCCCGCCATGGCTGGGAGTACCTCCAAACTCCCCGGCATTGGTCAGAACTTACTTGTGAGCCAGGCCCCACCCCAATGACTGAGCCCTCACTCGAGCCCTCTCGCGGGGTATCCCTGCCGGGAGAACCCTCTAAATCTAAAGTGAGAATATTAATTGGGGACACTATGTCCGCCGGAATATCCCCGACCACAGTCTCTGACTCCACTTCCGACCTGTCAGATTGGACTTGAGACATGTCGGGAGTAGAGGCAGAAAGCGAGGTTCGAGGCTCCGGCGAACGCCGGGAGGACTTTCGTACATGAGACTCTTTTTTAGAGGACTTGTGACTCCGCCTCGACTTAGATGTATCACTAGAACTATCCTTGGTCTTGTCTGTCTTGCTCTTCTTCCGCGAAGGTGAAGTCGAGTGACTATGTGTCTGCTTTCTGAGAGGAGACCGTGACCTGGACCTAGCTCTTGATTCCGAAGTTGTCGCCGGGGGAGACGGCTCTCGCGGTCTCTTAGATGTGCTGGGGGAGGCAAGAAGCTCTTTAACCAGCCCAGCCTCTGCCGGCTTAGTGACTTTACTTCGGGAAGGAGGACGTTTAATTGGGGGGTACTGAACCATCAAACGGTCCCACAGAATTACGTTATCACACTGCAATGCTTTATGAGTCACTGCAGTCGCATAATTAGTAAGAAGCTGTCTGACCTCGTGTAATGCAACCGCCGCGGCCAGATTGTCATGCTGTAATACTTTAACACCCAGCTGACTACAAAAGATACAATTCTTTGTGACCCACAAACCCTGTGACCGGTCTAAGCATTTGACACAACGAATGCACAGAGTGTGCGCAAAAATAGGGATTCCGGAACATGAGGGTGTTGAGCAAAGAGCAAAAACAGGGGCTAGAGCAGCCATGGCAGAGACTGGTTAAAAGCTAACTCCCCCCGGGCCTCACTTGGTCCTCTGAGGACCCGCCGGAACTCCGCCCTGGAAAAAAGAAAATTTCCAGGAATTAATGCTCATAAGGTTACCCCACAATGTTCTAACACAAGTGTTAATGAACCGCCGGGCAACGAGACGTAATACCCCACCATTACCTCTCGTTACCCTGTAGGTTCGTATGTAAAGATTTGTAAATAACTTTACGTGTCCAAAAGATTTAAGAATATCCTCAGACATGATATAAAGATGAGCAGTTCTTTATAAGTGCAGTCTTCCCTGTGATATAACGTTCACCGGGAACCCATACTAAGACGCCGGCCTCCTTATTATAACGCAGTTAGCCAGGTTAAGCCCATCTTAATCATTAGATCGCCGTGAGTTGAATGTCTTGATACCTAATTGTATCCCTCAATTGTTAGGCTAATTCTACCGAATTTGCAAATCCGTGATTCCCACCCTCCCAAGGTTCAACCGCCGGGTGAAAAATAATAGAAAAGTTAACCCCAATTGTTCCTATCCCCACTTCTTTGCAAAAGATCGCCGGGGTGGAAAGACTACTCAAAACAACACAGCCCAGTTTTTCAACGGCTTTGCTAAACCGGGAAAAACTATCGTCAACAGGTGTCCGCATGAACCCCTAGTTGAACCGGGTAACGCCCTTCCGCCAGGAAACACATAGTAAGCCTGAACACAGACCCCACTACAGAGACGCAGTTCTGGAGAGCCCTCAAGCCACCACTCGCCGGGGGAAACTAGCCTATTTTAACCACGCGTGATTAAAACTCGGCAACCAGACGGATTTTCTCGGTGCAATCGAGAAAACCCGCCGGAAAAGGCAACCCACACCCACCAGACGCAATCTGAGAACCAGCCGGGTTTTCACGGAGCAATCGAGAAAACCCACCGGAAACGGTAACCCACACCAACCAGATGCAATCGGAGGATAGTGCCTGGAATAAGCCAATACACAACTTATCCAGAACACACATGACACAGTAGTACATATTTATACAATAAATCAATAACACTTGTACATGTAAAAAAGCTACGAGAGGCTGGCTAGGCCTAAGCAGACGGAGTATCGCTTAAACATGTGGTAATAAAACAAAAAGCACTGAATATTATCACAACAGGAGTAGCCAACACACCTCGAAGAAATATACCCGGGAGAGGGAAGCACTGACACGGGACCTAGAAAAACTTCACTAAGTAAAGAAAAATATGCTAGGAATGTCAGAAAACAAACAAATAATGCAACTTCATCAGAAAGATAAAAAGAAGTCTAATCACGCGTAGTTAAAGCCAACTAAACAACTAGGCTAGCTAAACCACGAAAACGTTTCACGCGTCCACCCCGGGACCACGAGGGTACGCCCGAAATAGGCGTCCCAAACACACGACCCAAAATACACTGAACTGCGGGCAGCCCGCCCATGACACCCCTGCTACGCATATCCTAACCTTACTCGATACATCCCAGAGTAAACAAATGAGAAAAACCTCACTAGGGACGCAGCAAATGCGGAACGAGCGGAGCGTGGGGAGACACGTCAGGGCAGGTTGAGCGCAGAGCAGAGAAGGAAGAATGACGCCTGAAGTCAGCGTCTGGTCAAAGATCCACACAAGTACATCCACGAAGTTATGGAAAGCTTATGAATAGTTATTCTTATTTTCTTTTTATTTGTTATTTTTTACGAAGTTTTTTCGTAGTGAGTACCCAATTTCATAATGACGAACCATGAGTGAGGTTGCGTGCGCTCATGATGAAGGCTCCTCAATTTTTTATGCTCTGCGCGGTAGATTCAAACTACGGTAAATGAGTGTTTGAAGAGGGTGCCTTATGTAATAGGCATAATCGTCAATGATGGAGGGGCCACTAATAAATAAAACGGGAGAGATGAGACCTATAAGGGTACAATTTAAAACCAGGGCAGTGGCAGAGACGGTGACAAATTTTAATTGGAGGCTAAACACAAATGAAGAACTGAAACATATAAGACTAAAGAAGGATTTGAGCATAGAACAAAGAAACAAAAATGAAGGAATTACAAGAAAAGGCTGATGAAAATAATGGAAAGTTGGGTGAGGAGGATAAGATAAATTTTTACTGGAGAATGAGGGACGCGAAATTGAAGAAGTGGTATATACGAATAGAAGGGAGGGGGAGATCAGGGAGGGAAGAGAATGTGATAGGAGGTGTGACGGAGGAGGAGAACAGGGTGGAGGTGTCACAGGGAGAGACAGGAGACAAAGTTGCAGACCCATTAGAGCTAAGGGGGGAGTAGGGTATGGACAGGAGGAGCGGGATGGTGTAGTTGCTGAAGGAATGGTAGATGGATTAAGGATTATGTTTTGTTTAGTAATGTGGATGTGTTTACCCAGGACAAGAAAAGAGAACTGATATGTAGGTTGCAGGATGAAGAGGAAAAACCTGATGTCATAGCCTTACAGGAAGTAAAACCAAAAAATGTTAGAATTGAAAGGGAACTGGTGGAGTATAGTTTGGAGGGTTATGAGTTATATGAGAGGAATGCTATTAGAGCAGAGGTCGGAAGAGGACTGTTTATTTATGTAAGAAAAGAGCTCAAGGTTAATGAGGTGGATATGAGACAGCAGTATTGTGAGTATTTGTGTATTGAAGTAAAATGTGAAAGAGGATCAATTCTAATTGCCTCTATATATAGAAGCCCAAATAATAGTAGGGAAGAGGATGATAACCTACTGAAAGCAATGGAGGAAATAGATAATAGAGAGAACAAATATAAGATTTTGATTAGAGATTTTAATTTACCAAGGATCAACTGGGCAAATTGTACTACTCCAGCGGGTCAGGGTAGCCTGGAAAACAAGTTTATAGAGAAAGTGAGAGATTGTTTTTTAACGCAACATATTACAGAGACGACAAGATATAGAGATGGGACGCAGGGGAGTGTACTTGATTTGATTTTTAGCAATGAGGAGGATATAGTGGAACATGTCAATGTGGATAGCCCTATAGGTCGTAGTGACCATGCCTGTATAAGCTTTAGTTGCAATATTAAAACAGAGAGGGATAATAGAAGCAATAAAAAAAATATACATGTTTGATAGAGCAGATTATGAGCTGCTGAGACGGTGTTTGGACATTGACTGGGGGGAATACTTGAACGGTGAAGACGCTGAAGGAATGTGGAGGAAAATTTGAGTCAAACTGGAGAATGCTGTATCCAAAAGTGTACCAGTAAGGGAATATAAGGATAAAACAAAATTGAGGAAAAGAACGAACCAAGAATTGCCAATGAAAAGAAAGCTTTGGACATTGATTAGAAGAAAGAAACGATTGTGGGAAAGACTAAAATTGTTAAAAAAGAACAGGGGGTCTAGTATAGAAGCTAAAGAAGTAGATCTGGAACGCAGACAAATAAACAATAAAATAGGTGGGAGACAAGGAGGGGGGTGAAGGAGAGGGAGAGAGAGATTGCTAGAAATATGAAGGATAATCCAAAAATATTCTGGAAGTACAATCAGGAAAAGTTAACAAGAAGAGTAGGGATCCCAGAGCTGGTAGGGGGGTTGGATGATGGGAGTAGAGCGGAGACTGATAAGGAGAAAGCAGAGGTGCTGGGAAAATACTTTGGGGGAGTACTAAGAGTGGAGTCGGATGATGCAGTGCCTACTATTCCCATCAAACAGGCACCGGCACTAGAACTAATAGAGTTTTCCCATGCTAGAATAAGAAGGGCTATAGAAAAAATGAACAGAAGTAAGTCCCTGGGACTGGATGGGATACACCCAAGAATCATAAAGGAAGGAGGTGAGATGTTGGTAGAGCCATTGAAAATGTTATTTGAGGTATCGTTTAATACAGGACAAATCCCGATGGACTGGAGAGAGGCGAACATAACAGCTATATTTAAGAAGGGAAAGAGAAATGACCCAGGAAATTATAGACCAGTCAGTTTGACAAGTGTTGTGTGTAAACTAATGGAAACGGTAATTAGAGAAGGAATAATGGAGCATATGAAATCAAACCAACTTTTCAGCAGGAGACAGTTCGGATTCTTGCCGGGGAGGTCGACGGTACTACAGCTAATTAAGGTGGTAGATGATTGGATGCAAATTCTAGAGGATGGTGATGTAATGGACGTGGTATAATGCGATTTTATGAAGGCCTTCGATAAGGTCCCACATAAAAGGTTAATAGAGAAAGTTAGAAGCTATAATATAGGGGAGAAATATGTGAAATGGATAGAAGCCTTCCTGAAAGATCGGAAACAGAGGGTACTGGTGAATGGAATAGGCTCGGGGTGGAGGGAAATTACAAGTGGGGTACCTCAGGGATCTGTGTTGGGACCACTACTGTTCGTTATATTTATCAACGACTTACCTGAAGTTATAACTAATGGAAGTGAGGTATACCTGTATGTGGATGACACTAAGCTGTATAGAAGAGTGAGGAGTAAGGAAGATGTGGGTTTGCTTCAAGGAGATGTGGAGGGCATGAAGGGATGGTCTGAGCATTGGTTAATGCCTTTTCATCCAAAAAAATGCAAGTACATGCGGATTGGGACAAGCAAGATAGACAAGGTAGGATACAGTATGTATGAAGCGATGGAGGAAGTGAATGCAGAAAAGGATATAGGAGTAGTGATAGACAATAAGTTAAATTTCTCAGAACATTTAGCGGAAAAGATAAACAAAGCCAATAGAATTGTAGGGCTGATAAGGAGGACATTTGTGTCACTTGACGAAGAAATCTTCAGGAATCTCTATACAGCGCTGGTTAGGCCGCACCTGGAATACGCGAACCAGGTGTGGGCTCCATATATGGTAAAGAATATAGAAGCAGTGGAGAAAGTGAAGAGGAGAGCTAGCAAGCTAGTACCAACGTTGAAGAACGCGGGCTATGAGCAGAGGTTGAGGACACTGGCATATTGGAGAAAGAGAGGGGATATGATAGAGACTTTCATGATAGTGTCAGGAAAGTATGATGAGGATGTGTGTGAAGGTATCTTCTTGATGCGGGAGGGAACAAGAACGAGAGGACACTCTAAGAAAATTTACAAAGAAAGAAATAGGCTTGAGAAGGCAAAGAACTCATTTTGAGATAGAGTGGTAAATGAGTGGAACGCACTGCCCCAGTATGTAGTCGATTCCGAATCAATAAGGGAGTTTGAAAGTAATCTTGATAAAGCATGGGGAAGACAAGATTTGAAGTTTGATTATAAAGCAAAAATACAAAATAGTAAAAATGTTGCGTCTGCTACCGCCGCCGCCAACACCGTGAACGACCGCAGCAGTGCAAGTACTGGTACTGAGCTGGATACACAGGCCTAGTTTGCCTTTTTCCAGAGGATCTACTGTAAGAAACTGTAAGATATTCAGACATTCATTTTTTCCCCCCGCAGCATCCAAGAGTGGAATCACCTACCATCTCGCATAGTTAATAGCCCCACTCTTGATTCCTTTAGAAATAGGATAACTAATCATTATCTCCCTAATCCTAATCCTTGACCCAATCCTGTCCCTTGATCCTAATTCCCCTGCACAGCCCCCCGCATATCATGCTGCCGGAAAGCTGCCCTCTGCATGTCCCTCTGACAAGACAAGATCAGGAAAGCATTATTTTGTATGTGTGTTGATTATTTACAGTTCCGCATTTAACTCTAAAATAGCCACATAAATTTACGTATGCGAGTAGAATGTATATTTGAGCGTATTGTGCATGTCTGTGTTGTGAATGTGGTGTGAACAGATCAATGTTGACAGAATGGAATAGTTACCGCTGTGATACTAGTTTTCTTTTATTCCTATTAAGCGATAGAAAGCTGAAACTTTTGAATAACTGACTCAGATATTCTGGTTAGAATTTGTATCTGCTTGGCCTGCAACCACAATGTTTTATTAAGCGCTGTGGCTTGTGCCGAAAGGTAAATACAGAAACGGGCCTAATTTTAAGAAAAACAAATACAAATATTTCGACCTAAATTTGTTTTGGCAAAGTGGCTTCATTGATTTTGACGTTCTTGCCTTACTAATTTGCTTAGCTTTTTCTCAGAGGTATATGAAGCAGTAGATAATGACAAATCATATGATATTATATATTTAGATTTCAGTAAAGCTTTCGACAGAGTCCCTCATGAGAGATTGATGAAAAAGGTTGAGGCGCATGGAATAGGTGGGGCGTTGTTAGGATGGATTAGGTCATGGCTAATTGGTGGCGAGAGAGTCAGCATAAATGGTACTAAGTCAGAGTGGGGCATTCAGAGTGGTGTCCCCAGGGATCTGTATTGGGTCCTCTGTTATTTATCATATACATAAAATTACCTTGATTTAGGTATAACTAGTAAGATAATTCGCAGACGATACCAAAATAGGGAGACCAATAGATTCAGATAGCGACATAGAGTGCCTCCAAAGGGATCTAGATACCTTACACGACTTGGTCAGTAAAGTGGCAGATGAATTTTGTCCATACTTAGTGTACTCAAACTAGTATGAACAGTCTCGATGTTACGTAATCTGGGTTGATGTAGCGTTACATATCATTCCGTAGTCTTAAGTTGAACGCTTCCATAACCTTCGTCGAACGTTCTATGATTGGGTAGAATATATTATTCTATAGTTGTATATGGGAAAGTATTGCAGGATTATAATTCCCATATATATATATATATTTGTATTATTTAAGATTGTTTACAAGTATCTCATTGTAAAGAAGATGGGATACATTTTTCATATGTTATGCGCGTGCGCGGTATGTCACGACAGAGACGAACATAACGCGCTCGCTCACTCTCCAACCAACCTCCGTCCCAGCTACACACGCTAAGCCTTCTTCCTATAGTTACTTCACCAGGTGTTTTCGCTTCACTTTTCATCTCATACTCCATAGTCACTACATCATCATCTTTGTTACTTAACACAACTTAACGTAAATATCTAGCCTATTGTAGCCTCTTTTCATACTCTGTTTACTATAATAACCACTTCAAGTCATCTAGCCTATTTTCCGCCATCCTCCAATCACCAGCCGAGTTCATCAAAGGGTAAATATTTCTATATGGTTAATACTTCTTCATTATCAATAATATACAGTCCACTTATCTAAATTAACCATATAATTGGTCCTTAAACCTTTCACTAGTTAGCCCCCCCCCCCCATTTTTGGGGGGAGTTATTCGGCGGTCGGTAGTTGCCTTGCTTGGAGTGGGGCTGGCCTATCCCTGCTTTTGTCATGAGTCCTACTGCGTCCTCCAGGCCCCGGTCTTTTGGCCCCATGGGGCTGTCAGGTTTTTTTTTCGTCCGCTCTTTGATCTGGCCGCCCCAGGTGCCTGACCACCAGTGGGACAGGATGTGGAAACTAGTGGATAGGTCAGGGCTGCGACGGGAGTTTTACCCAGAATGAAAAGTTATAAATCTGATCCAGTACAGTACTCAAAACAATAATTAGCCTACTTTAAATGCTGTTTCGGGCACATTAAATTATATTAAAACTACTTTAGCCCTAGAAAATCTTGCACAATTGGCACGGCATTAAGATTAAATTCATCCATACTGTACTGTATAATAATTTAAATCTAGATCAAAATTATACTGAAAAATAACTTCTTTAAAATTTAAAGGTTATTCATTCACATGTCTTTCTAAATTCGACTCTCGTCGTGTGCCCTGAAGGCGGGGTAATATGATAGCTGATAGGCTAAGTGTGTGTTAATCCAACTCAAAACTTTTTCCTTGTGACTTCTTGAGATGAATTTTTCTTGTGTACAATTTTCACATTTATTAAATTTAATAATATAAAATTAGCGGTACCCATTGAGTTTAGCCTGTTTAAATTAGCCTATAGGCTCTCTCTCTCTTAAAATTCTTGAATTTATTATAACTTTAAACGGTACCTCTCTTTTTTGACATCTGGAGACTTTTGGCCTATACTGTATTGTACTAAATTTCCCTCCCGGCTTTTCTTAACTTATGGTGTAATGATTCTATAATTTCATAACTATTATGTAAGGAGTTAAATTAAAAAGCTCCAGATTGCTAGTCTACATTGCGCACAATTGTTATTCCGCATTTCGTGAGGGTGTTTTATTTTCGGCTCGCGATTTATTTGATTTCTCGGATGGCCGCAACTTATTCGGTCTGGCATTGATAGTTTGATTTAACGTCAATAGATTTCCTTCCCGTATAATCATGGCTAAAAGTGTACAAAAGCGTCGGGCTGGACTTAAGGGCTCTTTGACGGTCTTGACCTCTGATATTGACGAATTCCTTGATTCGGCGTCTAGAGTGGAGGTGGAGGCCAGGTTGCTCAGTATTCAAAAGCAACTTGACAAGTATGAGGTCACACAGGAAGACCTGGCCGACACTTACGAGGACGCCGAGTATATCGAGGTGATAAGAGAGGATACCTTATATATGGAGGGCATACAAGTAATCGTTGCCACCCTGAAGGGGATCTTGATTACAGAGGTCAAGAAGGAGGTCAAGAAAGAGCCAAAGAAATCCGCAGTCAAATTACCACATCTTACTCTTCCAAAATTTGAAGGTGATGCCACCATGTGGTCGGGATTTTGGGAGATGTTCAAGTGTACCATCCATGACAATCCCGACCTCACAGATATACAACGCTTCACCTATCTAAAGGGTCAGCTTCAGGGTGATGCACATAAGCTAGTCGAAGGATTCATTATCGAAAGTGCAAGCTATGCCCCAGCAATTGAGCTCCTGCAAGAGACATATGGGCATCCAGATCGAATCAAGGCAGCTTATGTTACCAAATTCAATCAATTAGTGTCACCCAAACACCAAACAGCTGACCTGAAGGACTTCTATGCCAATACAGAGAGTGTGATTAGGTCAATCATTAGCCATGGTATTTGTTTGGAGGAATTTTGTGTGGTGACTCTTGTCAATAAGTTACCATCACCACTAAAAGAAACCATAAAACGGGAAATGGGAGACTCGAGCCTGGATTATAAGAAATTCACTCATTGCCTCCAGGCTGAAGTGTACAATATGGCGGGTCAAGACAGAGTAGGGGGTACACCCATGGCTATGGCAACATTTACTGCCCAAAGTGAGTACAGGAAATTCAACTGTGTTCTGTGTAGTGGCACCAATCATTTATGGTACAAGTGTATGAAGTATAAGACAGGGCCTCTTAACCCTTAATTAGCGGCTCACCACATAAGTCGAGTTAAATAAAGCTGGACTATGTGGCGGCGCTCGACATAGGTCGAGTGGCAATTTCAGCACGTAATGTTGCTGAGAGAGAGAGACAAGTGGTGGCAGGAGACCAGCGAGCGTATGACTGCTCCAGACCACCGCGGCGAACCTACTGACACGAATCTCAGCTCCCTCCTCCCTCTCTCACTCGCTACATACTGAATTATATGGGGAAAGTACCGAATTACATGCTTTTTGCACTCGCGTTGCACGGTTATTGCAAGAAAACTAGCCATCATAAAAGGATCGTTATGGTGTCATTCGAAAGCTCTGTTTATGCCCTTTCAGGGATAGGTACTTGTTTTACGTTCTGGGTCTTATTTAGGCATGAAAATGATCACGTAAACAGCCCTATTTTGGCTAAAAACACCCCGCTGTGCGGTACATATAAATAAACCGCATAGGCCGCTCGTAAGGTGTTAAAGTTAAAAGAGCCCGTCAACTACGTCTCTGCACTGGGTGCTTGTCAAAAGACCATGGCCATTCGGGTTGTACTAATCCTAACGTAAGAAGCTGCAAGTTTTGTAAGGGCAAACACTTTCATTCCCTGTGTAAACAAAAACAAGGGAAAGAAAGTAGACCAGCGGAGGATAACACCAAGAGAGAGCAGACTGCTGCTACTTCAACTACAATGTCCGTTGCCACAGGTAAAAATATAGTAATCTTGCCCACCGTACAGCTGCCGGTAAAGGGTAAGGATAATAATTGTGTTAAATCAGATCGCTACTTGACCAATGTTCTCAGAGGACCTTTGTGAAGTCTCCTGTTCTATCCTCCCTTTCCTACATTTCTAAAGGAACTGAGGAGTTATGTCTTCACGGATTTACCGGAAAACAAGCCGCTAGGGAATATAATGTTGTGGCACTGCAATATAAACACAGAGGTAAATTTCATCATCTAGACGCAATAGTAGTTGATGAATTGCCAGAACATAAAGGTGAACTTAACCTAAAGTCTAAACTGGTTAGTTTACAAAGTAAAGGCATAAAATTAGCCGATCCTCACGCAACGGACACAGATCAGCTGGAGCTGCTTATTGGTGCGGATCACTACTACAATATAGTGCGACCTGGGTATTAAAGGTCAGGTAGCCTAATTCTGCTTCCTACCAAGTACGGGTATGCCATCAGTGGTTCATATGTGGCACAACCTACCAGCTCCAGCACAGAAGTAATTACTGTATTGAATGTAGCAGTAAACCCAATGGACGAATACATGTCCTCTGGTAATATTCAACCATGCAAAAATGACTGAAACGTTTTGTGGGAATTAGATCACATCGGGATAACCCCTAAGGAATACTCACAGGTTGAGCGTCAAGCACTATCGTCGTATGAGGATACCATTACCCTCTCATTCGGCGTTCAGTGCGCGCAATATTCGCAGATTACAAAACAAATCTGCTTGAGTATTACGGCTAAACTTTTTGACCCCTTGGGGATAGTTCTACCGGTGTCGATCAAATCAAGATTATTCCTTCAGCAATTATGGAGGATAAAATTAGGTTGGGATTAGGTTTTGACTGGCGATCTGGTTCAGGAGTGGGAAGACATTATTTCGGATCTTCGTCTCTGTAAGGGTTTTAATTTTCCTCTGAGAGTTGTCAAGGACCATCCTGTTTCCATTCATGCCTTCTCAGACGCTAGCAAGGACGCGTACGGCACCGTCATATACTTTGTTGACACAAGTGGCAGCCGTCTAGTCATGGCGAAGGCGAAAGTCGCCCCGATCAAATCCCTTTCCATCCCAAAATTAGAGCTGACTGCAGTTCTGTTGGCTGCTAGACTCGTTCACTTTGTAGAGGAAACCTTTAAAAATTTGCTAAATATCTTATATATCTTATAATGCAGTTATATGGAGTGACAGCCAAATTACGCTCTACTGGTTACATAGCCGTAAGAAGCTACCAGTGTACGTCACCAACCGTGTCGACGAAATTCGTACCCTGCTCCCAACCGCACAGTTCCGGTATGTGTCTACCAAAGAGAATCCAAGTGACTGCATTACTCGTGGTGTCTCTGCTAAATTTCTCAAATCTTCTGCGTTGTGGTGGAATGGCCCATGCTGGCTTAATGATCCCAACGAATGGCCAGAGAATATAGATTTGAGCGAGCAACACACTGCTATTGTGGCACCGGTAATTGACTCGGTGCCTGACGAAGACACACGGTTATGGGACTGGGATAGATTCAGCAGCTATGAGAAGTTACAACATGTTACAGCATGGGTGATACGATTTGTAGAAAATGTAAAAGCAAAAATTAAAGGCACACCGCCCACAGGTAGTGCTTACCTCAATGTGAAGGAGATCAGAATTGCAGATAAATTATTACATAAGCTCTGTCAACAAGAAATATACGCAGGAATATAAATTACTGGTTAAGGGAACAAAGTCTAGGAATAATCTGATCAACCAGTTGGGCTTACACTTGAAGGGGGACTTGATACATTGCGGAGGCAGCTTACGATTGGTAGCCCTCTCTGAGGCAAGTAAGTATCCAATACTACTGCCCCCCAATCATCCCCTCACCCATCTTATCATCGATAGGTGTCACCGACTCTGTTGTCATTATGGAGTTGGTCATATAGTCACCTATGTAAGACAACGATGGTGGGTGCCTAGAATCAGGCAGGTGGTCAAGAAAGTCCTTCGCAAATGCTTAAAGTGTAGAAGAGTACAGGGAACACATTATGATCCCGTCGGAATTCCTCCCTTACCAAACCTGCGAACTACCCCAGGTGACCCTTACAAAGTTACCGGGGTTGACTACAGTGGAGCAATCCCTGTGAAAGATTCACCCAATCTTAAGGTGTATATGATACTTTTCACTTGTGCTGTTACCAGGGCAATTCACCTGGAACTGGTCACCAACCTCACTTGTGATAGCTTCCTACATGCCTTCTGAAGATTCTGCAGTAGACAGGGATATCCGCATATCATGCTGAGTGACAATGCAAAGACTTTCATAGGGGCATCTACATATCTTAAAGAAGTGAGCAACAATCCTAAGATTCAGACCTGCCTGGTGGATGTAAAATGCGAATGGCGTCTCATTCCCGCCAGAGCGCCTCGGTTTGGCGCCATATGTGAGAGAGCCATAGGCATCGTGAAGGCGGGTCTGAAGAAGGTGTTGGGTAGAGCTCTCATCTCGATTGAGGAACTCAACACCATACTCTTGGAGATTGAAGCCACCGTAAATGATCGCCCTCTATACTATGCTTCTGGTGATTTGGAAGACCTTACCCCAATCACACCCTCAGTACTGGTACGTGGATACAGACTGCGGGATCTTCCTGAAGAGCATGACGAGGATACTATGGAAGATCCAGACTACATAAGTAAGGAAGTGATATCGGCCCGCTACAAATACATTCGTAAATTATCGCGAGATATTTGGCATCGCTGGTCAACAGAATATCTGGTGACTTTAAGGGAAGCGCAAAAGAATAAACTAACACCATTAAAAGGTCATTGGCCTAGGGTAGGGGACGTGGTAACCATCCATGAGGAGGGCCCGCGCGCATTTTGGAAATTGGGTCGGATAGAGGAGTTGTTACCAGGTCGTGATGGTGAGGTTCGGGTAGCAAAGGTTCGCACCAGGACTGGAGTAATCACACGGCCAACAGTCCGACTATATCCTCTTGAGGGTGACCTCGATCGCAAGGACACCCCCTCGGATCAGTTATCCATTGAAGTCCCCTCTCTGGCTTCTACTTCGGCGCAGCCTGTTGACGCGTCCGGCGGACGCCCACGTCGACAGGCAGCCCAGATATCCTCCCAAGTTTGGTGGGATAAGATTGCCTCCGGGCAAATCTAATCATGTAAATTTTTTATATTTTCTGTTGGTGGGAATATGTCCATACTTAGTGTACTCAAACTAGTATGAACAGTCTCGATGTTACGTAATCTGGGTTGATGTAGCGTTACGTATCATTCCGTAGTCTTAAGTTGAACGCTTCCATAACCTTGGTCGAACGTTCCATGATTGGGTAGAATATATTATTCTATAGTTGTATATGGGAAAGTATTGTAGGATTATAATTCCCATATATATATATATATTTGTATTATTTAAGATTGTTTACAAGTATCTCATTGTAAAGAAGATGGGATACATTTTCCATATGTTATGCGCGTGCGCGGTATGTCATGACAGAGACAAACATAACGCGCTCGCTCACTCTCCAACCAACCTCCGTCCCAGCTACACACGCTAAGCCTTCTTCCTATAGTTACTTCACCAGGTGTTTTCGCTTCACTTTTCATCTCATACTCCATAGTCACTACATCATCATCTTTGTTACTTAGCACAACTTAACGTAAATATCTAGCCTATCCTAGCCTATTGTAGCCTCTTTTCATACTCTGTTTACTATAGTAACCACTTCAAGTCATCTAGCCTATTTTCCGCCATCCTCCAATCACCAGCCGAGTTCATCAAAGGGTAAATATTTCTATATGGTTAATACTTCTTCATTATCAATAATATACAGTCCACTTATCTAAATTAACCATAAATTTTAACATTGACAAATGCAAGGTATTAAAGATAGGGAAGACGAATACTAATGCAAAATATAAACTAGCTAATGCTGAATTAGAAAACTCAGACTGCGAGAAAGATTTGGGTGTGTTTGTTAGCAACGATTAGAAACCTAGAAAACAGTGTATAAGCGTACGTAACAAGGCAAACAGGATTCTGGGGTTCATCTCAAGGAGTGTGAGTAACAGAACTGCCGATGTTATCTTGAAACTTTACTTGTCATTAGTGAGACCTCATATGGATTATGCTGTCCAATTTTGGTGTCCTTATTACAGAATGGATATAGATTCCTTGGAGAGAGTACAGCGAAGAATGACAAAAATTATTCATAATATTAGAAATCTACCATGAAGAAAGGTTGAACAAATTAGGCTTACATTCGTTAGAAAGACGCAGAGTTAGAGGGGATATGATAGAAGTGTTCAAGTGGTTCAGTGGGGTAAATAAAGGAGACATGAAAAATGTACTGAAGCTCAGTGATAGCGAAAGAACTCGAACAAATGGTTATAAATTAGATAAATTTTGTTTCAGAAAAGATATAGGCAAATATTGGTTTGGTAACAGAGTTGTAGATGGGTGGAATAGGCTACCAAGTGATATAGTGGGATCAAGAACGATCGGGAGCTTTAAGATAAAATTAGATAGGCATATGGACGAGATGGGTTGGGTGTGAGGGGGATCTACCAGGTGTGGGCCAATCGGCGCTCAGCAGACCCCCGTTATCTTGTGTTAATCTCTGACCGTTTTGGTGTGGTCAGTACTCAAGGTATTAGTGAGTTGGGCCTATAATTGGGCCTTGTAATTGGGGTTGGGTGTGACAAGGATCTGCCTTGTATGGGCCGATCGGATTTTTGCAGTCTCCCATTTTCTTATGTTCTTATGTTAAAATTGGTAAAATAAATGTACATGAATGTTTTCTATCTATCTATCTATTGCCTGACGTCGTAATCCTCGAAGGGGTGGTCACGAACGAAACACCCCCATGCACCTCTGTCCCCAGTCAGTCGACGCCCCTCCTCCCAACCAGCACCGCCTTCATTCTTATACTTTTTCACTCCATCCTTCCACCTCTCATTCGGTTTACCTCTCCCTCTCTGTCTTTCCACTTCGCTCTCGTACACCCTCTTAGTCATTCTCTCGCTTCCCATACGTTCCATATGGCCGAACCATCTCAAGGTGTTCCTTTTCAAACTTTCCAGCACATCTACCTCCACACCACACCTCCCTCTTACTTCCTCATTCGTCTGTCTATCCCTCTATGTAACTCCGCACGCACTTCTCAAGTAACTCATTTCCACCCCCCTCACTCTTGGTCTGAGTCTCTCCACCAACTTCCATGCTTCGCTTCCGTAAGTCAGTGTCGGGATTACCACACTGTCATGCAAGGACTTCTTCACTTCCATACTGACCACCCTATTTTTTGTTACTGCTTTCAGCGTTCTTACAACCCTCTTCCCTTGTTGGACCCTCTCTCGAACTTCTTCATCCATACTCCCATCTTTACTCAGCACACTGTCCAGATACTTAAATGAGCTGACAACCTCCATAGCCTGACCGTTCAACTTCACCTCACACTCTGTGGCTTCACCCCTATCGAAGACCATAACCTTGCTCTTCCCCGAATTTACCTTCAGATTCCGTTTTTCGCACACTGTTCCAAACATATTTACCAGACCCTGCAACTCTCATTCATTATCACTCATCAGAACTGTATCATCAGCAAACAGCAGTGCAGGTAGCTTCCACTCGTTTCCCTCCCTTATCAATGATACAGCAACATCCACTGCTCTTCCTAGTATTTATTTCATGACTCCATCCATATATACAGTAAACAACATAATATACGATATAGCCAAACTGCATATACAAATTTATCCTAAACAGATTAAATTTGTGTTAACCCTGGAAATACTATAGGTGGGTAGCTCACATCCAGGCTAACTGCGCATTGCACTTATATGGTGTTTAAGTGCATTCCATAGTCCTATGTCTCCCATGCTTACCTAGTGATAGTTGAAGAGGCATGGGAGTCAGTGCTCATAAAGGGTGCCTGTTCTCATACCGGTTGTAATTCTAAAGATGCTGACACTCTGGCTTGTGACTACTTCTTCTGGTAGACTATTCCATTAGTTTACAATTCTCTTTGGAGTTCTATACAATACCTAGCTTGGCTAGCTTCAGGTCATGTCCCCTGGTGTCTAGCTGGTTGTGTTGTGTTGCAAGTTGATGGAAGTGTGCTTTATTATGTGCTAGACCGGTTCAAAACATAGAAAATTACTATAAAGGAAGAGTTGTTATATAATAACGGTTGACACAAAGTGTGCAAAATTGTGCAAAATTGCATGATCTGCAACAAAGTAAAAAAAAAAAAAAAAAAAACATCAGGTCAGTAAATGCATTTGTCAGCCTTTCTTTGGTGGTCGCCTCCAGGTGTGCCTGTACTATACAATCCAAACAGTTGTGACTGTCAGGGTTAAAGGATTGTCATTTATTTATTTGTAATCGGTCATTACATCATTTATTACCATTATAATTTTCATTTGACTGAATCTGTTTTGTTGCATATATAATTATAATAATCGCTCAAGCTGATTCTCACCTTATGAAGAAGAAAACGAACTATATACACAGGATTTATATGGTATTTTGTCAGTGTAGATTAATTGATGAGGAGGGCAAAACAGGGAAGAACTTGAACTGATTTAGCTAATGTTTGACTTCACTGAAAGGCGTGAGAAAATAAATAAGTCAAGCTGTTTCATGTGTTTCACTCCCACCCAATTTATCCACTTAACTAACATAATAACTAACTAATAGACTGAGGGCAACTTTTCGACTTAATTAGCCTACTGTTTTACGACATTTCACCCCATTTAGCCTACTGTATTAAGACGTTTCGGACCATTTACCTGACTAGTTTTCCTGGCGAGTGATAGCGAACCTGCATTATTGAGACCGCTATCTAAATTTGTATTTTTTTTCGGTAGAACAAGTCTCTGACGAAGCCATATAGCTCCCAAAATTGTTGGCTCGCTCTAGCTCGCCAAGGAAAAATCGTAACCTATTGGGGCGAACCGACTTAAAACAGTAGGGTGAATGGAGCCAAATGGATAACACTCTCTCTCTCTCTTTAACTGACTCTCTCTTCCTTGTAGTTCAGACTTTGATTTACAAGCTCCGTGTTGCCCGCAGTGTATTAGTTATAAAGTAACCTCTTGTACAGTCACCTAAATAAGTGATATCTCGGCACAAAGTATATTTTGATCAGTAATTGGTATTGGTAATATCTAAATTTGATTTATTAATTTCGAGTGAGATATACTGTACACATATGTTCCTACACTTACCCACCCAAGTCAACATCTGGCAGACATTAATACAGTACAGAGCGAGCCAAACGTAATGATTTTTATTAGCGCTACGGTACCAGGCTTCATAACTAACCCGAGTTACTCACTACAGGCGCCAAAGACCAATGTGACGGAAATTAGCGCCAGGGCTAAGAGCAGAATAACGTTAAGCCACCCCGCAAACTTTACAATAATGGATCAGCCACACTTGCCATTGTCTGGAGTTGCGTTTATATAGTGTGTTTTTTCCCAGCTGTTGGTAACTTGAATCCTTTAGCATCTGATTTCTCTATTCTTAGGAAAAAATGTGATACTGCTATGTCTCTGCATGATATTATTGCCAAGTTTTCACAATATGCAACATTTTTCGCTACAAATCCTTAGTAATAACCAAGTAATCAGAAGGGCGAGATAGCAATTTACCATCAGCTGGAAAAAATCGGACTATAGTTGGTGGTGTGGTGATAACGAAGGCAGCAACGAACTAGTTATTATACCCTCTTCCAAATAGGTAGGTCAGAAAGCGTACACTCTAACCTCTATAACTAAAAAAGGACTAGAGCAAATGGCCTGTAAATTTCCACACTTATTCCCTGGCTAACCCTTCCCAAATACAAGAAATATGAGCTCGATTACTCTAGTAGTTTGTGAATTATAGAGGTTAATGTTCAAGAGTTTTGGACTACTTACTTGGAACAGGGTATAATTTGTTGATACTGGAACACATTGACATACAAACAACAGGGAACGCCTAAAGCTTCGTACACAAGGTTGGCCCGATGCTTTAAGGGGAGATGGTTGATTTTTCTGACCCCCTTTCTCCCCCATGTTTAACCCAATTAGTTTGGTGATATTAAGACCTTTTATCCCATTTATTTGTCAAGATTAAGACTACTCGTGCCATTTAGGTGTCGAATTTTTCCTGGCGAGCTATAGCGAGCCTGTAATTTTAGGAGGAAGGCAAGAGCATTTTTCTACCGAATAATGTACACATTTATCTTTTGGTGTGTTTATTTGAGATTGATGGAGGTCTGGCGAAGAAACTAAAACATAGATAAATAGTTAAATAGATAAATAAACCAAACAATAAACCTTGCCCCCTTTAACTGTATTAACGAAGATCAAATAGAGTGGCTGCTGTAAAATCAAGGACTGGGTTTATCTTACGCGCATAACACGCACAACATGTACACATACAACTCTCTCTCTCTCTCTTTCACACACAGTTGTATATAATGTTAAATCCTTGACTTTTGCTGCAAAATTAGTTTGTGTGGCTAAATAATTGGCTACTGCTAAATTATTGACTCCTGTCAAATCATTGACTGCTGTTTAATGATTGACTCTGTTAAATCAATGACTGCTGCATAATAAATGATTACTGCTAAATCGTTGACCACAATTAAATCACCTATTACTGCAAAATAATTGACTAATCCCTGGCTATATTTTCTATCATTGACTGCTCTTATATCGGTGATTATTGACGGGGTCATTTTTGGGTGAGATAGTGATCGAATGGGTATGGAAAATTTGCAAACTAGTATGGGAGAAGGGGAGTGCACCTGATGACTGGAAGACAGGTATAATAGTCCCCCTATATAAGGGTAAAGGGGAAAGAGGAGTGTGTGGTAACCATCAAGGAATATGTCTTCTAAGCATAGTAGGGAAGGTGTACAGTAGGGTAGTGATTGAGAGAGTGAGAGTGAGAACGGAGAAATGGATAGGTGACGAGCAAGGAGGTTTTCGGAAGGGAAGAGGATGTGTAGATCAGATTTTTACCCTGAATTGTGTTGCGGAGAAATATCAGGAGAAGCAACAAAAGGTGTATGTTGCCTTTATGGACTTGGAGAAGGCCTATGACAGAGTGGATAGAGATGCTATGTGGAAAGTACTTAGAATATACGGAGTAGATGGCAAGTTGCTGAAAGCAGTGAAGAGCATGTATGAGGGTGCAAAGGCGGCAGTACGTGTGGAGAATGAGCAGAGCGAGTTCTTTGACCTGAATGTTGGGTTGAAACAGGGGTGTGTGATGTCCCCGTGGTTGTTTACTGTATATATGGATGGAGTCATGAAAGAAATACAAGGAAGAGCAGTGGATGTTGGTGTATCGCTGATAAGGGAGGGAAATGAGTGGAAGCTGCCTGTGCTGCTGTTTGCTGATGATACAGTTCTGATGAGCAATAACAAATGGGAGTTGCAGGGTCTGGTAAATATGTTTGGAACAGTGTGCGAAAAACGGAATTTGAAGGTAAATGCGGGGAAGAACAAGGTTATGGTCTTCGATAGATGTGAAGCCACAGAGTGTGAGGTGAAATGGAATGGTCAGGCTATGGAGATTGTCAGCTCATTTAAGTATCTGGGCAGTGTGTTGAGTAAAGATGGGACTATGGATGAAGAAGTGCGGGAGAGGGTGCAACAGGGGAAGAGGGTTGTAGGAACGCTGAAAGCAGTAACAAGAAATAGGGTGCTCTGTATGGAAGTAAAGAAGTCCTTGCATGACAGTGTGGTAATCCCGACACTGACTTACGGAAGCGATGCATGGACGTTTGAGAAGAGACTCAGACCAAGAGTGAGAGGGGTGGAAATTAGTTATTTGAGAAGTGCGTGCGGAGTTACATGGAGGGATAGACAGACGAATGAGGAAGTAAGAAGAAGGAGGTGTGGTGTGGAGGTAGATGTGCTGGAAAGTGTGAAAAGGAACACCTTGAGATGGTTCGGCCATATGGAACGTATGGGAAGCGATAGAATGACTAAGAAGGTGTACGAGAGCGAGGTGGAAGGACAGAGAGGAAGAGGTAAACCCGAAAGAGGTGGAAGGATGGAGTGAGAAAGTATATGGATGAAGGCGGTGCTGGTTGGGAGGAGGGGCGTTGACTGACTGGGGACAGAGATGCATGGGGGCGGTTCGTTCGCGGCCACCCCTTCGGGGATCACGACGTCAGGCAATAGATAGATAGATAGATTTTTTAGAAAACTTTGTCTAAATCATGTCTGACAGATAGAAACTAGGCATATCCACACACACACACACATATATATATATATATATATATATATATATATATATATATATACAGTATATTTTACACACACACACTGTTTTTAGACGTTTACCCCCATCCAGGTGTCAATATATTCCTGGTGAGCGGTAGCGAGCCAGCATATAATTATATGTTTTTGTTTTGAGAGCAAGCTAAATTTGTATAGTCTCCAGCGAAGCCGGATTTCTCCATACAATGCTGGCTCGCCATCGCTCACCAGGAAGATATCAACACCTGGATGGGGATAAACGTCTTAAAACAGTTAGCTGCATGGAACCGAATGGATACAAGCCAGGGAAAGAGAGGAAAGGAGAGCAAGAGAAAAAAAATGCAGGTGACCCCGCTTAAACGAGCTTATAATACACTAATAAATAAGAGCTATAATTATGTAGTCCGGATGAACATAAGGAGAGAGAGAGAGAGAGAGAGAGAGAATGGGAGTGAGAAGAGAGAAAGAGAGAGAGAGAATGATGTTGTTATTGCTGTTGATTGATAATTACACATCATCGTATGTATCAACTCTTCGCTCTCCCTAGGGTGGAAAACAACACTCTGACTAGCATATGGCATTAAGGGAGCCCACCTCGCTTTTGTTTTATCTTTCTCTCCCTCTCTCTTTGGCTTGTATCCATTCGGCCCCATTTAGCCTACTATTTTAAGACGTTTACCCACATACAGGTGTCAATATTGTCCTGGCGAGCGGTAGCAAGCCAGCATATACAGTATATATTTTTGTTTTGACAGCAAGCTAAATTTGTACATTTTCGATAGAAAAAAAATCTCCGGCGAAGCCGGATTTCTCCATACAATGCTGGCTAGCTATCGCTCGCCAGGAAGAAATCGACACCTGGATGGGGATAAACGTCTTAAAACAGTTGGCTGAATGGGGCCGAATGGATACAAGCCAGGGAAAGAGAGAAAAGGAGAGAAAGTAAACAAAAAAAACGGTGACCCCCCCTTAACCCTATTTGAACCGAAGGGGTATTTTTGGAGCTACCTTTTGCGACGTTTCATCCCATTAGATTGGCAATAGAAAGACTTCTTCACCCCAAGACCAATAGTACTACTGGTATATTATTGGTCTTGCTTCACCCCATTCAGTTTTTATCTATTTCGGGTCAAGCGATAGCGAGCCTGTAACTTTAAAAGAATAGGCCATCCTAATTTTTCTATCGAAAAATGTACAATTTTATTTTGAAGGGGATGTGGGCGGGCATTTTTTAGTTTGAAGAAAGTCTGGGAAGGTGATTTTCTTAGCCAAGGTGACAAACTGAAATACATTGCTCGAAAATGGCAAAAACAACCAAAATCCTCATCAATAATTAAACAAAATAGGCTACCGTAATAAGCCACAAGATGTCGGATCAGATTGTGCTAAACCCCTTTCAGTACTTTAACGCCCTGTTAAAAATTATTCTGGCTATCTTTGTACACATTTATTAAGCTTAGAAAGGAGCTGCGAGAGTCCGAGGGTCGAACGAAAAAGTTTTGATTCCTAGGGGAGCTTCTTAAACTGAATAACATCGTCTAATGGTATCCAACATATAATTAAATCGACGCCCTCGTGTTAAATTGGTCAAGAACCCTCCATTTAAAATCCCAGAAGTTATTATTATTATTAAGGAGCGGCGACAATTAAACGGTATCTGGCAACTCTTTCAGGTAGTTTGTTGCTAGTTGTCAGTTACCTCAAATCCTTTCAATTTCCCGCTCAGTCACCGGCCCGCCACGGAAGAGAGAAGGTTACTATTTTTTCCGTCTTCCCAATTTGTGTTTTTCTGCCAAGATGCCTAACTGCCCGAAGTGTGAGAAGCCAGTGTACTTCGGTAAGTTTGATAAAGTTTTGATCATTTGTATTTACTATATTTGGGTTATTTTTCAAGTGTTATTAGAGTAGAAATTAGTAAGGATCATTTGCAGAACTTCGTCATCTCGGATATGTTTAAAGTGCTTTATCGTTGTTATGTTATGCTGGATATTATGCGTAAGATCTTGCAATAACTTGGACGATTATGTTTACTTTGTATTATTACGCAAATGGCCTACTAGAAGACGTATTTTGGTTGAATATATGTTATTCTAATGTGTTTTGATTCTTCGAACAATGCGAACTAATATGACTAGTTGGTAACATTCTATCAATTTATCCAACTCGATTTTAGCATTAATTATGTTCATAATTCCCTGGTTTTCCTTTATATTTCATGTTTTCGATGTTAATAATGGGTGCCAGTGACTTCGGCCCATGGTGACTTCGGCCCAGTGATCTCGGACCACTATCCTTGGTGACCTCGGCCCATTTTGGTGACTTCGGACCAACATATTTTTGGTCCGAAGTCACCGATCTTAATCTACCGCTTGCTTGCGAGATTCGGCAATAGGCAAAAAAATGGGAACTTATTATAGCTGTATTGTTCCTTCTCCACACCAATTCCTTCTCTATTTACAATATATAAAGGATGTCGGGATTTATTGATAAAGTTCTAGATAATAGAGCAGCCTTATTTACCAAGTTTTCTTTATACTTTGTTCAAGGAAAATAGTGTTTTATTGTTGTTTTTCATGGTTTTAGTGGAGGATTTGCATTAACTTACCCATTATTCATTAATCTGAAGATACGGCGTTAAATAGCGTCATTTATTGGGTGAATTGCGCTTTTACAGTAGGTAAGGGAAATTGTGGGGTTCATTGGATACAGGATTGGTTGAGGGGGGTTACCCCCCCTTGACTTATTGTCATCCCCATATATGTTGATCTGTAAGGGGGAAAAACAGGTTGCCGGTACAATTGTTTTGGTGAGTAACGCTCGCGCCATTTATTGGGTGAATCGCGCCTACCTCATCGTTGAAAACAAGAAAAAGAATGTCAAGTCGACGGAATGCTTTGTTTACATTCGGGACTTTGATGATTTTTGGTGTTATATTTCAGTGAAATCGTGTTTTTTCAAGTTGTCGATAACGAAATTTCTCCACGCGGACTATAATGAGAAAAATAAGGCGAGTCTATTGGTCCCTATTGTCCCAATAAAGTGTTTCTAATAGTGCGGTGCAAGACGTATTTACGTTTTCACGAGCCAACATTCATTGATCAATTCTAGGGTTATTCAGGTATTATTTTGTCGAGCGATAGCGAGCCAATAGACTTTGCTGGCCCAAACCTCACTTCCCTGTGTCTTAACATGATGACTGACGAATGTAGGCCTATCAGTTTTGAATTATACCCTGTTCATTAAAGGTAGGCCAGAAATCCCGACCTCCCAACATCTCATAACTCAGAAACGACTTCAGTAATTGAGCTATTACTAAGACTCAAGGTTTAATGTTATTTTAATACCACGAATTTTGTTGATATATTTGAAGATATATATTGAATCTATATGCTCTAAAGATCATACGAAAATTTGTTTTAACCCTCGGCAAAACCTAATAAAAAAGTATGGTACTAAAATGTCTTTTTCGTAACAAGGTTGTCAATACGGTACTTACAGTCATCGATAGCTCTAAAGATCATATGAAAATGTGTTAAACCCTCGGAAAAACCTTATTTAAAAGTATGGTACTAAAATCTAATTTTCGTAACAAGGTTATCAATGTACAATCAAGCTGAAGATTGCAGAGTAAACACCATAGACTTCATAGACTTTTCTTTCACCTTCCTATAATCGACAGGCCAATTTTTTTTTTTTTTTTATTACGGGATTAGTACTCATCCAGCGGGGGTGTGGGGGCAGCAGCCCCCACCCATAATACTAGGTTAGGTTAGGTAAGGTTGTTAGGTTAGGCTAATGTCTTTTCAAATCACTATCGAGGGGGGGGGGGGGGGCGAGTCTCAACATCCATCGATAGGTCTAATGGAGAAAATAGGTTTTCCCGAGATTTCTAATTAATTACAAACACTATATATTGATGCAAATGACCAATTTTGTTTATACAAAAACACTGAAAATTCGTGGTATTAAAATAACATTTTTCCAGACTCAACCAGGATATACAGTAGGTGTGGACATTTTATCAGCTCATTTGCGTTAGCCCTTTTTGAGTTAGAAGATATTAGGGGTCATGATTTTGGCCTAATTGTAATGAATAGACTATAGTGAATATAATATAGTGGGATCAAACCTTACAGTCTGATCTTGAATAGAAAAACCTGACAAGTGAAGCAGCTCTGAACATGGCTGCCTGTAACGCTGACATTAGGACGTTAGACCGGAACCACACTTTGTGAAGAGCACTCACTCTTTAAATCTATGTATGTATATATTATAAAACACCCCGTTCTCAACATTAAGCATCAATTACAAACCCCAATGCACTTGAATAATCAAATGAAAGCATATGGTCCTCCCGGGATTCGAACTCGGGACACCACACCCAGAACATAAGCATCTAAAGTATTCTAAACCATTACACCACCAACAAAGTTAATTATTGTACACATTTAGTAGCTGAACAGGTTATCTGTGTAGTGAATACTAATAGTGGTTCTAAAATGAGAATCGAACCGAGGCTAATAGCTTATCTCGATAGTGTGGTAGACCAGCTGTTAGTCGTTGGGTTTATTCTGTGTGTGAGAAAAAAAAGAAAGAGAGAGAGAGAACTAAAACTCTTGGTCAATTCCTTGCAACAGGTGATCACGTTATCGATCGCTCTTCCCACACACTCGCTAACTTTAACCCTATTCCGTCATTGATCTCCCCGGTTACGCTCCATTACTTTGGAGATTTGGACACGTTTCGCCCCATTAGTTTGGTGAAAATAAGATTCTTCACCCCGTTCAAGTGTCGATTTTTTTATGGGCGAGCGAAAACGAGCTAAAATTATAATTTAAAACTTAAAATCTCCAAACTATTGGAGTGAAACATTCTTTCACCAGGTGGGGATAATTGTAACAAAAGCCCTCTCTGAGCTATTTTCACCGTGGCCCATGGACTCTTCCTGTTCAGAGATTTGAACAGGTAGAAATAAAGCATAACTTTCATATTATAGGAAGGATTCTATATCGGCTATAAGTGCACTGTATTGGATATAGGATGATAAATAGAATACTACCTCTTTATAATTGACCACTTGCGAGTTTCAGTCTATAAGTAAGTTGGAGCTGTAAATATCGATATAAAACGGAAATGCAATAATAAAGTAGGTCTCTGATGGATAGAATGTATGATTATTTTGATTTTATGCATGTATAAATGTACTGCAACCATATTTTAGCTGGTAATTCTGCTAAATATCGATGTCTACAGCTCCAACTTCCTTATAGAATGAAACTCTCTAGTGGTCAATTAACTACTTGCTAGTTTCATTCTATAAGGAAGTTGGAATTATAGACATCGATATTTAGCAGAATAACCAGCTATAATACGGGTTTAGAAATTATAAAAATACATAAAACCAAATTCAACATATTATTTATCCATCAGAAACCTAAATAATTCCTGTATTTGTGTTTTATATCGATGTTTACAGGCCGAACTTCCTTATAGCCTGAAACTCGCAAGTGGTCAATTAGGGTTCTAGGTACACTATAGGATCACGTAGGGGCTGGATGACAAACGAGAATCTGTACATATCCAATCTCTAAACTGTTCCTTGTATTGTCATATTTATTTAATACACGAAGTGACAGTTCTGCTCCATACCTGTAGTTCCCATTTTGCTCCTGAAAGTGGACAAGATATTTCCATTTCATAGACATTTTCGTTTATTCCCTCTTAATCAGCTCGGTCTTAAGGGAAAAAAAAAGTCCCAGTTTGCCTTAGTTACTCTTAGTCTTTCTTTTTATCTATAGTGATTAGTGGTTATGATGTTTGGCCAAATAATACTGAATAGAGTATAGTGATCTGTTCATATGGTTGGTAAATGTTGTGTGGTGGCTGTTGATGTATTGTGCAAGTGGCAAGTGTTGCAACGGGGTGTGTGTGTGTGTGTGTGTGTGTGTGTGTTTCGGACGAGTGTAGTGTGAGGTGTTCGAAAATATGTGTTGAAAGGATGTGATAAGAGATAACTGTGTGTCTGTGTGTGAATATTTCGTACGAGATGACTATGTGTGTATATATAAATTAGTACGAGTGTAGTGTCGTGGTTTTAAATGTGTCTTGCAAAACAAATGATGAAGGTGATTGTGTGTTGCCGTGTGTGTATTTAGTGCGTGTGCTGAGTTGTGTTTGTGATAATATATATGTACGTGTGGCAAGGATGTGGTAAGTTTGTGAATGTGTGACTGAAATATGTGCGTGTGTACGTACGGAGATAGCATGAGTGTGTGTGTGTGAGTGAGTATGAAGATTGCGTATGTGTGTGTATGTGTGTGAAGATAGCGTAAGTGTGAATATGAAGATAGTGTGTGTGTGTGTGTGTGTGTTAAGCAGATGTGCTGCGCAGGTGTGACTACCCATGAACTTTACTTGTGTGTGTGTATGTATATATGTGTGTGTGTCTGTGTGTGTATGTATGTGTATGTGTGTGTGTGTTGGCCTGAATATGGTACCCCCAAATGAATGTTGCATGCGTATTGTACCTTCATATGAGGTTGTGGATGTCCATTTAATCTCGCTCTCTCTCTCTCTAAGCAGACTACAATTCAGCTCATTGAAGTTTTTAAGATAGTTAGGCCTAATGGGTTTGACAATGTGGATTATAGCAAAATGTTTAACCTCAACATGAATACAACAGGCAACCATGGCTGGAAGTTAGAATTGAAAAGGTTCAGCACTAGTAATTGTGGACGCCTTTTCACATAATTATAAGATCTGTTCTACCTGGAACAAACTTCCCTCAAAAGTTGTAAACAGTTCTTCAGTGGAGCAGGTCAAGAAGAGAGTAGATAGTATTGTGTACACTCTGTAATGAATGTAATGCACTAAACAATCTCTTCCACTTCGAGTATCTCCCAGGAATGTACCGCAAGGTTTTTGATTTACTAACTATTCCTTGTAACTCATTGTAACTTTCTCTTGTTTTATCCTTGTCTTCCACTATTCTTGATTTGGGGTTCTGCTGTCTTATCTAAAATTATGACCTGCCAACCTCGTTTATATCGTAAGGTCCGTGTGGTCAGTGTATCTATGTAAATCTCATTATTTTGTGTTTAACAAGGGGTTTAGTGGGAAGGAAGAGGGTTCGTAGAGGAAGAGCTTGATGGTAAAACATAAATATCTCTCGCTCACTGAAGATAAGCTTACTCTCTCTCACAGACACGCCCACACACACACACACACACACACACACACACACACACCCATACACCGCCCCCCCCCCCCCCCCACACACACACACACATCCGCTGTACACCAAGATAAGCAGTAAACACGGAATCCCCACTGGCCTAATTATATGTATCTATATTTATTCCTCATCATGCTATTAAGGGGGGTCACCGGCTTTTGTTTTATCTTTCTCTCCTGTTCTCTCTTTCCCTGGCTTGTATCCATTCGGCCCCATTCAGTCAACTGTTTTAAGACGTTTATCCCCATCCAGGTGTCGATTTGTTCCTTGTATGTATGGAGAAATCCGGCTCCGCCGGAGAAATTTTTCTATCGAAAAATTTACAAATTTAGCTTGCTGTCAAAACACACATATATATATATATATATATACAGTATATGCTGGCTCGCTACCGCTCGCCAGGCAAATATTGACACCTGGATGGGGCTAAACGTCGTAAAACAGTAGGCTGAATGGGGCCGAATGGATACAAGCCAAAGAGAGAGAGAAAGATAAAAAAAAGCGAGATGGGCTCCCTTATTGTTTGGAAAGCATTATATTCATCCTGATACAGTAGGTTCATCGCTGCTTCTATAAGATTCAGATTTTTGAGGTTGACGTATTTTATTTTGATATATTTTTCTCTAATTTACACCAACTTTAAATACGATGAAGACCATTAACCCATTCGATACCGGTGACGTCCTTTTTATTATATTCTGTAACTGGTAGATTATTTTATTACGCTTAGGAAGGGCGTCTACTAATAAAAACACTACAGACTATCTCGATTCATTATTTTAGCTGCTACCATATTATATCCTTCCTAAGCTTCATATAATCTTCTAAATGTCGCTAGAATATGATTTAAAAGACGTCGCCGGTACATAAGGGGTTAAATTATATAGTAGCTTATGTTGGTCGATTATATTTTGGTCAATCTTCACGAAACCAACACCACATCTATCAACACCACATCTATCAACATCACATCTATCAACATCACATCTATCAACATCACATCTATCAACATCACATCTATCAACACCACATCTATCAACATCACATCTATCATCACCACATCTATCAACATCACATCTATCAACATCACATCTATCAACACCACATCTATCAACACCACATCTATCAACATCACATCTATCAACATCACATCTATCAACATCACATCTATCAACATCACATCTATCATCACCACATCTATCAACATCACATCTATCAACACCACATCTATCAACATCACATCTATCAACATCACATCTATCAACATCACATCTATCAACATCACACCACATCTATCAACATCACATCTATCAACATCACATCTATCAACATCACATCTATCATCATCACATCTATCAACATCACATCTATCAACATCACATCTATCATCACATCTATCATCACCACATCTATCAACATCACATCTATCAACATCACATCTATCAACATCACATCTATCAACATCGCATCTATCATCATCACATCTATCAACATCACATCTATCATCATCACATCTATCATCATCACGTCTATCAACATCACGTTTATCAACATCACGTCTATCATCATCACATCTATCAACATTACATCTCTCAACACCACGTCTATCAACATCACGTCTATCAACATCACGTCTATCAACATTACATCTATCATCATCACATCTATCAACACCACATCTATCATCATCACATCTATCATCACCACATCTATCAACATCACATCTATCAACATCACATCTATCAACATCACATCTATCATCATCACATCTATCAACACCACATCTATCAACACCACATCTATCAACATCACATCTATCAACACCACATCTATCAACATCACGTCTATCAACATCACGTCTATCATCATCACATCTATCAACATCACATCTATCAACATCACATCTATCAACACCACGTCTATCAACATCACGTCTATCAACATTACATCTATCATCATCACATCTATCAACATCACATCTATCAACACCACATATATCAACACCACATCTATCAACATCACGTCTATCAACATCACGTCTATCATCATCACATCTATCAACACCACGTCTATCATCATCACATCTATCAACATCACATATATCAACATCACATCTATCAACACCACATCTATCAACATCACATCTAGCATCATCACATCTATCAACACCACATCTATCAACATCACATCTATCATCATCACATCTATCAACATCACATCTATCAACACCACGTCTATCAACACCACATCTATCAACATTACATCTATCAACACCACATCTATCAACACCACATCTATCAACACCACATCTATCAACATCACGTCTATCAACATCACGTCTATCATCATCACATCTATCAACACCACGTCTATCAACATCACATCTATCAACATCACATCTATCAACACCACATCTATCAACATCACATCTATCATCATCACATCTATCAACACCACATCTATCAACACCACATCTATCAACATCACATCTATCAACATCACATCTATCAGCATCACATCTATCAACACCACATCTATCAACACCACATCTATCAACACCACATCTATCAACACCACATCTACCAACATAACATATATCGTCATCACATCTATCAACATCATATCTATCATCACCACATCTATCAACATCACATCTAT
This sequence comes from Paralithodes platypus, assembly GCA_032716605.1. NCBI lineage: Eukaryota > Metazoa > Arthropoda > Malacostraca > Decapoda > Lithodidae > Paralithodes > Paralithodes platypus. Next base: position 21,535,197 of record CM064576.1, on the reverse strand, counting down.
CGTCATCACATCTATCAACATCACATCTATCAACATCACATCTATCATCACCACATCTATCAACATCACATCTATCATCACCACATCTATCAACATCACATCTATCAACAGATTCAACACCATATAATTATATCATCACCACATCTATCAACATCACATCTATCGTCATCACATCTATCAACATCACATCTATCATCACCACATCTATCAACATCACATCTATCAACAGATTCAACACCATATAATTATATCATCACCACATCTATCAACATCACATCTACCAACATCACATCTATCAACATCACATCTATCATCATCACATCTATCAACATCACATCTATCATCACCACATCTATCAACATCACATCTATCAACAGATTCAACACCATATAATTATATCATCACCACATCTATCAACATCACATCTATCATCACCACATCTATCAACATCACATCTATCATCACCACATCTATCAACATCACATCTATCAACAGATTCAACACCATATAATTATATCATCACCACATCTATCAACATCACATCTATCAACATCACTTCATTCCATCGTCAAATATGCTTCACTCTATCACCTACTTCAACACACACCACATATCCCAACATCACACATTTAATCAAAATCAACATGTACAGTATACCACACCACGTCACTTGCATCATTCAAACACTATATACTTCACACCGCGTCACACACACACATCATATCTATCTAAACCACACCACCTCACTCCTCATACTACACATCACACATCCTAACACACACCAATCATATACTGTACACATCACAACATACACCACATCACCTAACACCATTCCGTTGGGTGGGGAGCGACAACAAATACAAACCAAAAAAGATATATAAATAAATAAGAAAATTATAAAATAATCATAATTAATTAATTAATACAAAAATAAATATAAAACATAAATAAATAAAAACAAATTCCCGGGTTTGATAAACTTAATCTGTCCATCCACTCTATATATAGGCCTACTGAAGTTTAACCTCTCACTACCATGGCATATATTAAGGGCAGCAGATTGTCACTTCAGATTTGTTTTTCTGGACCCCCCTTCTCCCTCATTTTTAGTCCCAGTATTTTTGATATGCTAAGACGTTTGGCTATTATAAGACCTTTCGCCCCATTTCTGTCAATTTCAAGACCTGTGCCATTTAGGTGTTATTTTTTTTCCTGGCGACCAATAGCGCGCCTGTAATTTAGAAGGAAACGCCTTCGGCCGGATTTTTTTTTACCGAATAATGTACATATTTGACTGGAAAGGGGGTGTTGGAAATATTTTGTTAAGCTTGATGGAGGTCCTGGGAGCAAACTAAAACCTTCCCCTTAATCATATCGGGGTAACATCAGACCATTTTGCTCAGATTAGAAAGGATCTCTAGAAATCCAAGAGTAAAAGTTGTCCATATCACCCCTTAATTAACTGGACCTGTTAAACTACATATAATTGTCTAAGGGTGGATTAAACTACATATAATTGTCTAAGGGTGGATTAAACTACATATAATTGTCTAAGGGTGGATTAAACTACATATAATTGTCTAAGGGTGGATTAAACTCCGTCATCATACAGCAAGGGTTAACTCCGTAAGACTGATGATAGGTCACACTTCGCTAGTTGACGGGGTGAAGCTCTACATAAATTATGAGGTGTTATTTATGTGGTGTGATGTCACCATCGTTGAGGTATAATATATACCTTGTTGTTAGGTTAAGGGGAGTTTTTTTTTTCTCTGGACCCCCTTATTCCTCATGTTTAGCCCCATTAGTATTGCATTTTTAAGACCTCTCCTGCCATTTAGGTGTCGATTTTTTTCCTGGCGAGCGAGAGCGACCCTGTAATGTAGGATGAATCGGCCTTCGACCGGGACATTTTTCTACCGAAAAAGAGATCTTGGGAGAAACTTAAACATACTTAATAAATAAATAGATAAACAAATAAATACACATAAATCAAATCTCTCTTTAGCACCTTAGTTATTGGTTAATAGTTAGGTGTTGTGGTATAATCTTAAGGTTGGATTGTGTTATGTGCTCTATTTCTGCCATGCAACACGAAATTTAACCCTTTATCTATGTAGTTGTTCCAGTGTACCAGGATAGTGCAATAGTATACAACCATCACAAGTTTAACATGTCAAAACTACAGATATAATCCCTACGTCAAGTGCCTTCAAATCGATCATTTTCTCAATGTATTTGTTATTTTTGTTTTCACCATATACAGTATATATTATATTTATTTCATTTTATATTTGTTTATATATGTATTTAATATATATTTTATTTGGTATTTATTACTATTATTTATTTTATTATATTATTATTATTATTATTATTATTATTATTATTATTATTATATATATATATATACTGTATATATATACATATATATTTTTTTTTTTTTTGGGGGGGGGGGTAATTCATGCAGGACCTGTGTATTGGAAACCGTGAGTTTTGAAAATAAGATGAGTATATATATTCTCCGAATTCAAACATGGGATGACCATGAATCTTGACCCTCAACCTCTTAAAACTGAAAAAAAAAAAAAAAAACGTTACGAAAACTGTTGAGCTAAAATTTCTAACAATTGGACTGCCACGGACTGCCACATGTGTTTGTAAATTTCATTAATCGATTTTAGGAGTATAGTTGGCTGTTGGAAGGAACATAATAATTGGGAAACGTCTCCCAGGCAAGAGGTGTGGTGATCTACAACCTGTTTGTTCTAGACCTTTTTGAGATGCAAGAAGTTCAGGGTCAAGATTACTGGTCAAGCTATAGTGAACAGAGTTTAGTAGTGAAAGACATAACGGGATGTAGGTATTACTTCATGCAAATCATTCAAATAAGTTACCTGTGCTGTATAGTACATATGTGTTATATATTGTCCATGGAGATATATTAGAAGTGAGTGTGTTCTTGTGTGTTCTCCTGCCACCTTGCGGGGAGATTTGTATTTTTTGTTCTATGTGAATAAAGGAGATAAAAGGCAAAGTTACCTGTAAGAAGTGTTTCTCCCAAACTTTAAAGAGTGATTGAGCCAAAATCAAGGTACGTTACAGTCAAAATGTCTGGACACCGGGAACTTGAAGCAGTTTAAGTAATAGCATGAGGGAAAGCCAGATTGAGAGAGAGAGTTCCAAAGTTTGCTTGTTGAGTAGAAGAAAGACTCAATTTTTTTTCCAATCTTGAGTTTGAGAGTTGGACAGAATGGGGGTCGGGTTTGTTGAAAGGCGGGTGCCCCCCACTCTCAGTAGGGAATGGGGTATACACTGAGAGAGCTCTAAAGAACACTGATTATTGTAGAAGAGTGAGAGAGATGCAAAATTGCGACATGTAGAGATATATTGTAGGGAATTAGTGAGAGGAGGCGAAATGCTTTTGACTCTACCCTTTCGAGAAGTGCGGTATGGGTTGAACCTCCCCAGTCCCCACACATGCGAACAATACTTGATACGTGGGCGCACTGTGATTCTATACAGAGCAAGGAGCTGTGCATGGGTGAGGAACCCACGGAGACAGTTGAGCGCCCCACGGAGACAGTTGAGCACACCTAACTTCTGGGAAGCTGTTTTAGCAAGAGTGGTAATATGATCTTCCCAAGAAAGGCTACTTTTTCTATGTATTTATTATATTTAGTTTCCTCTCAAGACCTCCATCAAGCTTTAAAAAGTACCCTCAAGACCCCCCTTCGAGATAAATGTGTACAATTTTTTTGGTAGAAAAATGTCCCGGCCTGGTTACTCCTAAAATACAGGCTCACTATCGCTCGCCGGAAAAACAAAAATATACTTAAATGGCACGAAAGGTCTTGAAATTGATAAAGAAATGGGACAAAGGGTCTTCAAATAGAGAAACTAATGGGCCGAACGCCTTAAAATATAACACAATGGGGCTAAACATGAGGGAGAAGGGGATCCAGAAAAAACGACATACCTCTCCCTTAATTGTGTTATCTCTGCTGATAGTAGCCAACAAAGGGAATGATAAGGGAGATGAGGGATCGAGTGTGGAGGAAGTGATAAGAGAGCCAGCCTGGGAGAGTGGGGGGGGGGGGAGGGGGGGATTACTGCCAAGGTGCGATATTAGGGGGGTTCTATAGAGAGCCTATATAGACACTCTCCTTAAAAGCTGACTTAAATATATAAATACAAAATGAAAAATGATATGATCCCGCCAGACCCCTTTTCATTCTAAATTGCTCTTCCTCCTCCCCAACCCCTTTCAGGCTTAGAAATCGGCCCCATGACTCTACTGCAATATGATTTGTACATTTTCGGTAAAAAATGTCCTTGCCAAACGCCAGTAGGCCATGTCTAAAAATGCAGGCTAGCTATCGCTTGCCAGGACCAGGAAAACGTTCACCTCTGAATGTTCACCTCTGAATGGCGTGACATTATTATATTCGCCAAACTAAAGAGGAAAACGTCTTATAATTGCCAAAATAAAGGGGTAAAACAGGGGGTTTCCAGAAAGCCGGGCTACAGTAGGTGTAAGTGATAAGGTAGCCAGCGGGTTGATGGATCATTTAAGGGGAGATAGGCCGTTTTTCTGGACCACTTTCTCCTTCGTGTTTAGTCACATTCGTTTTGAGATTTTAAGACGTTCGGTACATTAGTTTGGCGATTTTAACACCTTTCGCCCCATTTTGTTGTCAATATTAAAACCTTTCGTGCCATTTACCTTTTGACTTTTTCCTGGCGAGCGATAGCGAGCCTGTAATTTTAAGAGGAAGCGGCCTTCGGCCGAGAATTTTTTCTTCCGAAAAATGTACAAATTTATCTTGAAGGGGGGTCTAGGGGGTGTTAAAAAAAAATTGATACAGGTATAGCGAGGAAACTAAAAATATATGAATAACTTAATACATAGCACAAAAAACCAGCCCCTCTCCCCTTAAGTGGATTACCGCCAACCGCCCATATTACGGAGTTCCCACAGATCCCTTAGACACACCCATTTAAGATGATAATATAGTGATACAATAATAAGTAATAAAGTAATGAATAGACAACTTTCAATCTAAAATATCACTCCCCCAGACCCCCTTTTATTTTAATATATGGCCGCCCAGACCCCCTTCAGAAAAATAAATCGCCTCCCAGACTCCATTTCAACCTAAATTTGTAAAAAATAATAGTTAGAAAACTGTAACGGCCGAAGCCTTGTTTTTCCTAATATACAGGCTCGAAATCACTTGCTAGGAAAATGTCGACATCTGAATGGCGCGAAACTTATTTTATTCGCCAACTAATGAGGCAAAACGTCTTAAAATTGCCAAGCTAATGGGGTGAAAAAGACCGGCTACAGTAGGTGTAAGTAAGTGATACGCTATAGTCTATTCGCTGTAGGTAGGCGAAAAATCATGACATCTATCCTCTGTAACTCAAAAAGAGTTAGAGAAAATTGGCTGTAAATTTCCACAGCTATTCCTTGACTGACTCTTTCCAAATGGTAGACATATTAGCTCGATTACTCTAGTCGTGTTTTGAGTTACAGAGGCTAGAGGTCATGATTTATCGCCTAGCCAGCGAGATGACGGATCAAGCCAGTGGATAATACAAGTGTGATATGACGGAGTTCCTAAAGACCCCATAGATTACACACACCGGGGTACCTTTATCTCCACTATCCAACATGAAGGCTGTACAAGGGCTAGGAAATGGGTATATAAGATCATGGAGTATATTGATAGTGGTTTACCATTATAGCCTTATATTAAATGGGTTTATTATTATCAATATATCGTAATTAAGGTTTAATATTACAGGCGCTCTAATTCACCATCTCATATCCATTTTTATTGATATTTCAAAGGTTTTAAGTTTAATATATAAAGGACAACACTATTTTTGTCTATATACAGTCACGGTCATTAATGCTTTTACAAAATGTTCGGATCTGTTTCGGCCTGAATTGAATCTTCTTATTAATTCTTACCTAGCAATTTTTATTTCTGAGGATCGTTTGATTAGTTGGAGGCTTCAGAATGTATCCGAATTAAGGATTGCTTCTGTCTCCCATTCAGCTTGCTCAACTACATACACAGTAATTTGAATTCGAAATTAGGCTACGTGCGATCGTGTAGATAGTATACAGTTAAACATATAAAAACTAGAGGCACATTCGCTGGAGGGCCTACGCTGGCTGGGTCGCCTCCTAAATTGAATAACTTCTTCCATGGCGCATATCATATCTGCTCACCAAATTTCGAAAAATTCGGTTCATAACTATATCCTATCTGCCCTCCATATTTCATTAAAATCTCCGGATCGCCTCCTAAATGGAATCAATTCTTCCTTGGCACATATCCTATTTGCCTACCAAATTTCGTGAACATCAGTTCATAACGTTGTGAGCCTTCAGTTTGGAGATGATTGTATAATTACCTGCAACCTGCAGACGCCTATTTCATTATGTGTTTAATTATGTTTAATTATTGTTTTTGCCATTATCGAGCTATGTAGTTTAGTTTGTCCCCTAGACTAACAAAAATGCCCTCCCATACTTCCTTCAAACTAAAAGATGCTCACCCAGACCCCCTTCAAGTTCGCCCAGAAAAATGATCAACACCTAAAATGGGTGAAGTATCTTATCGCCAAGCTAAAGGCGTGAAATATCTTAAAATCTTCAAAATAATTGAACGAATCAGGATAGTCCAAAAAGACCCTTATTAGGACCACATAGGGTTAATCCTATTTGTCAATTATACTGAAGTAAGTTACTCCTGCAACCGATAGACTATACCATTTTTGTTTTCTTCTCTAGTGTAATAAATTATTATGTTCCTTCCAACAACCAACAATACTCCTAAAATCGATTAATGAAATTTACAAACACATGTGGCAGTCCGTGGACTCGAACCCAGGATGCTCACACCGAAAATCAACACCTTATACATCGCACCACGAAGACAGTTAAAGGTTGGAGGACACTGCCTACGATTTATTATGCAACTTAGAATCCTGCATATCAATCTAAGCATGTACACACATCCCAACTGCAACTCACGTAGTCTATGCATATGTGAATGGAAAGAGCAATTAATGGGAATACCAGACGATTGTATTCAACTTGGGAAGGACCTGTTAGTTAGAAGGTTAATAGAGACCCTTCGATTTCTAGAGGCACTTCCTAAACTGAGTGAAATGATCTGGCAGTAATACTTATACAGTGAAATATTCATAGTCTGTGTGAAGGGGTTACGATGCCAAATGTGTATGCATATTCTCTACGTCCATTTATTGTCACCAGCTATTAATCATGTGATGATAAAGAGAGGAGAAGCTTTGACCTTTGCGGACGATGACGAATATGCACTTTTAATCTGACAATTTATTTCAATAATTAGGTTTATTTGTAACTTAATTTGTGGGTTGGTGAAACAATATGAAAACATTTAAAGATTATATTCAGTTAAAGAAGGCAGTTAAAACGAGAATTAATTTTTCATCGGTTCCTGATGTTCCTTCCTAACTGAGTAGAATAATCGATTTTTCGATAGAAGAAAATCTATATGGCGTCATCATACTTCATGTTTTTTGTTTTGCACATTCATTATCTCTGACTGTCATCACCAATAATTGATATACTGTAGGTGTTGGCACAGAGATTAGATAAGCTTAAGGGGGGTCACCGGCTTTTTTTTTTATCGTTCTCTCCTTTTCTCTCTTTCCTTGGCTTGTAGGCTATCCATTCGGCCCCATTCAACCTTCTGTTCTTAGACGTTTACCCTCATTCAGGTGTCAATATTTTCTTGGCGAGCGGTAGCGAGCCAGCATATACAGTATAAGCTAAATTTGTACATTTTTCGATAGAAAATTGTGTCCGGCAAAGCCGGATTTCTCCATACAATGCTGGCTCGCTTTCGCTCGCCAGGAAGAAATTGACACCTGGATGAGGATAAAAGTCTTAAAACATTAGGCTCAATGGGGCCGAATGGATACAAGCCAAAGAGAGAGGGAGAGAAAGATAAAAAAAAGCGAGGTGACCCCCCCCTGAATCAATGACGTGGCTGTTCTGATTATCGGTCTTGGCTCATTGTTGACATTGTGCAAGGATTGACATATGTGTTGGGGAATGGGAATACGTAAAGTTGGACCTACGCACAACATTCCGATTTGCCAACTTCATAAATATATATATATATTTTTTTTTTTTTTTTTTTTTTTAAGATTGATGTCGCCTATTATAATTTATCTCCAGTCATTTATTATATTATCTTTTTAGTTATCTTACTGTATTTATTTTTATCATATATTTTAGTATTTTTTATTGTCACTTCTATTGATTTATCTCCATTCTGTCGAAGATTAGTTTTTGCCGTTCGAGGGTTCATGTTCGTCCAGGATTATTATATTAGTGTATTTATTATGCAAATTGAATAATATAATGGAACGATACATGAAATATAATGAAACAGTCAAAGCTTGATTTTTTTTTTTTTTTTTTTTTTTAGATTGTGCAAGAATCTGTAGTAGGCATATCCAAAGCTGACTTAGATTGTATTGTGACAGCTAAGCCGTAATGAGAGAGAGAGATAGAGAGAGAGAGCATCAATCATGTCGCCTTTTACGCAACGAATTTTGTTAACACCCAAAATAAATATTATCTACAATGGACAGACATATCCTGTAAATGTAGATAAGTAAACCCTAATAATATACCGTATATATATACAGTATATAATATATATACAGTATATAATATATATATATATATATATATATATATATATATATATATATATATATTGAGCAGCAAAACCAACGATGTGACGAGCATCTTGATTGGGCAACGTTTCGACCCCATACAGAGAGTAATTTTCAAGCCTAAAATGAAGTAAGAACAACATATTAATATCTAAGGTTTAAATTTGATATGATACATAATAGCTTTAGTAACAAATACTGGGACTTAACCTAACAAACCTAACGTATTGACATAACAATACATGCAAACTATGAGAGAAAAATACAAAAGCATAACATACCATTAATAACATAGTGTAATGGAGGAGTATTGAGTACATAGAGTGGGTGTATGATACTGGGTTAAAAGGGACTCGGCTAGATGGCGTGTGACATTGTCAGTGACTGAGCGTAGAATGGAGAAATTGTCTGAGTTAATGAAATGGTCTTCTGCTACAGAGTGGTCCCGAATAGCCGAATAAGACGGTTTTGAGAGTGGCAAACCCATCCTAAACGACCTACCCCTATGCTCAGCAATCCTGGTTGATAGATGGCACTTTGTTTGGCCAATATAGGGCGCATTACAGCTACCGAACTTATATTGGTAAACCATCGTGGATTGCAGAGAGCCAGGTATTCGGTCCTTGAACCTGAAGCAGGGAGACAGAGTGAATGCTGGTTTAAATATAACTTTCAGAGAGACTTGAGAGTAAAAATCTTGGGTTAATTGATTTAGCTTATTACGAACTGCATAGGATTTGCTACCATAAAAAGGAATATAACAATAAATTATCGCTTTTTTGACTGTTTGAACGGGAGGAGAAGGTGAATGAAGTTTAGACAGTTGTCTGCCAATATAGGTATCAGTGAAATGAACAGGGAAACCGTTGAGTCTCAGAATATTTCTTAGTTTTTCTAATTCAGTGTGTAAGGCAAAATATAAAGAACATAATCTGTATGCTCGTGTTACCAGAGTCGAAATAAGATTAATTTTAATTGAATGGGAATATTGGAATTAAATTTAGTCATTAAGTCAGTGAAAGTTGGTTTCCTGTATATATATATATATATATATATATATTTATATATTTATATACAGTATATATATATATATATGTTAGTATAGCCAGGTAATAGATTATCTTTTAAACAGACGAGGTTAAAAGCAATAGCAGTTTCAGCATTCAGGATTTTATTGTTACAGCTTTCAATAGTTCTAACAATTTTCCTCTGGGGTTCAGAGATGAGGTGCAAAAGGTTAGCAAAATTCATGGTGGATCCAACGTTTCACAAGTAAACATCTTGCATCTTCAGGGAATGGAGAGGTAATGATTAGAATAGGGACAAAGCATCATATTTATACAAAATTCGAGGATCAAGAAGAGGGAGGTGGGCGGAGCTACTGGGTGTGTGGTGGCTGTTCATTGGTGGAAGGCAGTCTATTCGCGAGACGGGCACTAAATCTTATCGGTGGTTGGTTGTTGGCTGTGGGTGGCTGTGATTGGTTGGTGTTGTCAGTTGTGTGCTGAGCGCGGAAGCGTAAGGGAGGGGGGCACGGGGCGAGAGGAAGGGGGGCAGCATGCCTGTAGTTGCCTGAAGGAAGAATTTGAAGGTCTTGTGTTTGGTTGTTGATGCTGGGGTTGAGTGTTTGGATGTATAGAGCTTCTAAAATAGCTAGTCTTCTGGGGTCATTCTTTGTCGATTATGGTGGTTTGTTTGTCTAGGTCGGCGCGAGTTAGGGCAAGATGGTGGGGGGCTTGATAGTGATCTTTTATAGCGCCAGATTGAAGGTGGAGGGTTAGTCGACGGGAAAGGCGAGTCTGTGTCATTCCAACATAGGATAGGGGTCCACAGTCCCCAGAGGTGCAAATATGCTGGTATATCACATGATCGCCTTTCGGTTGGTTGGTGGAAATGGGGCGGTTACGGAGGACAAGGTTGGAGGTCTTAGGAGATTTGTAGTAAATAATGAGTTTTATTTTATTGTCAGGGTTGGTGGGGAGGACGTTTTGGTGAATTATTTCTTTCATAATGGATTTGTCTGTTGTGTGGTCGGAAGACATGTAGTTTCTGTAGAAAAATGTAATGTCATTGGCCGGGTTGGTGCTAGGGGGGTCTTGTTTGTACCATTTTTTCTAGGTGGTGGTTGATGGCATTGGTGACGTCAGTGTTGGAATACCCATTGTTGACTAGGACCTGGGTGAGCCTTTCCAGTTCATTGTGTGTGTCATTCCAGGTGGTGCAATGGGTGAGGGCTTTCCTGACATAGGCGGCGATGGTGGACTGATGGTATCGTTTAGGGCATTCACTTTCCCCATTAAGACATTGGCCATTGTTAGTAGGTTTGGTGTACACTGTAGTTTTGTAGCCGTGGTCGTGGAGGGAGACAAGGAGGTCGAGGAAGGGTAGATGTCCATCGGTGGTTTCTTCGTATGTGAAGTTGAGTCCGGAGGCGGCCATGAAGCGCTGCTGGAGGTCCCTGAGTTCGCCCAGGTCCTTCACCCGCACGAAGATATCATCGATGTACCTGCAGTAGACAGTGGGCCGGTGGGCAGCCAGGAGTTCCTCTTCGATAGTTCCCATGAAGAAATTGGCTAACAGGACCCCCAGGGGGCTTCCCATCGCTACACCGTCGATTTGCTGGTGCATATTCCCGCGGGGGCAGAGGAAAGGGGACTCCTTGGCACATAGTTCCAAGAGCGTCTTCAGGGCCTTCTCCCTATTCTAATCATTACCTCTCCATTCCCTGAAGATGCAAGATGTTTACTTGTGAAACGTTGGATCCACCATGAATTTTGCTAACCTTTTGTACCACATCTCTGAACCCCAGAGGAAAATTGTTAGAACTATTGAAAGCTGTAACAATAAAATCCTGAATGCTGAAACTGCTATTGCTTTTAACCTCGTCTGTTTAAAAGAGAATATATATATATATATATATGTTATGCCGGGTTGTAATCCAACTGGCTTCAGTATAATCTAATGACAATCCAGGTTTTGGATATTTAGATTTGGAATATTGCTCAACAGGGACACATCGAGCGTAGTGAATATGACAATTATATACTCAATCAGTCAACCAGAACACAATAAATACACAGGGTAAATTACACTCTTCTTTATTCAATTGCATGAGGGTTATATATGGGTCCGATACTCCACTATTATAAAGAATAGTTAGTATGGAAATGGCAGTAAATAAGAGAGGTTATCTAAGTGACTCTCAAATAGAACAAAATTCACTTGGTTAGGGTGGAATCACACATTGGCGATGGGGTATGGCGATGGGCTGCGACGCCAAATCGTGGCCCAAATCGTGGCAAATTGGCGACGGACGGTGTCCATAGGTGTCCATCGGTGTGATATCACGACAGCACAAGGACGGTATGCGACGTAGTAGCTACGGTGTTACGGTGGGCCAGCGGCGTATGGAGACGCCACGGCGTACAACGTCATGGCGTCGGTGTACCCGGGTGGCGACGTGGCGACAGCACACTATATTATATTATTTTATCTTAATAACTTAATTTTTCATGTTGAATTTGTTTTTTATAAGTATGTTTCTCCTAAAATATTAATAATTATCTATTTTTCATGCTTTATTACGTTCATAAGTTTATCTTTTTACCATAATAACTTCAGTCATGTTTATTTTGTTTTATAATTATATTCCTCCAATACTAACTGTCATATTTTTCATCATTAACTATTTTTATAAGTACATTTCCCCATCGTAATGATTTATTTATTTTTCATATATTACTATTTTCTTATAAGTTTATTTCTTCTGATTAATAAGTTTCATGTTTAATTACATTTCTTTAAGTATATTTCCCCATCTCCACGTGGAGCGTGGAGACCAGAGCGTGACTGACTGCGACTCTCTCTGCGGGCTCCTTTTATGGAGGGATGCTAGAACGGCGGCCGCAGCTTTCCCGCCAAACACTCGCGCGGTGTTGCCCCGTCATGGGATGTATGGCGATGTATGGCGGCGGCCGCTACACCACATCAATGCCATCGCCATGCCGTCGCACATTATGGCGACGCTTCTTCGACTGTTGTTCGACGGTCGCCATCCCGTGGTGATTTTTGACAGTGGTGGCGACGAAAGGGAACATGTTGGCTATGGTCGCCGCACCAGCCGCGCCGCAAGATGCTGTGGCGGTGCGTGGCGACTTTATACCGACGTGTGGGGATGCTGGGCGACGTTTATGGAGACGGCAGTGCGTGCAGTGCTTTTTGGGCGTCGCAGCCCATCGCTAGGCAAAATCGCCAATGTGTGATTCCACCCTTATATATATATATAGAGATCTGGGAAATATACAGAAGAGTGTAGACAGAGGTATACATAGACCTAAGTTCATTGATAATAATATATATGAGAGTCGAGTGTCTAGCGTGAAGTAATTTGACACATACACGAACAGCTGAGGGAATATCGGTCAGCCGCGCGGGTAAGGTTGGGGGGAGACAACAAAATCTTTTAGCCGCGCACAGGTAAATGTCACAAAGTGACCTTTACCTGTAGGTCAGGTCGACTGCTTGGGTAGAAAATAATTATTTATCTAAGTGCAATCTTAACTTGGCGATTAAAGTGAGGCGGTTGACTTTAAGATGGGAGGAAGGATAAGTTAAATCGGAGTTTAACGATATAAGGGTTATGGCGAATATTCTTTCACAAGAGATACGAATAATAATTTTGTCTGTATATGAAATAATTTCGTCTGTATATGAAATCAATTCACACGATTAGGAATTCAGATTCTCAATAGATATACGGAGAGTATCAAAGTATATCAATTACTCAGACAATTATTATAATAGAGTAAATATAGAATCGACAAGAACGCATATAAAATGACGTGGACAGATAGCGTAAAACAAATTACTATCTGGAATGGTTGTACACGACGAAGTTGCACTAAAAGATTACCAACAATGGTATACAAGGAGTTCTGAATAGATTAACAAGTTCCTAAAAGAACGCAGAACGAGTAGCGTTGAATTCTTACCTAAATTCCGGTAGAATAAATATATTATCGAAGGAATATATCGATCTTGACTTGTAGGTCAAATGTTAGGTAAACTTGATGAATAAATCAATCGGAACTCCTAAAGAAGTATGGAAAGAATTATATAATCCGACTAGCGTATATTATTAGAATATTCTCTATAACTGGTATCTCTGAGGAAGTTAAGGAATAATTCATAACTCGACGGAGAGGGGATTTTTACTTTCAAAAGGTATGTAAAGAGATACTTTAAATTAGCACAAGCAAAGATAAAGAAGAATAATAAAATTGGGCGTAGCATCTAGGTATATAGAAGATTTATAGATATAATCACTTCACGGTATACACTTAGACTTCGACTTGGTTTATACACAGAATAATTGGACACATGAGAGGAAAATCTGAGAGTATTCACTATAAATGATGCGTGTAATAATGAGTATATAACGTATGCAAAAATTACGTTTCTGAAGGAGGAACACGAAGTATAAATATTATTTCGTACTCAAAGAATCACTGTACGGATCTGCATTAATTAATTGCACGATCAATACAAATTCACTAAAGATCTTAGGCACAGATCTAGACAAAATTAAACTAGGAATACTCGCATATTTTACCTTACCTTACAGCGATAACCAACAACGTAACACACTCAGGGACACTTAACGTAAAAGAAGAAGTAGCCTAAAGTCAGAGTCTGGTCGACGTGGACTCGGAGTCTGAAGGGCTGGACGTAATGGGCACGGTCTTCTTCCCAGGGGCAAGGAAAGGCGAGTCGGGGATGGACATCTGGGAAGCTTCAACAGTCTTGCATGAGCCCGCTTCTGGTGGTATACCATGAGAAGGCGGCAGTTGTATTTTGCTTACTTTTCTTCAGGAAAAGTAAGACTATGTTCAACTTATTTTTACTGTCCAACTGACTGGATTTAAATTTAATAGGGGCATGTGGATATCGTTGTAATGATTATAGCGAAGGTAATACTTAGCCTAAAAATACAGGTCAGATATTAATGAGTACATATGGAAATTCTTAATCTCGTGATATAGGTTACTTATTTCTAGAGGGCACAATGGTGATGTAATGGAGGATTTTCTGTCCATACTGAAATCTATCTTTTATTCTTGTGCATGGTATAGTTTTTATATGGATCACTGGATCTACCCTATTCCCATTCCTGCGGGAAGGTATTATTGAGAGATGGCTGAGGTTTCCACTTGTATCGATATTGGTGAGGCTCTTGATGTTTAATTAGCATAAACATATCCTCACTATAGTTTAAATCCGGCTGAAGCGTCGTGATAGGCCGTGTTGTTTTGTGTCGGCCGCTGTCATTGGAGGAGCTGGGGCTCCCAGGAATTGTCCGGGCTCGAACTCCTTTAAATGGGGTACTCACCCATTCCTCCTAATTAGAGCATGGGCGGATCCGGAGAAAAGGGTAGACTTATCTACTTCCGGAATTAAAGCCTGAGAAGCTGGTTGGTTCCTGTGTCTTCTCCTTTTGGTTTTGCGGCTGTCCCTGATTACTGCTATGGTGTTGATCTGAGGGTGGCTGCTTAACCCCGTCGTTTCAATATGTATATATATATATATATATATATATCAGTGAGGGGCTTATTGCGTGGATAGTGCAGTCGAATAAGGAAAAGCAGGACCAGGGTTATGACGAACATCTTTATTGTTGCAACGTTTCGGCACAGTCACGTACCATAATCAGACTAGAAAAAACAAAATAATATATATTATTTTGTTTATTCTAGCCTGATGATGGTACGTGACTGTGCCGAAACGTTACAACAATAAAGATGTTCGTCATAACCCTGGTCCTGCTTTTCCTTATATATATATATATATATATATATATATATAAAGAGAGAGATATAAATAGATTGAGAGATAGACAGACAGACAGATGGATAGATAGGGTGAGTACCAATACGTATGATTCATAAATTAGTCAGAATCTGGATAGCAAACCAGGACAATATAGTTTTAAGGTTTTAACACTAATGATTGTGAGGAGGGAGACAGTTTGTTTTGGCCTTGTTAGTTTGAATATTCTCGTGCTTGCCAGCCTACAAATGGGGCATGCATTAATTATACTGTAGCATCACGTCATGCATGGGTAAAGAGTGTACAGTACTAGTAGTGATAAGAACACATCTGCATATATATAAGAAGTATATTAATTGTATTTATTTGTTGTGAGAGAGAGGGAGAAAGAGAGAGAGAGAGAGGGATGGGGGGGGGAGACTGAGGAAGAGAGAGAGAGAGAGAGGGGAGGGGGAGACAGAGGAAGAGAGAGAGAGAGAGGGGAGACAGGAAGAGAGAGAGAGATATGGGAGGGAGAGACAGAGGAAGAGAGAGAGAGAGAGGGGGGGACACAGGGGAAGAGAGAGAGAGAGAGAGAGGGGGGGGGGGAAGACAGAGGAAGAGAGAGAGAGAGAGAGCCAGAACCAGAGCTAGATCGAGACATATAGAAAGAGCGAGAGTGTGAGAGAGAGAGAGAGAGAGAGAGAGACATATTGAGAGAGTGAGAGAGCAAGAGAGAGAGAGAATGATATAGCAGTTCATCCTGTTTACAAGCTGGCCCACCACCACACTAAAGGTTTTAACACCATCATTGTTATTCCCAGGCCCATCCCTCTCTTTCACTTCCTTCACCCTCTCAGTACGCTCCGGCATGTATATCTGGCCCGACGTCTTGGGGTTTATCACATTTTGTGTAATTAGTATTTGAGGATTTTGCTTGATGTTTGCCATTTTGGGGCAATGTATTTTGGTTTGTCCTCTAGGTTGACAAAAACGCCTTTACCGGCTTCTTTCAAATTATAAAAAGGCCTACCCAGACCCCCTTCAAGCTAAATTTGTACATTTTTCGATAGGAAAATATCCTGACCGAGGGCCGATTTCTTACAAGTTGCAGGCCTGCTATCGCTCGCCTAGAAAGAATAGAGACTTGAATTGGGTGAAGCATCTTATTATCACGGGACCAAATAGGGTTAACCCATTAGAGGGTAAATTGATATAGTTTTTACCCTCGGTTTACTAGAGATTCTTCCTAAGCTGAATAAAATAATCAATGATAACCTAAATACAATTAAGCAAGGCGTCCTTAATTACTGAAAGGGTTAAATATATCCTGGCTAACATTAGGTTATATTCAGTTTAGGAAAGAGCTGTGTGGAGTTGAAAGGTTAATTGAGATGAAAAGTGAAAGTGATGAAGGTAAGATAGATCCGCCTCAGGGTTTGGACAGAGACAAGGTACAAGAGGTGACACAAGATAGTGAAAGACGACAGTGATTATGTTATATTATATATTTTATTATATTATTTATTTTTGTATTTATTTGTTTATTAATGTATTTGATCATTAATAATGTTTTAGGGCTAGGCTTAAAGAGAAAAGCTCACCTAATCAGATATCCTCAAAATCGTCTTTGTCAACGAACAACATACCCCTGTGTATTGTACAATACATAGAGGCTGGGCTCCTTGTATAATTAAGGGGAGGTGGGTAATTTTTCTGGTTCCCCCCCCCCCCCTTCTCCCTCATGTTTAGCCCATTAGTTTTCAGATTTTATGGCGTTTTGCCCATTAGTTTGTCGATTTTAAGACTTTTCGCCCCATTTCTTTGTCAATATTAAGACATCGTGCCATTTAGACAGCGAGCCTGTAATTGTGGAGGAACTGGCTTTAGGCCAGGACATATTTTGTTATCGAAAAATGTACAAATTAATCTCTTAGGGGGATCTAATGGATGTTTATTTAAGTTTGATGGAGGTCTAGGGAGGAAACTAAAAACATAATACATACTGTATACGACAAAAATCGACCCTCCCCCCTTAAGCTCTGGCTTTCCCCACCTTACCGTACCCTGACCTTCCTAACCGGTACATTTCCACCCAGTGTACCCAGCTAGGGAGTGTACGGTACTATCTTGGACAGTCACGATTACCGGTCGTGGTCCATCTCTATGAACTCCAACTGCAATGTGTTTATCGGTACAAGTGTACATTATGCATGCTTATAAGTAAATTTTTCGTTTTTTGAAGCTTAATTAAAACTATCCAGATAATACGTAACCTAACCTACTTGGCTTAACCTAACATACAACAATTTCTTAGTATTAGAAAAATGTATGTACTGTACACTTAAACAATAGACTCAATTCACTTGTACAGATAAAACAATAGACATTATAGAATTGTACCCATTTACCCACCAATGTTTGTAAACCCACACACACACTCAAATACACACACACACACCCACATACGCACGCACATACACACACACTCATATGCACACACACTCATTTGCACACACACACTCATACGCACACACACACTTATACGCACACACACACACACACTCATATGCACACACACACACACACACTCATATGCACACACACACACACACTCATACGCACACACACACACACACACACTCATATACACACACACACACACACTCATATGCACATACACACACACACACACACTCATATGTACACACACACACACACTCATATGCACACACACACACTCATATGCACACACACACACACACACTCATATGCACACACACACACACGCATACACACACACACACACACTCATACGCACACACACACACACACACTCATATGCACACACACACACACACTCATATGCACACACACACACACACACACACACACACACACACACACACACTCATACGCACACACGGTCACGGTGGCCGAGCGCGCTTAGTACTCTGTATTGGGAGCGCTAGCTCTGGTGTCGGGGGTTCGGTCCCACGCGCCGGCAGGGGAAGTTCTCTCAAAAACTTTCCCTGGCCGTGAAGGCAAGATCTGGGCGGATCGTCTCGGGGGACCCACAAAGTCACCTGCCCACATCCTACTCCCTTGGGAGTATGTAGGCGCTCTCGTTAGCTGCCAGGACCAGTCTGTTGATCCATTAGGATAAGATCTAGGTTAAGTCTGTGTATTTTCAGCCCCATTGGCTGCCGGCTTGAAATAAACCGATTATTATTATTATTATTACACACACACACACACACACACACACACACACACACACTAACTATAGTCCCGAGGCTTAGTTAACCCTTGCAGTACCGGTGTTGTCCTTTTAACTTTACTCTGGCGACTATTAAACGATTTTATTCAGTTTAAAAAGTGCTTCCAGCAATTACCAGGTTTCGAACTATCTGATTTAACCATTATTACCATCACAGATCCTTCCTAAACTGCACATAAATATTTCAATATAGCTAGAATACAAGTAAAATGAAGTCGCCGATACAGAAACGGTTAATGTAGTTATATACAATCATCAATCCAGGTAGCCAACTCACGGCATTCTTTTACTACCTTACTAAGTGTCCTTCCACCATAATTATACTCTCACTCACTCACTCACTCACTCTCTCTCTCTCTCTCTCTCTCTCTCTCTCTCTCTCTCTCTCTCTCTCTCTCTCTCTCTCTCTCTCTCTCTCTCTCTCTCTCTCTCTCTCTCTCTCTCTCTCTCTCTCTCTCTCTCTCCGTTGTTATCACACACACAAAGTCCACACTAGCACGCTCAATAATGTACACACATACAAGTATGCGCAGTACGCACGCGCACAAGTGCGCGCACACACACACACACACATTTATATACAAAAAAACAAATCATAAACATTAGAAAGGGTGAATTATGAATTATAACAGTAAATATGGAAAACGGTTCTGACAAAGATGTACAACATTATTAAATAATAAGGTTGGTAATAAGACAGATACTAGACTGCACGAGAGAAGACAGTATGAGAAACATTGGAAAACATAAGCGTACGAAAAATAAGAGAAGTTAATAATTTGCTAATTGTATCACATGAGGGTAAAACAAACAATACATTGTGTGACAGAGAAAGCATGATCAGAAAGATTGGATATTTGAACTTCTTAAGTTAAAGTGTCACCGATAATAAGACTTGGAGAGGAATGGTGGCAGTATGTGACCAATTTACTTGACTTGAACATTACATAGTGTATTTATAGTTAACTAGAAGAAAATGTAGTATTCATACGAGTTAATATTGAAATTATTTTAATAGTTGTTAATACATTAGTCTTACTAGAGTGCGTGAAAGGAGTATGAACAACTTTATACATCATTGAAATAATTAAACACTGATTTAACTATAATGCTACGATTAAACATGTATATATTAATGAGGTCTACAAGTTCTCGACCTTTCAGGGAAGGATGGCAAAAGCGCGATCAATGTTGATTTTAATGTAAGTGTTTATATTACACCCCCCCCCCCCCAAAAAAAAAGTAAAAACAATTAACGTGAACATTTACCTATTCGAGAATACCAACTGGTTTTCATATATAGCTGTCCATAATATTTTTTAGTTTATCTCTCGCAACCCATACAATATAATTCCCTCTTAACAGTTTGAGTTCCATAGGTTGACGAAAAGTGCTCGACTGTTGGCAAAATTAATGTCTTAATCTGATGAAATATGCTGCGAGTGATTGTAATTCATTGACATTGATGTAGAATTAACTCAACATCCAATAGCCCTACAGTATACTGTATAGATGTGTTCATAATTTTCCATCGAGAAGAAAGTGTTAATGATCTATCCATCTCGTCTGACCACAACCCTCCTCCCTCTCCCCTTCTACGCCTCCAGTAACACCCACAGCAGATAATTAACCTTTACATCTTCAGTAGAGGAAGATATGAGACAGTAATTACAGATCTTTAAAGACTGACCCTTTAGTTTGTCCTAGCCTGACTTGCCTCACTAATTTAATGTCAACTTTATGGTCTCCACTTGCCTCTTCTCACCAACATTATGCTCACAAAAACTGCAACAAGATCCCCCCTAATTAATGGTTTAATGTGTGTCTTCCTGGTGAGTGTAGGTGGAGCTGGGTAGAGGTGGTAGTAGTAGTGGTGGTGGTGGTGGTAGTAGTAGTAGGGGTGGTGGTGGTGGAGATGGTAGTGGTGGAGGTGGGGAGGGGAAACAGAGGAAGGGCGCTGGTTAGCTTGCAAGGATAATGGAGGGTTCTATATAGGGAAAATTATGCTCAAGGGAGAAATTAATGAGAAAGATTATACGAATCAACACAAATGGCGATAAGAATATAATCATTCGTCTTCTTTTGCAGTTATTTATCTATTTTCATAATTTCACTGTTATTTTTATGCCGTAGTTACTTATCCTTCTGAAAGGTATTCCTCACCAAAAGAAGTCTATATAATATTTACTATCAAGGACCTTCCTTGACCAATAGCCTATTATACCACTGCTTGGCTTCTCTTAAGCATTCCCTTCACACCCACATCCTCCCCTAACATGGGGTCATGTGCCATACAGGTTTATGACCCTCAGTGACACAACCCCTGTTGTCCTTACATCATTTGTTATAAGTAAGGAGAGTTACAACAACCTCTCTACAGTAACTACCATCTTCGGCAGCATCATTTGTATCCTCAAAGGTTATTATCAGTCATATAATTCACGAAATACAACAAATCACTGACATCAGAGATTGCTAACCGCAGTAAATCATAAATATATAACAATTTACAAGGCAGTGTATGCAATATGGTGGCTAAATTGAATATTATCGCCTGGAGGTATGTAAAATGGACAACAATTACGTCACTTGATATTCAGGAATAATAGTATTCCTGCCAACACCCTCCCTAATGTGACCCCCAGCCCGCTGACCCCTGCTGGTTCAAACACACCGACCCTTCCCTTGTCTCTTACAAGAAGCATACCATCTAAACAGAAACATTGCAATTACAAGTCCTATCTATCTATCTATATGCTCAGGCCCAATCCCCATTTTGGGGGTAGCCGACTCAAGACAGAACAAGAACAGGGAAAACACAAAAACAACATAAAACAACAAATAAACACAGATAAAAAACACAAACTCACACACATCCAGGTCACTCAGAAGACCCAGAGACCAGGGTCACCAAAGGTCGCTCCAGCACTCCCCCGGCCCCCGACCACCCGGAGAGGTTCCGATCTCGGCAGGCAGACATGCAGCGGAGCCAAGCCACAAGCCCTCCCACCACACTTCCAGGCGCACCCTTCATATTAATCGTCTCCCCGGGCCAGGCGCCTGATGGACTATAATCTAGTCCAACTTGCGCCCGACCCCTTACTCCAAATGACCACGTGTTCACTCAACTATTCACAAGCATTCTCCATTCACTCCTGTCCACCACCACTTCCCCTGCCTGATCTATAGTCATTCCTCTATCATCCAAAGCCTTTCTTACACAGTCTCTCCATCTCAATGGGGGTCTTCCTGCCCTTCTATCTCCCCTTGTACCTGACTCACATATTCTCTTTGTAAGCCTTTCATCTCCCATTCGTTCAACATGGCCATACCAGCTCACAAGTTACAAGTCCTATTTGAGCATTATAAGAGTAATTTTCACCTGGAAGAAATTGCACACTTAAAATATACAGTGTGTTTGTAATAAAATTATTGAAAATATTTCAACTGACTATATAAATAACACAAATATAAAAACAAAAAGATTATCATCACAGAAGCTCAGTGGAAGCGACAGTTAATTTCACAAAGTCAGGAAAATTCGACAATAATTTCTTGGACAATATTTGGGTGTAGTTGAAATACAAGTGAGTGTAATCCAGTTTGTCCACAATCTACAGTAGGTTAAAAAAACGCCGATCCCTCCCTTACTTTTGTATTTTATGTGTGTGAAGGAGACAAAAGGCAAAGGTGCCTGTAACAAGTGACCCCCCCCCCCAAAAAAAAAAAAAAAAAAAAACATCAAGGTACTTTGGAGTTAATAATTGATACAAACAAAAACTTGCTTTGTGGCGTGTGAGGTAAAACAAATTAGTGTATTATGTGTATGTTTATATGTGAAACTGTTAATTTTAATGAATATTGTGGTAAGGAGGGCAAATAGATTATGTAGGCATGGATTAATGTAGACAAGAGGTAGTTGGAAGTACGATTTAAGGAATACACCCATGGATGGTAAACATCAATGTGAACCAGTTGATGCAAGTGAGAAAATATGAGAAAGTTAAATGTTGTCGCGAGATATATGACTGACAGATGAAAGGAGAGAGAGGGAGGGGAGATAATGAAAGTACAGGAAGAGGATGGTGTTGGTGGACGTTGCAGTAATGATGTTGTGTTCCCGACACTAACGATATTGTGGACTAAAAGAGAAAGAGACAAATAAAAAGGAGTAAATGTGAGAGGCCGCAGGAATATTGGACAGTGAGTGAAGGACAGATGGGTGTAGGAAGGGAAGGTAGACAGTAAACAAAGTGAGGAAGAGAGGGAGTGACAGTGATGAACCACTCACACAGACACACAATATTTACACTTTAGAGGCAGAGGAAATTTAAAAACAAGAAATTATGAAAGCTAAAACCGCTATACTATGATAAACTTGGCCGGGTAAATCTAGTAATTTTGATGTCCATTATGTTGTAGATTGCTTCTTCTCAATTATGTTAAGCATAGTCTCGTACTAAACCACCAATTCGGTAGCAATAATGTGCAATAGGAAGACAGAATGTACATATCACATTTGCACGAGCAGTCCTTTAGTTACAGACTAGCCACACACTAGCCACCTGTGCTTAGCCTGCAATACAGGCATGCCTTTACTATGCCTTCTATTATATTGTTTATACTGCACCATTACTGGGTTAGAAACATCATAATAAAACACAATAAGTAATGCCTTTAGTATGCCTTCTATTATATTGTTGATCCTAGACCATGACTCGGTTACAGACTAGCCACACACTAGCCACCTGTGCTTAGCCTGCAATACAGGCATGCCTTTAGTATGCCTTCTATTATATTGTTGATACTGGACCATTACAATAAGTAATGCCTTTAGTATGCCTTCTATTATATTGTTGATACTGGACCATTACTGGGTTAGAAACATCATAATAAAACACAATAAGTAATGCCTTTAGTATGCCTTCTATTATATTGTTGATACTGGACCATTACTGGGTTAGAAACATCATAATAAAACACAATAAGTAATGCCTTTAGTATGCCTTCTATTATATTGTTGATACTGGACCATTATTGGGTTAGAAACATCATAATAAAACACAATAAGTAATGCCTTTAGTATGCCTTCTATTATATTGTTGATCCTGGACCATGACTCGGTTAGAAACATCATAATAAAACACATTAAGTAATGCTATGAACTTTACATAGGTCTGAAGGTACAGTCGAGGACAATAGTACATAGATATTTATTTGAATCAATACCCCCCCCCCCCCGCCAAGAAAAAGTAATATAACTACTAAATATATTCGAATTACTTCAAAACATAATTAGCTGACACAGCTTCAAAACGAGCAAGCATATCCGAATTATTACTGGCCCTGATTATACGCATATACTGTACGGTATGTGCTATAAAAACCTTTTGACCTTATGTTGTAAAAGACTTCTGAATTATCCCAAACTCGTGAAGGTATTTGACACGGTCAATTATGTTTGAACGCCATGCAAATCAAGGCACTTACCCAAGATTAATAGTCAATAATAACAATAATGCAGAACTGGTTAAAGAGCCATCATTACTGTGTCTTACTGCAGGAAGGTTACATACTGTACATAATAACAGTGACAATAATAACAGTTACCCCACAACATAGGGAGTCAGACGTCTCGCTAGTTATGAATGCAAAACGGAAGCATAGAAAATTGATAATTAGTATTTGATTATTATACAAAGAGAAGCCGACCCTCTACCTTGTTAACCCCCTTTGTACCGGCGACGTCTTTTTAAATTTATTCTGGCAACTATTATACTATTTTATTTAGTTTAACCCTCTCACGACCATATGACGCAGAGGTTGCCAGATTAGCAATAAGAAATAGAGTTCTCTCACTCTTATAATTACCTCTCCAAAATTAGTTTTCTGCCCACAGCTAACTCAAAGACAACTGCAGAGGTTAAAGTAACTAAACTAAAGGTTTCTAAATACCCCTGATGGTAACAGAGGCTTTAAAGTATCCCAAATAGGCTCAAAATTGCGTCAAGAACGTGAGAGGGTTAAGAAGGGACTCTAGCAATGAAAATGCTTCGAACTATCTTAATTAACACTTTTTACTACCACAGATCCTTCTTAAGCTCCAAAAAAATCTTAAATATAGCTAGAATAAAATGAAGAAGACGTTGCCTGTACAGAAGGAGTTAATGATGACAAAAGTTACGACTGCTGCGCCATCTTCAGTTACGAAGTTGTAGTATTACGCACGAACTGTATAGTAAATAGTTATTATCTTACTTTGCTGCTTGAGATTATTTCATACAACAAATACGTATATTCGTGATGTATTTATGAGATTGAAGCACTGTCAATGCGGCGAACAACACACTATATTACTAAAATTAAGAGATAACTGCAACACATTTGTCATCAACTTTCATCTTGACTTAAACTCTCAAGTGTTCTTAGTTCTGCATTGCATTATGGCTAATGAAAAACAAAGGAGCTAAGAATACCAAGGCCACGACCATATTTTGCTTACTAATAATTTATAAATTATATCAACTGCGACGTTCTTCACTACTTTCCAAAACTCCTCCAAAATGAGACTTAACAGAGGCTCTTCTCCATCACAACATGTTTCAAGTTGTTCAATAATGAGCTTGGTACCACTTGGTTCTTGTACCTTCCATCTCTTAGTGTGTGTGTGTGTACCATTTTCCTTTAAAGTACATAATTATTCGTAGCAGATTGCAGACTATTATATGTTTTTAACATTTGTAGTGTAACTCCTTTTTTAATATAGGTTTAAACTTACTTTACTATAGGTAAAATAACCTGTGGTAAGGTGGTCAATATACTCTCAGTGAACCACTAAGGGTCTTCCATCAAGCAGTATTTTAGCCAGACTAAAAGGTGAAAAGACGTCATGGTGCTGAAGGGGTTAACTAAGTACCGGTAATATTACCTTCACTGTGTTCATTGTTAATTGATCACGAGGTTACACTTATGTTATCATTTATATAAAAACACCTTACACATTTATGTTAATCCTCATCGAGAAATAGTGAGCTAAATATTTATTACTATCTACTTTGGTGCCGATACATATAACCGTAGTGGCCGTGATCGTATAGTGGTTAGTACATTGCGTTGTGGCCGCAATAACCCAGGTTCGAATCCTGGTCACGGCAAAGGTTGATGTTTTTACTCATATATCTTCTTGTCAAAGTCAGATAGAAATAACCGTTTTGTATACACAAATAAACGACAACAACAACTTATTATTTTATATTTAAATCACGATAAATCTAACTACTTCGTTGGATTAATTCTAAAAATGTAAAAGAAGAGGCGAACAGAGAACCGGCACCTATTTAACTCACCAGCCCACGTTCACATCACCCATCCCTCCCTCACTACACCCCCCTCACCCCCACTCTCACCACAACCCACCTCCCACGTTCACACCCCTCCCCTCCCCCCCTCATCACAACCCACCTCCCACGTTCACACCCCTCCCCCCCTCCTTCACTACACCCCCCTCACACCCACTCTCACCACAACCCACATCCCACGTTCACACCCCTCCCCTCCCCCCTCCTTCACTACACCCCCCTCACCACAACCCCCCTCCCCTCCTTCACTACACCCCCTCTCACCACAACCCACCTCCCACGTTCACACCCCTCCCCTCCCCCACTACACCCCCCTCACCCCCACTTTCACCACCATTTCTTCTTCTTCACTGGTAAACTTATCGTGACGGGTTGTGGGCAATGTTTTGATGAGCCTCTTTGGCGTCAAAAGGTTTGATTACATGTGTCATGCACCCAACTTTAATAAAGTAGATGTGCCGTTTTGCCCAAAATCAAAACGGCATACCCATCTCTGCGATGGGTTACCATCATCACTACTACCATCATCAATCACAATCATCACTACTACTGCCATCATCACTACAACTGCCACAATCATCACAAATACTGTCATCATCACCATTACTATGATCACCACTACTACAATTACAATCACCACTACTACTCTCACCATCATCACTACTACTGTCACCATTGTCACTACCATCTTAATCAATACTATCATCATTGATACTACAACTATCAACCATCATTACTACTATCATCACCACCATCTTACAATCACCATTACTACTGTCACCATCATCAGTACTACTGCCATCATCACCATTACTATGATCTTCATCATCACAACTATTGTCATCATCACTACAACTTTCACCATCATCACTACTACTCACCATCATCACTAATACTCACACCATCGTCACTACCATTATCACTACTGTCATTATTATCACTACAACTATCATCATTACTTGTCACCATCATAACTACTATTATGACCATCATCACTACTACTAGTACTGTCACCATCATATCTACTACTGTCACCATCATATCTACTACTGTCATCATCATCACTACTGTCATCATCATCAATACAACCACAACCATCATCACTACTATTATCACCATCATTACTACTATCACCATCAATCCCACTATTACTACCATCACTTCTAATGCCAACTAAACTAACTTAACCTAGCAAATACGTAGCGAGATGTTTTCGCCCCCAGAATGAATGCGTTCTTAGTGTGAGCCCCTTCGGGGCTCACACACTAAGAACGCCATCATTGCTGGGTTGGTGGGGGGGGGGGGGGATAAAACCATATTTTGAACTTAAAATCATAACTATTGCATACATTCAAAAAATCTTTTTTGACTGACCGTCGCATTCACACACCGAATGTTCATTAGAAGTTTGTGTGAAAATCTGTCGAACGGTCTAGGAGGAGTTTTCGGAAAGACAGACATACGTCTCACTATTATCATCACATCTGAGAAATGTGTATGATGTGTGGCTTTCTGTGATGTGTGTGCCCCTACAGAGCACACACACACAGGGAATAGGTACAGGGTGGGCGGTGGGGGTCCTGAAGGGAGGGGGCTGGTTGAGGGGGGGGATTTTTTTAGGACCTAAGATCATAACTATTGCACAAATTAAAAAAAACAAAAATTTAATTACCGTCGAATTCACGCCCCGAAGGTTCGTGTGAAGTTTGGTGAAAATCCGTCAAACGGTCTAGGAGGAGTTCTCGGACAGACAGACAGAGACAGACAGTAGTAGATGTGCCGTTTTGCCCGAAATCAAAACGGCATACCCAACTCTGCGATGGGTTACCATCATCACTACTAATACCATCATCAATCACAATGATCACTATTACTGCCATCATCACTACAACTGCCACAATCATCACGACTACTGTCATCATCACCATTACTATGATCATCACTACTATATTACAATCATCACTACTACTCTCACCATCATCACTACTACTGTCACCATTATCACTACCATCTTAATCACTACCATCATCATTGATACTACAACTATCAACCATCATTACTACTATCATCACCACCATCTTACAATCACCATTACTACTGTCACCATCATCAGTACTACTGCCATCCTCACCATTACTATGATCTTCATCACTACAACTTTCACCATCATCACTACTACTCACCATCATCACTAATACTCACACCATCATCACTACAACTATCATTACTTGTCACCATCATCACTACTATTATGACCATCATCACTACTACTAGTACTGTCACCATCATATCTACTACTGTCACCATAATATCTACTACTGTCATCATCATCACTACGGTCATTATCATCAATACAACTACAACCATCATCACTACTATTATCACCATCATCACTACTATCACCATCAATCCCACTATTACTACCATCAATTCTAATGCCAATTAAACTAACTTAACCTAGCAAATGCGTAGCGAGATGCTTTCGCCCCCAGAATGAATGCGTTCTTAGTGTGTGAGCCCCTTCGGGGCTCACCATATTTTCGGGGTAAAACCATATTTTGGACTTATAATCATAACTATTGCATATATTCAAAAAATCTTTGACTGACCGTCGCATTCACGCACCGAATGTTCGTTAGAAGTTTGTGTGAAAATCCGTCGAACGGTCTAGGAGGAGTTTTCGGAAAGACAGACATACGTCTCACTATTAGCATCACATCTGAGACATGTGTATGATGTGTGGCTTTCTGTGATGTGTGTGCCCCTACGGGGCACACACACACACAGGGAATAGGTACAGGGTGGGTGGTGGGGGTCCTGAAAGGGGGGGGGGGGGCAAAAACCATTTTTAGGACCTAAGATCATAACTATTGCACAAATTAAAAAAAAAAATCCGTCGAATTCACGCACCGAAGGTTCGTGTGAAGTTTGGTGAAAATCCGTCAAACGGTCTAGGAGGAGTTCTCGGACAGACAGACAGACAGACATTTCGGTTAGCATGTACCACTATACGGAGGGCGATACCACTCTGCTTACGCAGAGTTGATACCATAATTCACTTAACTATGTTCATCCTTGGAATAAGTTACACCTTCATTATTCAGGATATATAATCGTAGAAAATAAATTATCAATATTTAAATACCTTTGTAGGACATCCAAAGCAAAAGTTAAACTAAGTTAGTGTTAATTAAAATTTACCAGGTTGTTTAAACCATGGCATCAGAAGCCAAGGTATATTACGTATCAATATCACCAATTTCACAACCGGGAACACTAATGACTTGCTCGAGTTCAGAAATTCCTTCACTTAATCTCAACAAAAACTTGTTGAGGTTATTTACGGAATATCCACTTTAGATACCAAGTCCATGATCCGGAGTGATAACCTCCACCATCCGAGATAAACAATAAGGCTAAATATGGTCTACAAGTTTGTGTATGTAATGTTATTTCAAGATGATAAACAATGTCAAGGAGAATCCGTATCATAAGTACCAGTATATTGGCATTAATGATAAAAACAATAAATATATCAAACGTTGTCCCTTTATCAACTAGTGAAATTTTGGGCTCTGGTCATGGACTAAAGGATCTGTCAGCCTGTCTGTATCTTTTGTTGTCAAGTTGTTCTGTTGATTGTGTGACTGTCTACGATATAGTCTACAGGCATAAGAATAATATGATCACTGTCTATGTTACCAGATGTTGTAAGGAAACTCCAATTACGCAAGCATGCCATTTCCAATGCATTTATCAGCCTACCCAAAGTCTTCAATTAGTAAACGATGTTCACTAAAGATGAATGCTTCGATACTTAAGATTTAATTTATCCTTGGCAAATATTCATAATAATGTGCATGTACTCATTAAGCGAACATCCGTAATGTTTACACTTAACAATGAATAAAAGACGACGATATTAAAGTGAATATAATATGTATTAACAGTACATTTTCTTCTTCACCTAATACCTATTACATTTTTCCCTAAAGTGATTTTTATTTTTGGCTGTGTTAAGACTGCATCAGACGAGGGTTTCCTTCAGCATTTTGGAGGACTGCTTGCCATTGGTCTTTTGGTAGATCATTATGTCCTCTAATTATACACGTTCTCAGGAAATTTGCTCCACAGATGAACAACATTCTCGCCATTCAGGAGTATTATATGACCAGATATTGTGAACCTTATAGAGCGAATATTGATTCATCTCAACAAAATAAATATCCCAATAGACATTACTGGAAATTCCTCTCCATGGCATGACAACAATTATATAATGCAGGTGATGGGTTGCGTTTATTAAATACTTTTGGTGCGATTAATACACAAAATGTGGAATCTGTGACGCTACGTGGGAAAGGACGGGATGAAAGGTATCAACTATCATTATTAATTAACTTTGTCAAAGAGAGAAAGAGAGAGAGAGTGAGCAAGAGCAAGAAAGACAGAGTGAGTGAGTGAGTGTGTGTGTGTGTGTGTGATGGAAGAAATATTAGTAGAGAAAGGGGTGCGTAGGAATATGAGGAAAAACAAAATGAAGAGCAGAACATATTGTATATAGGAGAGTTGTAGATGCAGGAGAATAATTGACGATAAGCTAAGAGTAGTTTAGCATAAACATTGTAAAGCTAAACATCAACCATTGAGTGTTGATTACTAAACCAACACCAGATCACTTATATAGAGTGAGGCAGATTGAGGATTACCACCATTATTGTCCATAATAATGACAGACAATATACTGTAGATTATGTGTTTAATATTGTGTTACGGCACTAATATATCTGACCTTCGTGTTTGTGGTGCTGGTAATACTGTATAGTGAACTGTAACCCTTTGAGGATTATGACGCATTATGGCAGTTCTTAATGGCTATATTATTAGGCGGTTTTATTCAGATTAGGAAGAGCATTAGGAGGTCAGAGGGTTAATTGATACATTATGTACCCTGTTAATTCTCAAAATTCCTTCCTAATCTGTATAAAATATTCTAATAATAGCCAGAATAAACTGTCAACACGCGTCATGATCCTCAACGGGTTAAAGTATGTATAGTTAGAATCGCGAATGTATATCATAATCGTCTACAAATATTTGCGGTATCCTTAAGACAATATAAAACACCACTAACAACAACAACAATAACAACAAATCTAAAAACAACAATGAAACAAACAGACAGGACTGAAATACCAACTTCTGCTTCATCTTCGGTGTCGGAGATAAAACATACATTAATAACAAAATATACTGCAATATGTTTTCTTACGAAGATTGCCAATTACTGAAATCGTCCAAGCGAAAAGTGTGACCTATATTTATTCGATACATCCAAGTTACTATCCCAAGTATGGGTATCTAAGATGAATTACATATTTTTTTAAATAGCCTGTAATTGTAAAATGTTATGAAACTATTTGTAAATTTATATTTTAATGTAGATATTTACTGATACCAATTTTAATAACTATAAATTAGGTGGGGTGTGTGTGTGTGTGTGTGTGTGTGTGTGTGTGTGTGTGTGTGTGTACACAGTAATGATTGTTTACATTATTTCCCTCCCCGTTTGTGTACATATCAGTCTAGACTCTCGCGTGTACACTACCCACTAACCTAAGATAAAGACATCAACAGTTTGCATGTATGAAGGCGTTTAACCCGAGTGTTTCATGGTTTCGTGTATAAGGTCAATCTATTTTATTGATTTTGTTCATGAAGTGAGTGTAGTAACTTGTTAGTACGGTACACTATACAGCATGCTGTCTGGTTGACTGCAGCCTACAAACTGTCTTGGTAGCATAATGGTTAGTGCGCTGAATTTTGGTGTGAGTATCCTAGGTTCGAATCCTTGGAGTATCCCATGCATTTATTAGTTTCATTGATTTCATTAATCAAGTTTATATGTAAGTTAATTGGTGGATTGGTGATAATATGAAGAAATTATTGTATGAAATATAGTGTCTGTCTAATTGAATGTCCTCTATGTCAACATGATAAGTGCAGAACAAACGTAAACCCTTTTGTGTATAATACACAAAAGGGTTTACGTTTGTTCTGCACAAGGTCAGTTGCCCTCTGACCTCAGTTGCCCTCTGACCCCTGACTAGTGTGGACGTCCCCAGTGACCGCTAGTGAACCGGTTTACCCTTAGTGAGGTCCTAGTGAACTTTTTAGTGATGGCTGTTGTTGATGAGTCTGCTGTCTCCTCCCATACTCTCCAGCTTTGTCTTGCTTTGCAAGAAAGACTGGAGAGTGTGGAGCAGGAGATTCAGTGTCTCAAAGATGAAAATTTGGCCTTGAGACTAGCTATGGCGGAGAAGAAGTGTGAGGCTACCGGAAGTGTTCCCAGGGATCGTGAAGCCCCTTGGAAAGTGGTGTCAACCAGTGCAACGGCCTGCAAGCTGAAAAGGCAGCCACTCAAGACCCACAACAACTTCAGCACCTTGGCTGATGAAGTGATGGCGAGGAAGTGGCGATCATCGAGGCAGTGAGAGGGGAGGGGGGGAAGTCTGCTGCTGTTGCTGCTACAATTCCTGCTACACGCCGACAACGGAAAAAAGCTAAGTTCATTGTCGGTGATTCAATGGTTAGGTACCTTGACGGGGCTACTAACACTCATGTTAGTAAAGTTGTCTGCCTACCTGGAGCCGGAGTCGGGAGGGTGGCAGAGAAGATGGATGGTGTCCTAGAAGTTGGTGGGGAGGACCCCATCATCTTCATCAACGCGGGATCCAATGACATATGGAGATGCAGGACTGAGGAGTTGCTGACCAAGTACCAGGAAATGCTGGAGAGGATCAAGGAGAAGGGTGGATTTCCTGTGGTACACAGTATCCTACCAAGAAGAGGGGTACGGAAGGAATGGTCCTCCAGAGCTATTGGTGTAAATAGCCGGCTGGAGAAGTATTGCAAGGCAAAGTCAATACCATTCCTAGATAACTGGACCCACTTCTATGGTAAGGATGAACTGTATGCCCAGGATGGATTACATCTTTCTCGACTAGGAGTTTCGACCTTAGCCAGCTCACTGGACAAGATTGTTGCGGGGTTTCGTTAAAAAAGTCTGGGTGTGTAAGTAAAATACTGTCTCCATATGGAGCAGGTACTTCATGTGACAAACCAGTGAATAAAATAGAAATAATCAGTGAAGATAGTGCGAATATAGTGATGTGTAATAGTAGTATCGATAACACTACACATGTAACTGATAGTAAAGATGAGATTACTGATAGAGTAGAATTTCCGTCTAGAGCTAGTAGTTCAACAGGAAATAATAAGTTAGCTAAAAACAATAGAAAATTAGTTGCAAATAAAAGTAATAGGTTGAGGGTATATTATACAAATTGTAGGAGTTTATGTAACAAAATGAACGAACTTAGAGCACTCGTTAGCACAGAAAATATAGATATAATAGCGCTAACTGAAACGTGGATTAATACAGAATCTAGGCATTTTTTAGCAGAATTTGATATTCCAGGATATAGTTTGTTTAAATATGACCGAACAAGTAGGAGGGGCGGGGGTATCAGTAATCTCATCTTTACTATCAGTTACATGTGTAGTAAAAGCTGTATTAAATCAGGTATTAGACTAAATAATGATAATGAAAGTGTTTGGGTAGAGGTTAACGAAGGTAGTGAGACCATAGTTATTGGAGTTATATATAGACCGCCTAATATGAGTAGAAATGGCGGAACATCGTTATGGGAGGAAATTAAAATAGCATCAAGGTTTAGCAATGTGTGCATTATGGGGGATTTTAATTTTCCGAACATTGATTGGCAGCACCAAATAGGCGACTCCGATTCAGTAGAGTTTATTGAGGTTGTACAAGATAGTTTTTATTTCAATTCATAGATACGCCGACTAGAGGTATTAATATTCTTGATTTAGTGTTCAGTAACAATGAACATATGATAAATGATGTAGAGATTTGTGACCACCTAGGAAATAGCGATCATAAATCTATTTATTTTAATATACAATGGACAGGGAATGCTAAAGAGAATACGACACTTATCCCAGATTTCAGAAAAGCCGATTATGGTGGGCTAAGAAGAGACTTAAGGGTGGACCCTATTGTTAAGCAATTAAGTCAGGATATGCCAGAGTTAAACTTGCCACCTACATATAACCAGTTTATTGCTTCACTCCACAATGCTCAAAATAAATATATCCCTAAAATAAAATTTAGATCGCCGCAGAACCAACCAAAATGGATGACTAATAAGCTAATAGATCTTATAGGAAAAAAGAAAGGAATATATAGAAAAAAAAAGAAAGGCGAAAATCATCTACATATATACTATCAGACTCTATCAAGACAGGTCAAAAAGGAAATCAGGAAAGCAAAAAGAAATTATGAAATAAGGATAGCCAGTGACTCAAAAAATAACCCTAAAGCTTTTTACCAACTATATAAATCTAAAGTTAGAGATGTAATAGGCCCCCTAAAAACTTCAATAGGAGAAATAACAGAAAATGATTTAGAAATGTGCAGTACATTAAATAGTCAGTTTCTTTCCGTTTTCACTAATGAAAATTTGGCACAGATTCCAGAAGTCAATATGGTATATAGTGATAGTATAGAAAATATGTTAAGTACAGTTAGTATAAGTAGAAATGATGTGATTAAGGAAATTGACAGACTGAAACCTCAAAAATCGCCTGGTCCTGACGAGGTATATGCTAGAGTATTAAAAGAATGCAGAGATGAGTTAAGTAGCCCATTAGCATTTTTATTTAACAAGTCTTTAGAAACAGGTTTAGTTCCAGAAGCTTGGAAGCTTGCAAATGTAGTTCCGATCTTAAAAAAAGGTGATAAATCGATAGCATTCAATTACCGTCCCATTAGTCTCACATCAATCATAGGAAAGTTGCTAGAGTCTATTATTGCTAGGAAAATTAGAAGCCACTTAGACAAATTTAACTTAATAAATTCTTCTCAGCATGGATTCACTCAGGGACGTTCTTGCCTTACTAATTTGCTTAGCTTTTTCTCAGAGGTATATGAAGCAGTAGATAGTGACAAGTCATATGATATTATTTATTTAGATTTCAGTAAAGCTTTCGACAGAGTCCCTCATGAGAGATTGATGAGAAAGGTTGAGGCACATGGAATAGGAGGATCGTTGTTGGGATGGATTAGGTCGTGGCTAATTGGTAGGAAACAGAGAGTCAGCATAAATGGTACCAAGTCAGAGTGGGGAGCAGTCAAAAGTGGTGTCCCCCAGGGATCGGTATTAGGTCCCCTGTTGTTTCTTATATACATAAATGACCTAGATTTAGGTATAACTAGTAGGATAAGTAAATTCGCAGACGATACTAAAATGGGGAGATCAATTGATTCAGATAGCGATATAGAGTGCCTCCAAAGGGATCTAGATACCTTACATGAATGGTCAGTAAATTGGCAGATGAAGATTAACATTGACAAATGCAAGGTATTAAAGATAGGGAAGATGCATACAAATGTTAAATATAAACTAGCTAATTTAGAATTAGAAAATTCAGACTGTGAGAAAGATCTAGGTGTGTTTGTTAGCAATGATTTGAAGCCTAGAAAACAATGTATAAGCGTTCGTGATAAGGCAAACAGGATTCTCGGGTTCATCTCTAGGAGTGTGAGTAACAGAACTGCTGATGTTATCTTAAAACTTTACTTGTCATTAGTGAGACCCCATATGGATTATGCTGTCCAATTTTGGTGTCCTTATTACAGAATGGACATAGATTCATTGGAGAGAGTACAGCGTAGAATGACAAAAATGATCCATAATATTAGAAATCTTTCGTATGAAGAAAGGTTGAAGAAATTAGGTTTACATTCGTTAGAGAGACGCAGAGTTAGAGGGGATATGATAGAGGTGTTCAAGTGGGTTAGTGGGATTAACAAAGGGGACATGACAAATGTACTAAAGCTCAGTGATAGCGAAAGAACTCGTACCAATGGTTTCAAATTAGATAAATTTCGTTTCAGAAAAGATATAGGCAAATATTGGTTTGGTAACAGAGTTGTAGATGGGTGGAATGGACTACCAAGTGCTATAGTGGGGTCTAAAACGGTAGGGAGCTTTAAGATAAAATTGGATAAGCATATGGACGAGAAGGGTTGGGTGTGAAGGGGGATCAGCCGGGTTGGGCCAATCAGCACTCTGCATACCCCCATAATCCTGCGTTAATCTCTAACCGTTTTGGTAAGATGATCCTCAGGGTATTAGAGTGTTGAGCCTATAATTGGGCTTTGTAATTGAACTGGGGTTGTGTGGGACAGGGATCTGCCTTGCTTAGGCCAATCGGCTTTCTGCAGACTCCCATTTTCTTATGTTCTTATAACCATAGCCTACTAAGCTTCGGTTAAATAATAATTCTTTATAAATACTACATGACTTTAATTAGTTTCAGTATTTTTTCATAATTAAAGAGTATCAGTCAATAAAGGATACAAAGTCCTAAGATCCAAAAGAAAAGGAAGCAACAACAGGAAATATTTTTTTTAGATTTTATTTTTGTTTTGCCTTCAGCTGACTGATACCTTAATATATATATCTGTGCTATCTAGATTCATCAAGTTAACCACTTGAGGATCAAGATACGTAACAGAAGAGTGGCGACCTCGCCAGGATTCGTTTCATACAGTTTCACTACTTAAAAATCAAATATTAATCATGGCTCATCTAATTAATGACTAAGATGCTAGAGTTTTCAAAGAATCAGAACCCACAGCCCCTGATATTGACTGTTTGTCAAAATTCGAACTGAAAGTGCTTGCCTCACATCTCCAATTAACTGTCTCAAACATGTCTAAAGTAGAGGTGGCTCAGACCATAAAAACCCCCCTGTTGCCTGTAGAAGGCGGGGAGGGTGACGGAGCAGTTGGTGGGATCCCGAGTAAACCTAGCCAACTTGATGAACAATTGCCACCTGGTTTGACCGGTGATCAATTATTCGAACTAGAACTAGCCAGAATGAAAATAAATGCCGAAGCAAATACCGAACAAGCCAGACTAAATATAGAACTAGCCAGAATAAATGCCAGTGCAACGACCGGACAATGTGAATATCAATATCGTACAGCTCAACTAAATGTCAATACAAATGCTCCCGTAATTGCTCCCCCTCTGGGATTGACTATGACCAGTGTCATTCCACCTTTCACTGAGGATAATGTGCAGGATTTCTTTGTTTTGTTTGAGGAAGTTGCTGGAGGTATGAAGTGGACAAGAGATCAATGGCCATTTATGTTACAAACCGTTTTGACAGGGCAGGCTCGAGCCACGTATTTGTCAGAAGTAGCAGAGGTTAGGCAGGATTATGACAATCTCAAAGAAGCTATCCTAAAAACCTATCAATTGCAGCCTGAGGCTTACAGGCAATCTTTCCGTAAAAACCAGAAGAAAGTAGAAGAAACCCATAAGGTATTTGCCAGGACCATGACTAAAACTTTCAATTATTGGGTCAAGAGTAAGAAAGTCACAAGCTACAACGATCTGAAGGAGTTGGTCCTGTTAAAAAATTTCCTATGGAAAATTGATTCTTCTGTATCCTATCATTTAAAGGGGAAAAAGGTAGATTGTCTTGCCGACGCCGCTGACATGGCTGACACATACGTGCTCAACAACAAATTTTGTGGAAAGAAGCCCTACGATAATTCTAGTTCTAATTTTAAGTATCCCAATCACAAATCTGACAGACCCAGTCACAAGCCTGTAACGT
This sequence comes from Paralithodes platypus, assembly GCA_032716605.1. NCBI lineage: Eukaryota > Metazoa > Arthropoda > Malacostraca > Decapoda > Lithodidae > Paralithodes > Paralithodes platypus. The sequence goes on along the minus strand of CM064576.1, from coordinate 21,497,286 downwards.
CTTCCCCAGCTAGCCAAAATAGAATTGTTCCCCCAACTAAAAATGCGACTCAGGGCAATGGTAACAGAGGTGGGCCCAAATTAATAGTAATGCTCAAAGAGGGAACGTTCCCGTATCCCCTAAAGTATGTACTTTTTGTGGCATGAGAGGCCACCTAGCTTATCAGTGCTGGGCCAAGGAGAAAACGGAGAGATCGGGGCAGACAGTTGCCGCCGTATCTCAAATTCCATATGTGCCTTTAATGCAGGGCTCCCGACAGAAGGAGTACCTAGCACCAAAAGTTCCTTTAATGCAGGACTCCCGACAGAAGGAGTAACTAGCACCAAAAGTTCCTTTAATGCAGGACTCCCGACAGAAGGAGTACCTAGCAGCTAACGTAAATCATCTAGACAGGGGTGTAGTAGCATGTGTGGTGCAACCCACTAGGGTTAAGCCAATAATAATTTCACCATCAGTGCAGGACAGTTACTGTCCCTTTATTTCATCTGGCAACGTGAGATTAAATGGTTGTATGCATGAGGTAAAAATTCTGAGAGACACAGGTTCTACTAGCACCCTCATGGTGAATCCTTACACTGAGTGCCCACCTGGCGAACCAGTTGTAATGAGAGGTGCTGGAGGCCAATTTTATGCACACTTGGTAAAAGGCGAAATTGAATGTGAGTTACTACAGGGTGAGGCCACCATAGCTTTGTGTAGGTCCCAAGATATCCCTGTGCCTGGGGTAACACTCCTTTTGGGGAATGATGTAGCAGGTGAGAAGGTCCGACCAGACCCCATTTTGTCACTTTCCCCTGTTAACGAGCCACTAACCGGTGAGCTCGAAAAGGAGATGCCAACTTTTTTTCCCTGTGTGTGCTGTCACACGTTCAATGTCTCAAGTAGCAATTCCCTCAGACAGAAATGTACCGAATGTAAGAGTTGATGAAAGGGATGATGAGAGTGTGAATGACGCTCCAACTGTGCCTGATGATGTGACTGAGGTGGATTTATCTGACACCTTTATGGCTCATCTTGACCCTAACGATGACCATGAAACCCCTCCAAATTGTCCTAGTGGCCTGGTAGAGCTACAGAGAGATGATAGTGAATGCAAGGAGTTGGCTGCCAGGGCCATGAGTGAAGAGGAATGTGAGAAGGAGGGTGGTGAATGTTTCTACCTCAAAGGAGGAGTATTGTGGCGTAGATGGAGACAGCCACACAGACCAATCGATGACGGGGCCTGGGACGTCCATCAAGTAGTAGTCCCCAAGCCTTGTCGTAGAGATATCTTGGAAATGGCACATTGTATACCATTGGCAGGACACCTAGGTGTGAGAAAAACTCTAGACAGAATCAGAGCCCACTTTTACTGGCCAGGAATGCGTGCAGATGTAGTGGAGTTTTTGTAGAGTGTGTCACACTTGCCAGATGACAGGAAAACCCAATCAGAAGGTGCCTGTACATCCTCTGGTGCCCTTGTCCGTCTTCGAGAATCCTTTTACTCGGGTGGTAGTGGACATTGTAGGCCCATTGCCTAAGACTTCCCAAGGTATCAATTATTTATTAACTATTATGGACATGGCAACTCGCTACCCAGAGGCTATACCCTTAAGGACTACCTCTGCTCCAACTGTCATCAAGGAACTGCTCAAATTCTTCACCAGAATGGGTTTCCCCCATGAGGTGCAAAGTGATCAAGGAACTAATTTTACCTCTAAAATTGTTCAGCAGTCCCTGAAGGAGTTGGGTATCGAGCATGTTAAGTCTAGTACCTACCACCCAGAGAGTCAAGGGGTTCTCGAACGAAATCATCAGACATTAAAGGGAATGTTACATAAGTATTGTACAGAGACCGGAGTTGAGTGGGATAAGGGGGTACCTTTTCTTTTATTTGCTACTCGTGAGGTTCCAACTGAATCCCTGGGTTTTTCCCCTAATGAGCTAGTTTTCGGTCACCAGGTAAGAGGTCCTTTGCAACTATTGCAGGATAGCCTAGTTGGCCAGGAGGGGAACCAAAACCTCCTCAAGTATGTTTCAGATTTCAAAACCCGGCTGAGATCCTCATGTGAGTTTGCAGCTCAAAACTTGACAGTAGCTAAAAGCTCCATGAAGAACTGGTATGACAGAAAAGCCCGTGAGAGGGAGTTTCAGCCCGGTGATGAGGTTTTGGTCCTGCTCCCCCTTTTTGGCCAACCTTTATCTGCCAAGTTCAGGGGCCCATATAAGATCATTCGGAGGGTGAGCATTACCGATTATCTAGTAACTACCCCAGACAGGAGAAAGTCCACGCAAGTATTCCATATAAATATGTTGAAACCCTACCATAGGTCCCCTAATTCCTCTCCTCCAGATTCTCCCACTGTGGCAGTGAATGTCATGACCTGTGGGCAGCCTGGTGCGGACGAAGTCTTCAGTTCTCTTACTGACCCGCAACAGACTGTTCCAGAGCCTGAAGGTATCCATGCAGGCTTTAACTTGTCATGTAGCCTATCCAACTTTCAGTATAATTCAGTAGCTTGGGGAGAATTACCATCTAAACTATGTCATCTTCCCTCTGATCAAGCGAACCAACTAATCTCTGTTTTATCTCAGTCTCCCAGTGTGTTCCGTGATACTCCAGGGCTCGCTTCTTTGGCCGTGCACGACATCGACGTAGGGGATGCAACTCCCATTAAACTATCCCCCTACTGTGTCTCGCCACAACGCAGGAGTATACTGCAGGTCGAGCTTGATTTCATGTTTTCAAACCAGCTGATCACAAGGGCCTTAAGCCAGTGGAGTAGTCCGGTCATACTTGTGCCAAAGCCAGACGGGAGCCATAGGTTATGTATATGGACTATAGGCAAGTTAATTTCTGTCACAAAGAACGATACCTACCCACTGCCACGGATCAAAGATTACATTTGCCAGGTTGGCCTCATACAGCAGTAAGTTTAATTTAATGAGAGGATTTTGGCAATTAGCTCTCCCTTGTAGCGAGGTAAATATCATGTTTTAGTAGTGCACTTTCAAGCCTTCAGCTGTGAGATGCCTTGCAGTTCGAATAACGCTCCAGCTATGTTCCGGCTATGTTCTGATGTGGTACCTGGAGACGTTGCCTACTTTGGGTGATATCCTTATTATATCTTCATTCTAATCTTGCTGTTGCCAATCTGGTGGTGAATCTATTTATGTATTATGTTTAATATTATGTACTATACTCCTTAAACTCTTTTCTAGGGGGGAGGTCTGACATACGGAGCCCTGTATGTTAATTTAAGAGTTATAATTAAGAGTTGAAGGAGTGCCAAACTACCCAGGCGGCGAAGCAGACCAGCGAGCGAACTAGCGAGGGGGAAACCAGCTCGTCCGCATTCCAGCAAACAAGCCTTCATACCTGCGTGTGTCATAGGGGACCCTGCAAACTACTTCGATGACCCGACGCTATGACGTATGATCGACGCCAGGACGCCATTGGACCACGCACCTGCTACGCAATTCGAGGAGCTGTGATAGGGGCGCGCACCATCATTCGCCTCCTGATTCGTTCCTACACCATCATTGTTTAGTATATAAGACCCGAGTAGTGGGCATTCAAATCAGTCTCATTTGGAGTTGGGGAAGGTGAACTTGCAGCTGGAGGAAGATGGGGTGAAGTATTATAATGGGATTGTGACAGTCAGATTATATAAGTGTGTGTTAAGTGTGTTCGGTGTAAACACTTATGTTATGTTGGTTAGTGAGATATGTGATTGGGAATTAACGTTAACGCTACTATTATGTACTTAACTATTTGATTGGGAATTAACGTTAACGCCACTATTATGTACTTAACTATTTTAGTTGACTGACTTGTGGACTAAAGCAACTCTTTAAGTAGTTGGGTTATGATGAAAGTAATACTATTGTTTTATATTAATACTTACGAGTTCTTTCATTTTCTTTTAATTAAGCTTACATTGCTTAACGGTGCTTAGTACGGTGTTACTATTGTCTCATATTAGCAATATTGCCTTAGACTAACATGGCTGTTTTAATGTTTCTTCTAGTGATTTCCTAAGCTGAAGAAAATTCTTTTAGCTTCAAAATATTATTTTGCTTTTCATATTATTTGAGTGAGACCTGAATCGAATCTATGAAGCGATCCTGTAACTTATTTCATAATCAAACCTCAATGTTACGTGGTTAAGAAATACATTTAACTAATTATTAAATATATATCTAACTTTTTATGTGACTTTTATGTGACTTTATGTGATATTAATCCTGATGATAATAATAATATAATACTATTAACGTAAGACAAGAACCAAGAATAATAACTACATTAAATATAAATAAAGGACATATAAGAAAACTATCTATTCATTTCAAAAAAGGTAAGAGACAGAAATATTCTTACTTTAATATTTATCTTTCAAGACTTTTTATAGAATTAATAGTCCTTCTTTAGATATACTTATTCGGTTCATAACCATAGCCTACTAAGCTTCGGTTAAATAATAATTCTTTATAAATACTACATGACTTTAATTAGTTTCAGTATTTTTTCATAATTAAAGAGTATCAGTCAATAAAGGATACAAAGTCCTAAGATCCAAAAGAAAAGGAAGCAACAACAGGAAATAATTTTATTAGAGTTTACTTTTGTTTTGCCTTCAGCTGACTGATACCTTAATATATATCTCTGTGCTATCTAGATTCATCAAGTTAACCACTTGAGGATCAAGATACGTAACAATATACATATATATATATATATATATATTTATTTATTTTATATATTTTTTGTTCTGTTTTGCATTTGTTTTTATACACCCCCCCCCCGTCCCATTACAGATCAGTTACACATCTAGTCGACTAGCCATGAATAGAAAACGCCCCATCCCGGAGGACCAGCTGGCCTCCGTCCTTGCTACCATCCTCGACATGTCCAGCAGTGAGAGCGAGAGCGAGGACGACATGGGGAGCGTAGCAAGAGGAGTCGACGGATGAGGCGGGTGAGACGGATGATGATGATGATTTGACCCATTTTCCACCGCTCAGGGGGAAGAGGAGGAGGATTCTCACTTCACCACCTCCACCAACTCCACCTCAACAAACTCCAGCTCCACCTCCACCTCCTCCACCAACTCCACACACTCCACCTCCACCAACTCCACCTCCAGTAACTCCACCCGTCGCCCAACATCGCCACGTCTCATCAACACCCGTCCCCCTTCATCGCCACTGCTCATCATCACCCGTCGCCCTACCTCGCCACTTCTCATTAACACCCGTCCCCCTAGCCCGTACATCACTCCACATCACCCCATCTCGCCACTGCTCATCATCACCCGTCGCCCTACCTCGCCACTTCTCATCAACACCCGTCCCCCTAGCCCGTACATCACTCCACATCACCCCACCTCGCCACGTCTCATCAACACCCGTCCCCCTGGCCCGTACATCACTCCACATCACCCCATCTCATCAACACCCGTCCCCCTAACCCGTACATCACTCCGCATCGCCCCACCTCATCCATCCCCACCCGTCCTACCAGCACCCATCCTACCATCAACATCCACTCATGTACTCTCACCACAACCATCAACATCCTCTCATGTCTTCACACCACTACCATTCCCAGACTTCCACACATCATTCTATTCTTTTTCTTCTCCTGCTTCACGACGCACCCTGCATGGCGGTCCCTTGTTACCTCACGTAGAATCACCGGCCAGCAACATTTCAGACAGCCCCCGCATCCTGGCTTCACTCCTGCCGGTGGGTAGTCTGAACACCCCACCATCACATGTCCTGTCTCCTAACGTAGCCTCCCCCTCGCTGATCTCATTGGGTAACAGCGGGGCAGCGAGGCGCGCTACATGGCGTTTGTTCTGCCTGAACATCGCCAAATCATGCACGATGAGATTGCTGCGGCAATCGATGAGGAGCTTCCACAGAGGCTTCCTCCTGCCCCACTTCATCCACCCACAGCACCTTCTCCATCACCCTCATCACATCCACCATCACCCACACGCCCTGACTCCACCATACCACCTTCTCCATCACCCTCATCACATTCACAATCACCCCCACCCCCTTCGTCTTCCACAGAAGACGAACCCCCACCCCCTCCCCCTCCCCGCCGAAAATCTGGGCCCATGAAGGGCCGAGGTGGTAGGCCCAGGGGCCGCAGAGGTTACATACGTCGTTCAGGCGGACGACATGGTGCTCTCCCAGCACATGCACCTCCACGCCCCCCCACCGTGTATGCTGAGGATCACGAGTGGACGTCAGACCCGTTCACACCCAACATTGATCCTTTCACTGGAACCCCTGGCTTGCGGGTTCCAGCACCAGTGACACCACTGCAGTTCTTCCAGCTCTTCTTTACAAGAGAACTGCTCAGGTTCCTGTGAATGAGACCAACGCATATGCCTTATTCGTTGGTTCTCTCTGGACATCATCAGTGAGGAGGACATGGCCAAATTCCTTGGCCTGTACTTCCTCATGGGTGTGAACAAACTCCCCACTGTGCGTCACTACTGGTTAAATGATGGAGTCCATAATTACCCAACGTTTCGCATGACCATGCAGGTCACCAAGTTCCAAGCCTTGCTGAGCAATTTCCACATATTCAACAGCAAGGCAGTCATCAAGCAGACCAATGACAGGCTAGTGAAGATCCGCACGGTGATGCGCTACCTGCTTGCTGGCTTCAAGCTTGCCTACGTCCCGGAGAGGAAAGTGTCCATCGACGAAGGCTGCCTTGGGTGGAAGGGTCACCTTTCATTCAAGTGCTACAACCCGAAGCCGAAGAAGTACGCCATCAAGCTGTAAATCCTGGCAGAGTCCACGACTGGTTTCGTGTATGACTTTCAAGTCTACACTGGTATTGGTCAAACTCTCCAGAAAACGGTTGAGGGTTTAACGGAGTCCCTGCAAGGCATGGGTTACAAGTTGTGCATGGACAACATTTACAACTCAGTTGACCTGTGCCACCACATGCTTACACACCACCAGATCTATGTGTGGCACCCTGAGGCTTGCACGATAGGCTCCGAAGCGGTTGCGCGACATTGCCCATGCAGCGACACTGGAAGACGATGCAATTGAGGCGATGAACAATGGCACAACCCTAGTGATGCTTTGGAAAGACAAACGTATTGTCAACATGGTGTCCACCTTTCACGACCAGAGCACCATTCCAAAGCAGTTCTTTGTCAAGAAGAAGGTACAAGGCAGGTGGCAGCGGAGTCGCAAGAACATCATGAAACCCGTTTGTGTTGACGACTACAACCGCCACATGGGTGGGGGGGATCATTTCGATCAGATGATCCAGTACTATCTACCCCATCCAGCGAAGGACGGTCAAATGGACGAAGAAGATCGTATTCTACTTCATCCAAATGGCCCTCTTCAATGCCTTCGTACTCTTCAAGAAGTGCAATCCCGTAGGAAGATGACTATGCTGGCGTTCCAGGAAAGCGTAGTCCGTTCCTTGTTGCACTTCAACCCTGCAGAGTGGCCTTTGTCGGGGAGACGCATCCGGCGTGCACAGGATTTGCCGGAAGGTCAGTACGAGCCATGCACCCGTCTCAGGCGAGGCAGGCGGCGTCGGCAATCCTCCGGAAGCTCAGCTGGGTCGCCCCCACCGGACGACAATCCAGACTCCCCAGCCGCTCCTGCTGATGATCCTGGCACTCCTCCTGGTGCTCCTGCTGCTGGTGGAGGCGTTGGGTGAGCACTCCTTCATGACCCCCCCCCCCCCTCACCAGGTCCAGATGCTGCTGCTGCTGCTGTTGCCGTCGGGTGAGCACTCGCTGAGAATGCACCCCAGGCGGCACCAGTATCGGACTCGGACAATGCTACTGATGATGAGCAGCAAGTGGATGTCCTACCACTTGAACCCCCCGCACCAGTAGTACCGGGTGCAGCTGCTGCTGCTGGTGGCGCTCGGGAAGCACCCGTCATGGATGCCAACTGGATAAAGGATACAAAGTCCTAAGATCCAAAAGAAAAGGAAGCAACAACAGGAAATATTTTTTTTAGATTTTATTTTTGTTTTGCCTTCAGCTGACTGATACCTTAATATATATATCTGTGCTATCTAGATTCATCAAGTTAACCACTTGAGGATCAAGATACGTAACAGAAGAGTGGCGACCTCGCCAGGATTCGTTTCATACAGTTTCACTACTTAAAAATCAAATATTAATCATGGCTCATCTAATTAATGACTAAGATGCTAGAGTTTTCAAAGAATCAGAACCCACAGCCCCTGATATTGACTGTTTGTCAAAATTCGAACTGAAAGTGCTTGCCTCACATCTCCAATTAACTGTCTCAAACATGTCTAAAGTAGAGGTGGCTCAGACCATAAAAACCCGCCTGTTGCCTGTAGAAGGCGGGGAGGGTGACGGAGCAGTTGGTGGGATCCCGAGTAAACCTAGCCAACTTGATGAACAATTGCCACCTGGTTTGACCGGTGATCAATTATTCGAACTAGAACTAGCCAGAATGAAAATAAATGCCGAAGCAAATACCGAACAAGCCAGACTAAATATAGAACTAGCCAGAATAAATGCCAGTGCAACGACCGGACAATGTGAATATCAATATCGTACAGCTCAACTAAATGTCAATACAAATGCTCCCGTAATTGCTCCCCCTCTGGGATTGACTATGACCAGTGTCATTCCACCTTTCACTGAGGATAATGTGCAGGATTTCTTTGTTTTGTTTGAGGAAGTTGCTGGAGGTATGAAGTGGACAAGAGATCAATGGCCATTTATGTTACAAACCGTTTTGACAGGGCAGGCTCGAGCCACGTATTTGTCAGAAGTAGCAGAGGTTAGGCAGGATTATGACAATCTCAAAGAAGCTATCCTAAAAACCTATCAATTGCAGCCTGAGGCTTACAGGCAATCTTTCCGTAAAAACCAGAAGAAAGTAGAAGAAACCCATAAGGTATTTGCCAGGACCATGACTAAAACTTTCAATTATTGGGTCAAGAGTAAGAAAGTCACAAGCTACAACGATCTGAAGGAGTTGGTCCTGTTAAAAAATTTCCTATGGAAAATTGATTCTTCTGTATCCTATCATTTAAAGGGGAAAAAGGTAGATTGTCTTGCCGACGCCGCTGACATGGCTGACACATACGTGCTCAACAACAAATGTTGTGGAAAGAAGCCCTACGATAATTCTAGTTCTAATTTTAAGTATCCCAATCACAAATCTGACAGACCCAGTCACAAGCCTGTAACGTCTTCCCCAGCTAGCCAAAATAGAATTGTTCCCCCAACTAAAAATGCGACTCAGGGCAATGGTAACAGAGGTGGGGCCCAAATTAATAGTAATGCTCAAAGAGGGAACGTTCCCGTATCCCCTAAAGTATGTACTTTTTGTGGCATGAGAGGCCACCTAGCTTATCAGTGCTGGGCCAAGGAGAAAACGGAGAGATCGGGGCAGACAGTTGCCGCCGTATCTCAAATTCCATATGTGCCTTTAATGCAGGGCTCCCGACAGAAGGAGTACCTAGCACCAAAAGTTCCTTTAATGCAGGACTCCCGACAGAAGGAGTACCTAGCACCAAAAGTTCCTTTAATGCAGGACTCCCGACAGAAGGAGTACCTAGCAGCTAACGTAAATCATCTAGACAGGGGTGTAGTAGCATGTGTGGTGCAACCCACTAGGGTTAAGCCAATAATAATTTCACCATCAGTGCAGGACAGTTACCGTCCCTTTATTTCATCTGGCAACGTGAGATTAAATGGTTGTATGCATGAGGTAAAAATTCTGAGAGACACAGGTTCTACTAGCACCCTCATGGTGAATCCTTACACTGAGTGCCCACCTGGCGAACCAGTTGTAATGAGAGGTGCTGGAGGCCAATTTTATGCACACTTGGTAAAAGGCGAAATTGAATGTGAGTTACTACAGGGTGAGGCCACCATAGCTTTGTGTAGGTCCCAAGATATCCCTGTGCCTGGGGTAACACTCCTTTTGGGGAATGATGTAGCAGGTGAGAAGGTCCGACCAGACCCCATTTTGTCACTTTCCCCTGTTAACGAGCCACTAACCGGTGAGCTCGAAAAGGAGATGCCAACTGTTTTCCCTGTGTGTGCTGTCACACGTTCAATGTCTCAAGTAGCAATTCCCTCAGACAGAAATGTACCGAATGTAAGAGTTGATGAAAGGGATGATGAGAGTGTGAATGACGCTCCAACTGTGCCTGATGATGTGACTGAGGTGGATTTATCTGACACCTTTATGGCTCATCTTGACCCTAACGATGACCATGAAACCCCTCCAAATTGTCCTAGTGGCCTGGTAGAGCTACAGAGAGATGATAGTGAATGCAAGGAGTTGGCTGCCAGGGCCATGAGTGAAGAGGAATGTGAGAAGGAGGGTGGTGAATGTTTCTACCTCAAAGGAGGAGTATTGTGGCGTAGATGGAGACAGCCACACAGACCAATCGATGACGGGGCCTGGGACGTCCATCAAGTAGTAGTCCCCAAGCCTTGTCGTAGAGATATCTTGGAAATGGCACATTGTATACCATTGGCAGGACACCTAGGTGTGAGAAAAACTCTAGACAGAATCAGAGCCCACTTTTACTGGCCAGGAATGCGTGCAGATGTAGTGGAGTTTTTGTAGAGTGTGTCACACTTGCCAGATGACAGGAAAACCCAATCAGAAGGTGCCTGTACATCCTCTGGTGCCCTTGTCCGTCTTCGAGAATCCTTTTACTCGGGTGGTAGTGGACATTGTAGGCCCATTGCCTAAGACTTCCCAAGGTATCAATTATTTATTAACTATTATGGACATGGCAACTCGCTACCCAGAGGCTATACCCTTAAGGACTACCTCTGCTCCAACTGTCATCAAGGAACTGCTCAAATTCTTCACCAGAATGGGTTTCCCCCATGAGGTGCAAAGTGATCAAGGAACTAATTTTACCTCTAAAAAATTTCAGCAGTCCCTGAAGGAGTTGGGTATCGAGCATGTTAAGTCTAGTACCTACCACCCAGAGAGTCAAGGGGTTCTCGAACGAAATCATCAGACATTAAAGGGAATGTTACATAAGTATTGTACAGAGACCGGAGTTGAGTGGGATAAGGGGGTACCTTTTCTTTTATTTGCTACTCGTGAGGTTCCAACTGAATCCCTGGGTTTTTCCCCTAATGAGCTAGTTTTCGGTCACCAGGTAAGAGGTCCTTTGCAACTATTGCAGGATAGCCTAGTTGGCCAGGAGGGGAACCAAAACCTCCTCAAGTATGTTTCAGATTTCAAAACCCGGCTGAGATCCTCATGTGAGTTTGCAGCTCAAAACTTGACAGTAGCTAAAAGCTCCATGAAGAACTGGTATGACAGAAAAGCCCGTGAGAGGGAGTTTCAGCCCGGTGATGAGGTTTTGGTCCTGCTCCCCCTTTTTGGCCAACCTTTATCTGCCAAGTTCAGGGGCCCATATAAGATCATTCGGAGGGTGAGCATTACCGATTATCTAGTAACTACCCCAGACAGGAGAAAGTCCACGCAAGTATTCCATATAAATATGTTGAAACCCTACCATAGGTCCCCTAATTCCTCTCCTCCAGATTCTCCCACTGTGGCAGTGAATGTCATGACCTGTGGGCAGCCTGGTGCGGACGAAGTCTTCAGTTCTCTTACTGACCCGCAACAGACTGTTCCAGAGCCTGAAGGTATCCATGCAGACTTTAACTTGTCATGTAGCCTATCCAACTTTCAGTATAATTCAGTAGCTTGGGGAGAATTACCATCTAAACTATGTCATCTTCCCTCTGATCAAGCGAACCAACTAATCTCTGTTTTATCTCAGTCTCCCAGTGTGTTCCGTGATACTCCAGGGCTCGCTTCTTTGGCCGTGCACGACATCGACGTAGGGGATGCAACTCCCATTAAACTATCCCCCTACTGTGTCTCGCCACAACGCAGGAGTATACTGCAGGTCGAGCTTGATTTCATGTTTTCAAACCAGCTGATCACAAGGGCCTTAAGCCAGTGGAGTAGTCCGGTCATACTTGTGCCAAAGCCAGACGGGAGCCATAGGTTATGTATTATGGACTATAGGCAAGTTAATTTCTGTCACAAAGAACGATACCTACCCACTGCCACGGATCAAAGATTACATTTGCCAGGTTGGCCTCATACAGCAGTAAGTTTAATTTAATGAGAGGATTTTGGCAATTAGCTCTCCCTTGTAGCGAGGTAAATATCATGTTTTAGTAGTGCACTTTCAAGCCTTCAGCTGTGAGATGCCTTGCAGTTCGAATAACGCTCCAGCTATGTTCCGGCTATGTTCTGATGTGGTACCTGGAGACGTTGCCTACTTTGGGTGATATCCTTATTATATCTTCATTCTAATCTTGCTGTTGCCAATCTGGTGGTGAATCTATTTATGTATTATGTTTAATATTATGTACTATACTCCTTAAACTCTTTTCTAGGGGGGAGGTCTGACATACGGAGCCCTGTATGTTAATTTAAGAGTTATAATTAAGAGTTGAAGGAGTGCCAAACTACCCAGGCGGCGAAGCAGACCAGCGAGCGAACTAGCGAGGGGGGAAACCAGCTCGTCCGCATACCAGCAAACAAGCCTTCATACCTGCGTGTGTCATAGGGGACCCTGCAAACTACTTCGATGACCCGACGCTATGACGTATGATCGACGCCAGGAGACCCCATTGGACCACGCACCTGCTACGCAATTCGAGGAGCTGTGATAGGGGCGCGCACCATCATTCGCCTCCTGATTCGTTCCTACACCATCATTGTTTAGTATATAAGACCCGAGTAGTGGGCATTCAAATCAGTCTCATTTGGAGTTGGGGAAGGTGAACTTGCAGCTGGAGGAAGATGGGGTGAAGTATTATAATGGGATTGTGACAGTCAGATTATATAAGTGTGTGTTAAGTGTGTTCGGTGTAAACACTTATGTTATGTTGGTTAGTGAGATATGTGATTGGGAATTAACGTTAACGCTACTATTATGTACTTAACTATTTGATTGGGAATTAACGTTAACGCTACTATTATGTACTTAACTATTTTAGTTGACTGACTTGTGGACTAAAGCAACTCTTTAAGTAGTTGGGTTATGATGAAAGTAATACTATTGTTTTATATTAATACTTACGAGTTCTTTCATTTTCTTTTAATTAAGCTTACATTGCTTAACGGTGCTTAGTACGGTTACTATTGTCTCATATTAGCAATATTGCCTTAGACTAACATGGCTGTTTTAATGTTTCTTCTAGTGATTTCCTAAGCTGAAGAAAATTCTTTTAGCTTCAAAATATTATTTTGCTTTTCATATTATTTGAGTGAGACCTGAATCGAATCTATGAAGCGATCCTGTAACTTAATTTACTCATAATCAAACCTCAATGTTACGTGGTTAAGAAATACATTTAACTAATTATTAAATATATATCTAACTTTTTATGTGACTTTGATATTAATCCTGATGATAATAATAATATAATACTATTAACGTAAGACAAGAACCAAGAATAATAACTACATTAAATATAAATAAAGGACATATAAGAAAACTATCTATTCATTTCAAAAAAGGTAAGAGACAGAAATATTCTTACTTTAATATTTATCTTTCAAGACTTTTTATAGAATTAATAGTCTTTCTTTAGATATACTTATTCGGTTCATAACCATAGCCTACTAAGCTTCGGTTAAATAATAATTCTTTATAAATACTACATGACTTTAATTAGTTTCAGTATTTTTTCATAATTAAAGAGTATCAGTCAATAAAGGATACAAAGTCCTAAGATCCAAAAGAAAAGGAAGCAGCAACAGGAAATAATTTTATTAGAGTTTACTTTTGTTTTGCCTTCAGCTGACTGATACCTTAAATATATATCTCTGTGCTATCTAGATTCATCAAGTTAACCACTTGAGGATCAAGATACGTAACAATATATATATATATATATATATATATATATATATATATATTTATTTATTTTATATATTTTTTGTTCTGTTTTGCATTTGTTTTAATACACCCCCCCCCCCCCCCCCCGTCCCATTACAGATCAGTTACACATCTAGTCGACTAGCCATGAATAGAAAACGCCCCATCCCGGAGGACCAGCTGGCCTCCGTCCTTGCTACCATCCTCGACATGTCCAGCAGTGAGAGCGAGAGCGAGGACGACATGGGGAGCGTAGCAAGAGGAGTGGATGGATGAGGCGGGTGAGACGGATGATGATGATGATTTGACCCATTTTCCACCGCCCAGGGGGAAGAGGAGGAGGATTCTCACTTCACCACCTCCACCAACTCCACCTCAACAAACTCCAGCTCCACCTCCACCTCCTCCACCAACTCCACAAACTCCACCTCCACCAACTCCACCTCCACCTCCAGTAACTCCACCCGTCGCCCAACATCGCCACGTCTCATCAACACCCGTCCCCCTTCATCGCCACTGCTCATCATCACCCGTCGCCCTACCTCGCCACTTCTCATTAACACCCGTCCCCCTAGCCCGTACATCACTCCACATCACCCCATCTCGCCACTGCTCATCATCACCCGTCGCCCTACCTCGCCACTTCTCATCAACACCCGTCCCCCTAGCCCGTACATCACTCCACATCACCCCCCCTCGCCACGTCTCATCAACACCCGTCCCCCTGGCCCGTACATCACTCCCCATCACCCCGTCTCATCAACACCCGTCCCCCTAACCCGTACATCACTCCGCATCGCCCCACCTCATCCATCCCCACCCGTCCTACCAGCACCCATCCTACCATCAACATCCACTCATGTACTCTCACCACAACCATCAACATCCTCTCATGTCTTCACACCACTACCATTCCCAGACTTCCACACATCATTCTATTCTTTTTCTTCTCCTGCTTCACGACGCACCCTGCATGGCGGTCCCTTGTTACCTCACGTAGAATCACCGGCCAGCAACATTTCAGACAGCCCCCGCATCCTGGCTTCACTCCTGCCGGTGGGTAGTCTGAACACCCCACCATCACATGTCCTGTCTCCTAACGTAGCCTCCCCTCGCTGATCTCATTGGGTAACAGCGGGGGCAGCGAGGCGCGCTACATGGCGTTTGTTCTGCCTGAACATCGCCAAATCATGCACGATGAGATTGCTGCGGCAATCGATGAGGAGCTTCCACAGAGGCTTCCTCCTGCCCCACTTCATCCACCCACAGCACCTTCTCCATCACCCTCATCACATCCACCATCACCCACACGCCCTGACTCCACCACACCACCTTCTCCATCACCCTCATCACATTCACAATCACCCCCACCCCCTTCGTCTTCCACAGAAGACGACCCCCCACCCCCTCCCCCTCCCCGCCGAAAATCTGGGCCCATGAAGGGCCGAGGTGGTAGGCCCAGGGGCCGCAGAGGTTACATACGTCGTTCAGGCGGACGACATGGTGCTCTCCCAGCACATGCACCTCCACGCCCCCCCACCGTGTATGCTGAGGATCACGAGTGGACGTCAGACCCGTTCACACCCAACATTGATCCTTTCACTGGAACCCCTGGCTTGCGGGTTCCAGCACCAGTGACACCACTGCAGTTCTTCCAGCTCTTCTTTACAAGAGAACTGCTCAGGTTCCTGGTGAATGAGACCAACGCATATGCCTTATTCGTTGGTTCTCTCTGGACATCATTCAGTGAGGAGGACATGGCCAAATTCCTTGGCCTGTACTTCCTCATGGGTGTGAACAAACTCCCCACTGTGCGTCACTACTGGTTAAATGATGGAGTCCATAATTACCCAACGTTTCGCATGACCATGCAGGTCACCAAGTTCCAAGCCTTGCTGAGCAATTTCCACATATTCAACAGCAAGGCAGTCATCAAGCAGACCAATGACAGGCTAGTGAAGATCCGCACGGTGATGCGCTACCTGCTTGCTGGCTTCAAGCTTGCCTACGTCCCGGAGAGGAAAGTGTCCATCGACGAAGGCTGCCTTGGGTGGAAGGGTCACCTTTCATTCAAGTGCTACAACCCGAAGCCGAAGAAGTACGCCATCAAGCTGTAAATCCTGGCAGAGTCCACGACTGGTTTCGTGTATGACTTTCAAGTCTACACTGGTATTGGTCAAACTCTCCAGAAAACGGTTGAGGGTTTAACGGAGTCCCTGCAAGGCATGGGTTACAAGTTGTGCATGGACAACATTTACAACTCAGTTGACCTGTGCCACCACATGCTTACACACCACCAGATCTATGTGTGTGGCACCCTGAGGCTTGCACGATAGGCTCCGAAGCGGTTGCGCGACATTGCCCATGCAGCGACACTGGAAGACGATGCAATTGAGGCGATGAACAATGGCACAACCCTAGTGATGCTTTGGAAAGACAAACGTATTGTCAACATGGTGTCCACCTTTCACGACCAGAGCACCATTCCAAAGCAGTTCTTTGTCAAGAAGAAGGTACAAGGCAGGTGGCAGCGGAGTCGCAAGAACATCATGAAACCCGTTTGTGTTGACGACTACAACCGCCACATGGGTGGGGGGGATCATTTCGATCAGATGATCCAGTACTACCCCATCCAGCGAAGGACGGTCAAATGGACGAAGAAGATCGTATTCTACTTCATCCAAATGGCCCTCTTCAATGCCTTCGTACTCTTCAAGAAGTGCAACCCCCGTAGGAAGATGACTATGCTGGCGTTCCAGGAAAGCGTAGTCCGTTCCTTGTTGCACTTCAACCCTGCAGAGTGGCCTTTGTCGGGGAGACGCATCCGGCGTGCACAGGATTTGCCGGAAGGTCAGTACGAGCCATGCACCCGTCTCAGGCGAGGCAGGCGGCGTCGGCAATCCTCCGGAAGCTCAGCTGGGTCGCCCCCACCGGACGACAATCCAGACTCCCCAGCCGCTCCTGCTGATGATCCTGGCACTCCTCCTGGTGCTCCTGCTGCTGGTGGAGGCGTTGGGTGAGCACTCCTTCATGACCCCCCCCCCTTCACCAGGTCCAGATGCTGCTGCTGCTGCTGTTGCCGTCGGGTGAGCACTCGCTGAGAATGCACCCCAGGCGGCACCAGTATCGGACTCGGACAATGCTACTGATGATGAGCAGCAAGTGGATGTCCTACCTTTGAACCCCCCGCACCAGTAGTACCGGGTGCAGCTGTTGCTGCTGGTGGCGCCCGGGAAGCACCCGTCATGGATGCCAACTGGATAAAGGATACAAAGTCCTAAGATCCAAAAGAAAAGGAAGCAACAACAGGAAATAATTTTTTTAGATTTTATTTTTGTTTTGCCTTCAGCTGACTGATACCTTAATATATATATCTGTGCTATCTAGATTCATCAAGTTAACCACTTGAGGATCAAGATACGTAACAGAAGAGTGGCGACCTCACCAGGATTCGTTTCATACAGTTTCACTACTTAAAAATCAAATATTAATCATGGCTCATCTAATTAATGACTAAGATGCTAGAGTTTTCAAAGAATCAGAACCCACAGCCCCTGATATTGACTGTTTGTCAAAATTCGAACTGAAAGTGCTTGCCTCACATCTCCAATTAACTGTCTCAAACATGTCTAAAGTAGAGGTGGCTCAGACCATAAAAACCCGCCTGTTGCCTGTAGAAGGCGGGGAGGGTGACGGAGCAGTTGGTGGGATCCCGAGTAAACCTAGCCAACTTGATGAACAATTGCCACCTGGTTTGACCGGTGATCAATTATTCGAACTAGAACTAGCCAGAATGAAAATAAATGCCGAAGCAAATACCGAACAAGCCAGACTAAATATAGAACTAGCCAGAATAAATGCCAGTGCAACGACCGGACAATGTGAATATCAATATCGTACAGCTCAACTAAATGTCAATACAAATGCTCCCGTAATTGCTCCCCCTCTGGGATTGACTATGACCAGTGTCATTCCACCTTTCACTGAGGATAATGTGCAGGATTTCTTTGTTTTGTTTGAGGAAGTTGCTGGAGGTATGAAGTGGACAAGAGATCAATGGCCATTTATGTTACAAACCGTTTTGACAGGGCAGGCTCGAGCCACGTATTTGTCAGAAGTAGCAGAGGTTAGGCAGGATTATGACAATCTCAAAGAAGCTATCCTAAAAACCTATCAATTGCAGCCTGAGGCTTACAGGCAATCTTTCCGTAAAAACCAGAAGAAAGTAGAAGAAACCCATAAGGTATTTGCCAGGACCATGACTAAAACTTTCAATTATTGGGTCAAGAGTAAGAAAGTCACAAGCTACAACGATCTGAAGGAGTTGGTCCTGTTAAAAAATTTCCTATGGAAAATTGATTCTTCTGTATCCTATCATTTAAAGGGGAAAAAGGTAGATTGTCTTGCCGACGCCGCTGACATGGCTGACACATACGTGCTCAACAACAAATTTTTGTGGAAAGAAGCCCTACGATAATTCTAGTTCTAATTTTAAGTATCCCAATCACAAATCTGACAGACCCAGTCACAAGCCTGTAACGTCTTCCCCAGCTAGCCAAAATAGAATTGTTCCCCCAACTAAAAATGCGACTCAGGGCAATGGTAACAGAGGTGGGGCCCAAATTAATAGTAATGCTCAAAGAGGGAACGTTCCCGTATCCCCTAAAGTATGTACTTTTTGTGGCATGAGAGGCCACCTAGCTTATCAGTGCTGGGCCAAGGAGAAAACGGAGAGATCGGGGCAGACAGTTGCCGCCGTATCTCAAATTCCATATGTGCCTTTAATGCAGGGCTCCCGACAGAAGGAGTACCTAGCACCAAAAGTTCCTTTAATGCAGGACTCCCGACAGAAGGAGTACCTAGCACCAAAAGTTCCTTTAATGCAGGACTCCCGACAGAAGGAGTACCTAGCAGCTAACGTAAATCATCTAGACAGGGGTGTAGTAGCATGTGTGGTGCAACCCACTAGGGTTAAGCCAATAATAATTTCACCATCAGTGCAGGACAGTTACCGTCCCTTTATTTCATCTGGCAACGTGAGATTAAATGGTTGTATGCATGAGGTAAAAATTCTGAGAGACACAGGTTCTACTAGCACCCTCATGGTGAATCCTTACACTGAGTGCCCACCTGGCGAACCAGTTGTAATGAGAGGTGCTGGAGGCCAATTTTATGCACACTTGGTAAAAGGCGAAATTGAATGTGAGTTACTACAGGGTGAGGCCACCATAGCTTTGTGTAGGTCCCAAGATATCCCTGTGCCTGGGGTAACACTCCTTTTGGGGAATGATGTAGCAGGTGAGAAGGTCCGACCAGACCCCATTTTGTCACTTTCCCCTGTTAACGAGCCACTAACCGGTGAGCTCGAAAAGGAGATGCCAACTGTTTTCCCTGTGTGTGCTGTCACACGTTCAATGTCTCAAGTAGCAATTCCCTCAGACAGAAATGTACCGAATGTAAGAGTTGATGAAAGGGATGATGAGAGTGTGAATGACGCTCCAACTGTGCCTGATGATGTGACTGAGGTGGATTTATCTGACACCTTTATGGCTCATCTTGACCCTAACGATGACCATGAAACCCCTCCAAATTGTCCTAGTGGCCTGGTAGAGCTACAGAGAGATGATAGTGAATGCAAGGAGTTGGCTGCCAGGGCCATGAGTGAAGAGGAATGTGAGAAGGAGGGTGGTGAATGTTTCTACCTCAAAGGAGGAGTATTGTGGCGTAGATGGAGACAGCCACACAGACCAATCGATGACGGGGCCTGGGACGTCCATCAAGTAGTAGTCCCCAAGCCTTGTCGTAGAGATATCTTGGAAATGGCACATTGTATACCATTGGCAGGACACCTAGGTGTGAGAAAAACTCTAGACAGAATCAGAGCCCACTTTTACTGGCCAGGAATGCGTGCAGATGTAGTGGAGTTTTTGTAGTGTGTCACACTTGCCAGATGACAGGAAAACCCAATCAGAAGGTGCCTGTACATCCTCTGGTGCCCTTGTCCGTCTTCGAGAATCCTTTTACTCGGGTGGTAGTGGACATTGTAGGCCCATTGCCTAAGACTTCCCAAGGTATCAATTATTTATTAACTATTATGGACATGGCAACTCGCTACCCAGAGGCTATACCCTTAAGGACTACCTCTGCTCCAACTGTCATCAAGGAACTGCTCAAATTCTTCACCAGAATGGGTTTCCCCCATGAGGTGCAAAGTGATCAAGGAACTAATTTTACCTCTAAAAAATTTCAGCAGTCCCTGAAGGAGTTGGGTATCGAGCATGTTAAGTCTAGTACCTACCACCCAGAGAGTCAAGGGGTTCTCGAACGAAATCATCAGACATTAAAGGGAATGTTACATAAGTATTGTACAGAGACCGGAGTTGAGTGGGATAAGGGGGTACCTTTTCTTTTATTTGCTACTCGTGAGGTTCCAACTGAATCCCTGGGTTTTTCCCCTAATGAGCTAGTTTTCGGTCACCAGGTAAGAGGTCCTTTGCAACTATTGCAGGATAGCCTAGTTGGCCAGGAGGGGAACCAAAACCTCCTCAAGTATGTTTCAGATTTCAAAACCCGGCTGAGATCCTCATGTGAGTTTGCAGCTCAAAACTTGACAGTAGCTAAAAGCTCCATGAAGAACTGGTATGACAGAAAAGCCCGTGAGAGGGAGTTTCAGCCCGGTGATGAGGTTTTGGTCCTGCTCCCCCTTTTTGGCCAACCTTTATCTGCCAAGTTCAGGGGCCCATATAAGATCATTCGGAGGGTGAGCATTACCGATTATCTAGTAACTACCCCAGACAGGAGAAAGTCCACGCAAGTATTCCATATAAATATGTTGAAACCCTACCATAGGTCCCCTAATTCCTCTCCTCCAGATTCTCCCACTGTGGCAGTGAATGTCATGACCTGTGGGCAGCCTGGTGCGGACGAAGTCTTCAGTTCTCTTACTGACCCGCAACAGACTGTTCCAGAGCCTGAAGGTATCCATGCAGACTTTAACTTGTCATGTAGCCTATCCAACTTTCAGTATAATTCAGTAGCTTGGGGAGAATTACCATCTAAACTATGTCATCTTCCCTCTGATCAAGCGAACCAACTAATCTCTGTTTTATCTCAGTCTCCCAGTGTGTTCCGGGATACTCCAGGGCTCGCTTCTTTGGCCGTGCACGACATCGACGTAGGGGATGCAACTCCCATTAAACTATCCCCCTACTGTGTCTCGCCACAACGCAGGAGTATACTGCAGGTCGAGCTTGATTTCATGTTTTCAAACCAGCTGATCACAAGGGCCTTAAGCCAGTGGAGTAGTCCGGTCATACTTGTGCCAAAGCCAGACGGGAGCCATAGGTTATGTATTATGGACTATAGGCAAGTTAATTTCTGTCACAAAGAACGATACCTACCCACTGCCACGGATCAAAGATTACATTTGCCAGGTTGGCCTCATACAGCAGTAAGTTTAATTTAATGAGAGGATTTTGGCAATTAGCTCTCCCTTGTAGCGAGGTAAATATCATCTTTTAGTAGTGCACTTTCAAGCCTTCAGCTGTGAGATGCCTTGCAGTTCGAATAACGCTCCAGCTATGTTCCGGCTATGTTCTGATGTGGTACCTGGAGACGTTGCCTACTTTGGGTGATATCCTTATTATATCTTCATTCTAATCTTGCTGTTGCCAATCTGGTGGTGAATCTATTTATGTATTATGTTTAATATTATGTACTATACTCCTTAAACTCTTTTCTAGGGGGGAGGTCTGACATACGGAGCCCTGTATGTTAATTTAAGAGTTATAATTAAGAGTTGAAGGAGTGCCAAACTACCCAGGCGGCGAAGCAGACCAGCGAGCGAACTAGCGAGGGGGAAACCAGCTCGTCCGCATACCAGCAAACAAGCCTTCATACCTGCGTGTGTCATAGGGGACCCTGCAAACTACTTCGATGACCCGACGCTATGACGTATGATCGACGCCAGGAGACCCCATTGGACCACGCACCTGCTACGCAATTCGAGGAGCTGTGATAGGGGCGCGCACCATCATTCGCCTCCTGATTCGTTCCTACACCATCATTGTTTAGTATATAAGACCCGAGTAGTGGGCATTCAAATCAGTCTCATTTGGAGTTGGGGAAGGTGAACTTGCAGCTGGAGGAAGATGGGGTGAAGTATTATAATGGGATTGTGACAGTCAGATTATATAAGTGTGTGTTAAGTGTGTTCGGTGTAAACACTTATGTTATGTTGGTTAGTGAGATATGTGATTGGGAATTAACGTTAACGCTACTATTATGTACTTAACTATTTGATTGGGAATTAACGTTAACGCTACTATTATGTACTTAACTATTTTAGTTGACTGACTTGTGGACTAAAGCAACTCTTTAAGTAGTTGGGTTATGATGAAAGTAATACTATTGTTTTATATTAATACTTACGAGTTCTTTCATTTTCTTTTAATTAAGCTTACATTGCTTAACGGTGCTTAGTACGGTGTTACTATTGTCTCATATTAGCAATATTGCCTTAGACTAACATGGCTGTTTTAATGTTTCTTCTAGTGATTTCCTAAGCTGAAGAAAATTCTTTTAGCTTCAAAATATTATTTTGCTTTTCATATTATTTGAGTGAGACCTGAATCGAATCTATGAAGCGATCCTGTAACTTAATTTACTCATAATCAAACCTCAATGTTACGTGGTTAAGAAATACATTTAACTAATTATTAAATATATATCTAACTTTTTATGTGACTTTGATATTAATCCTGATGATAATAATAATATAATACTATTAACGTAAGACAAGAACCAAGAATAATAACTACATTAAATATAAATAAAGGACATATAAGAAAACTATCTATTCATTTCAAAAAAGGTAAGAGACAGAAATATTCTTACTTTAATATTTATCTTTCAAGACTTTTTATAGAATTAATAGTCCTTCTTTAGATATACTTATTCGGTTCATAACCATAGCCTACTAAGCTTCGGTTAAATAATAATTCTTTATAAATACTACATGACTTTAATTAGTTTCAGTATTTTTTCATAATTAAAGAGTATCAGTCAATAAAGGATACAAAGTCCTAAGATCCAAAAGAAAAGGAAGCAACAACAGGAAATAATTTTATTAGAGTTTACTTTTGTTTTGCCTTCAGCTGACTGATACCTTAAATATATATCTCTGTGCTATCTAGATTCATCAAGTTAACCACTTGAGGATCAAGATACGTAACAATATATATATATATATATATATATATATATATATATATTATATATTTATTTATTTTATATATTTTTTGTTCTGTTTTGCATTTGTTTTAATACACCCCCCCCCCCGTCCCATTACAGATCAGTTACACATCTAGTCGACTAGCCATGAATAGAAAACGCCCCATCCCGGAGGACCAGCTGGCCTCCGTCCTTGCTACCATCCTCGACATGTCCAGCAGTGAGAGCGAGAGCGAGGACGACATGGGGAGCGTAGCAAGAGGAGTGGATGGATGAGGCGGGTGAGACGGATGATGATGATGATTTGACCCATTTTCCACCGCCCAGGGGGAAGAGGAGGAGGATTCTCACTTCACCACCTCCACCAACTCCACCTCAACAAACTCCAGCTCCACCTCCACCTCCTCCACAAACTCCACCTCCACCAACTCCACCTCCACCTCCAGTAACTCCACCCGTCGCCCAACATCGCCACGTCTCATCAACACCCGTCCCCCTTCATCGCCACTGCTCATCATCACCCGTCGCCCTACCTCGCCACTTCTCATTAACACCCGTCCCCCTAGCCCGTACATCACTCCACATCACCCCATCTCGCCACTGCTCATCATCACCCGTCGCCCTACCTCGCCACTTCTCATCAACACCCGTCCCCCTAGCCCGTACATCACTCCACATCACCCCACCTCGCCACGTCTCATCAACACCCGTCCCCCTGGCCCGTACATCACTCCCCATCACCCATCACCCCGTCTCATCAACACCCGTCCCCCTAACCCGTACATCACTCCGCATCGCCCCACCTCATCCATCCCCACCCGTCCTACCAGCACCCATCCTACCATCAACATCCACTCATGTACTCTCACCACAACCATCAACATCCTCTCATGTCTTCACACCACTACCATTCCCAGACTTCCACACATCATTCTATTCTTTTTCTTCTCCTGCTTCACGACGCACCCTGCATGGCGGTCCCTTGTTACCTCACGTAGAATCACCGGCCAGCAACATTTCAGACAGCCCCCGCATCCTGGCTTCACTCCTGCCGGTGGGTAGTCTGAACACCCCACCATCACATGTCCTGTCTCCTAACGTAGCCTCCCCCTCGCTGATCTCATTGGGTAACAGCGGGGGCAGCGAGGCGCGCTACATGGCGTTTGTTCTGCCTGAACATCGCCAAATCATGCACGATGAGATTGCTGCGGCAATCGATGAGGAGCTTCCACAGAGGCTTCCTCCTGCCCCACTTCATCCACCCACAGCACCTTCTCCATCACCCTCATCACATCCACCATCACCCACACGCCCTGACTCCACCACACCACCTTCTCCATCACCCTCATCACATTCACAATCACCCCCACCCCCTTCGTCTTCCACAGAAGACGACCCCCCAACCCCCTCCCCCTCCCCGCCGAAAATCTGGGCCCATGAAGGGCCGAGGTGGTAGGCCCAGGGGCCGCAGAGGTTACATACGTCGTTCAGGCGGACGACATGGTGCTCTCCCAGCACATGCACCTCCACGCCCCCCCACCGTGTATGCTGAGGATCACGAGTGGACGTCAGACCCGTTCACACCCAACATTGATCCTTTCACTGGAACCCCTGGCTTGCGGGTTCCAGCACCAGTGACACCACTGCAGTTCTTCCAGCTCTTCTTTACAAGAGAACTGCTCAGGTTCCTGGTGAATGAGACCAACGCATATGCCTTATTCGTTGGTTCTCTCTGGACATCATTCAGTGAGGAGGACATGGCCAAATTCCTTGGCCTGTACTTCCTCATGGGTGTGAACAAACTCCCCACTGTGCGTCACTACTGGTTAAATGATGGAGTCCATAATTACCCAACGTTTCGCATGACCATGCAGGTCACCAAGTTCCAAGCCTTGCTGAGCAATTTCCACATATTCAACAGCAAGGCAGTCATCAAGCAGACCAATGACAGGCTAGTGAAGATCCGCACGGTGATGCGCTACCTGCTTGCTGGCTTCAAGCTTGCCTACGTCCCGGAGAGGAAAGTGTCCATCGACGAAGGCTGCCTTGGGTGGAAGGGTCACCTTTCATTCAAGTGCTACAACCCGAAGCCGAAGAAGTACGCCATCAAGCTGTAAATCCTGGCAGAGTCCACGACTGGTTTCGTGTATGACTTTCAAGTCTACACTGGTATTGGTCAAACTCTCCAGAAAACGGTTGAGGGTTTAACGGAGTCCCTGCAAGGCATGGGTTACAAGTTGTGCATGGACAACATTTACAACTCAGTTGACCTGTGCCACCACATGCTTACACACCACCAGATCTATGTGTGTGGCACCCTGAGGCTTGCACGATAGGCTCCGAAGCGGTTGCGCGACATTGCCCATGCAGCGACACTGGAAGACGATGCAATTGAGGCGATGAACAATGGCACAACCCTAGTGATGCTTTGGAAAGACAAACGTATTGTCAACATGGTGTCCACCTTTCACGACCAGAGCACCATTCCAAAGCAGTTCTTTGTCAAGAAGAAGGTACAAGGCAGGTGGCAGCGGAGTCGCAAGAACATCATGAAACCCGTTTGTGTTGACGACTACAACCGCCACATGGGTGGGGTGGATCATTTCGATCAGATGATCCAGTACTACCCCATCCAGCGAAGGACGGTCAAATGGACGAAGAAGATCGTATTCTACTTCATCCAAATGGCCCTCTTCAATGCCTTCGTACTCTTCAAGAAGTGCAACCCCCGTAGGAAGATGACTATGCTGGCGTTCCAGGAAAGCGTAGTCCGTTCCTTGTTGCACTTCAACCCTGCAGAGTGGCCTTTGTCGGGGAGACGCATCCGGCGTGCACAGGATTTGCCGGAAGGTCAGTACGAGCCATGCACCCGTCTCAGGCGAGGCAGGCGGCGTCGGCAATCCTCCGGAAGCTCAGCTGGGTCGCCCCCACCGGACGACAATCCAGACTCCCCAGCCGCTCCTGCTGATGATCCTGGCACTCCTCCTGGTGCTCCTGCTGCTGGTGGAGGCGTTGGGTGAGCACTCCTTCATGACCCCCCCCCCCTCACCAGGTCCAGATGCTGCTGCTGCTGTTGCCGTCGGGTGAGCACTCGCTGAGAATGCACCCCAGGCGGCACCAGTATCGGACTCGGACAATGCTACTGATGATGAGCAGCAAGTGGATGTCCTACCACTTGAACCCCCCGCACCAGTAGTACCGGGTGCAGCTGCTGCTGCTGGTGGCGCTCGGGAAGCACCCGTCATGGATGCCAACTGGGTTCCACTAGTAATGGACGTTAAAGCTAGGGCTCAGGCACCAAGAGGCCATCGGAGAGGTCCTCTTCGAGGAAGGGGTTCCAAGCCACGTCCTGTTGTACTGGACCATGACCGGTACAACAGGAACTTGGAACACGTTCTCGAGACGATCCCCGACGGAAAGCGAAGGCGGTGCCGTGTGTGTTACATGAGCCAAATTCGCAAGGACACGACCTTTTGATGCAAGTACTGCCGCATTTGCCTCTGCATCGATGTCAATGGTTGCTTCAACAAGTACCATCAACTCGATGCAGATGTCCTATAGCCAGGATCTTTGCACGATTCATTCATTCATTTATGCATTCTCCTATTCACCTTCATTATTCCTTTCCAATCACTATCACCCATTCATTCATTCAGTCTTTATGCATTTTTCCATTCACCTTCATCACCCTTTCATTCATTCATTCAATCATTCAATAATTCATTCATTCATTCAATCATCACTTCAGAGGTCCGGGGCCCACCTTCATTCACCCACCTTCATTCACCCATCATCATCATCATCATAAAAAAAAAAAAAAAAAATCTAGTACAATTTGCACTACAGTGGATGTAGGCCTCCTGGGGAAACCACTCTAAAACAATAACGAGTCCAGTGCAGTACCTCTTTGGGTGGCTTGGAAATTTGCACATATTTCTCTGGTTTGACACCATATATATATATATATATATATATATATATATATATATATATATATATATATATATATATATATATATATATATATATATATATATAGATACACATATACACACATTGATTTACCATTATTTATATTTATTTTGACACCTTGTTATATATATATATATATACAATATATATATATATATATATATATATATATATACTACATATATATATATATTATATATATATATATATATATATATATATATATATATATATATAATATATATATATATATATATATATATATATTACTTTATTTTATTTACGTGTACAATAGAATTATTTCTGAATTTATTACCTGAAGATTTCCTGGCTTTCTTATTTTGTTTTTTCAGTGTCAACCCAGGAGCCATTTCCCTTCTCGTTGGAAAGGGTGTATATTGTGGCAAAGATATACAACTGTATAAACATTCTCATATATTTTCATAACAATAACAATGCATGGACACAATTGCGCATAGCTCACGAACCAATTACTCTATATTATTTTTGTTTTCACCATTGGAAAGAGCACAATTTTCCGATTCCGGTGATATATACAGTTATATACGTATCCGACCAAATAACGCAACCACGAGGTGGAGAACAGCTCGGAACCCGGCTAGCATCGCCGGAACAGAGATGGGTGAAGCGTAAATATTCGCATTTTGGCTCTTCATTTCAAATATTTATAGTGCAAAAAGTATTTGTCCTAGGAACTTCTAGTTTGTTTTATACTCATCGGCATTATTTGCCGTATTCATTCAGCCTATATTTAAAACCATATACTTCGTAGCAACGAAATAAATCGAAAATGTTATAAACCATATCAATCAAAATAATATATATTTTTTTCGGTCACTGCATGGAAACAATTGTGCATAGCTCGCAAACCAATTAGGCTATATTATTTTTGTTTTCACCATTGGAAAGAGCACAATTTTCCGATTCCGGTGATATATACAGTTATATACGTATCCGACCAAATAACGCAACCACGAGGTGGGGAACAGCTTGGAACCCGGCTAGCATCGCTGGAACAGAGATGGGTGAAGCGTAAATATTCGCATTTTGGCTCTTCATTTCAAATATTCATAGCGCAAAACGTATTTGTCCTAGGAACTTTTAGTTTGTTTTATACTCATCAGCATTATTTGCCGTATTCATACAGCCTAAATTTAAAACCATGCACTTCGTAGCAACGAAATAAATCGAAAATGTTATAAACCATATAAATCAAAATCATAGTTTTATTTTCGGTCACTGCTTGAGAACTATTGAAGATAAACAATTTCAGTTTTCAGATTTGGAAAGAGGAGAAAAAATACTATTATTTGAGCGAAACAAATATATGGTCATCACTCACAATTTAGAGATAAGACGGTGTGAAGACAATTGCATGGGAAATCATTGTATTCCGGACTCATTTACACTTTCATATTTCGATTTATTTAAAAAAAAAAAAAAATTTTATCATGTACTATAAATATTCCTCTTTCCATTGACATATGATACATCACAATAAACAGCATTCTGGTGGATGGAAATCGAGAAAAATGTAAGGCTTCGACAACACTCATGAGCCAAATTCAAGACCCAAAATACATGTCAAGAGCCTCCTCGGACTTTCTGGAACATAATATGTCTGAAGGAGTTAAGGGGGGATGGTAATTTTTTGGGTAGATTGTTTTCAAATATATATATATATATATATATATGTATATATATATATATATATATATACATATTGTAACATCCGTACCGACAGGATGTCATGTGATCAGACCAACCTGTTGAACGTGACTTTACAATTACTACCTCGTGGCAACAACTCAACCCGCTTACGTGACGAGATACAGAAAGAGAAAGAGAGAGAGAGGGGGAGAGCGGCCTGGCTACTTCCTGCATTCCTCGCTTTCCCGCCAAAGCTTGCGTGAGAGGGGCGGGGCACCTGTGACGTAGTGAGCTTCTAACACCTGGATTGACTACACCACACCTGCTTCTCACCTGTAATTGGTCAACGTGTTTCCTGACTTCTGACTAGTTCCGGCACCAGTTTCCTGCCTTCTGATTGGATTAGCTTGGTCCGAGAAATGATATATAAGCAGGAGATTTGATAGTTAAAACTAGTACTTTCTTAGCTGGGGAATCCAGCAGAGTGGTGGGGAGACGAGACAGACTTCAAAGGCTTGTATATTATTATGTGTTAACCCGGGAGCTGCGGGGAGACTCATAAGAGTTCCCCCGGCGCACTGCGGGGAGACTCTTATGAGTGAGTGAAAAAAAAAATCAACTTTTGACATCGAAAAAAAAAATATATATATTTTTATTTTTTTATTTTATTTTTTGTTTTGGCCCCTGGGCCATGCAAAATCTCAGTCCTCTACCTCCCCTCCTTCCCCACTTTCCTCCTCTCCTTCAGTTATCACCTATTTTCCCTGTTATTCCCTTATTCTGAGGTATATTTTCGTGCTAACATTAGCGAGTTGCAAGCAGGGTGTTGTCATCACTGATGGCAAGAGAGAGAGAGTATCGATCGACTGTGTCTCAGTGGCCTTGGGGGAAATTGGCGGGAAAGCAGATTGCCTCACCCATACATTATACAACTCGCGGGCTATATCTCTGATTTTGACCATCCAAACGCTGTTTTCACTCGTTTTATTGCTGTTTCAGGTTAATACCTTTATAATCAACCCATAATAGGCGCATATGGATAAGTATTAATGCTATTAATGGCACAATGAATATTTTAGTGACGGAAACACCTCAAATACGTCAGCACAGGGGGACGTTTCCAATTACCCCCATGCGCACTTCAGAGGTTAAGTTGTGTCCCATAGTGACCTCTTACTCGTTAGTTAGGGATTATTTGTGACTATTAAGGTATGTCGAAAACATACACTCATTTGATTTAAGATTTTATGATTGGAGAAATCATATACTGTAGGTTGGATTGAAGAATCATATAATGTTTAATTTAATTGGAGAGATCTATATTTTGAATTACTGTTTAATTTTGGTGATTAGAATTAATGTTTGATTCAGAGATGATTTGTGATTGAATATTCTACTTTACTTATTAACAATTAACTAACTTGATGTAAAGCTATTGTCATTCATAATTAATGATTAAGCCTTGTATAAGTTAAATACTTACCTGACTATTATTCGGAATAGGCATTGTAAAGGCTTAAGCCTACTAAACTTTACTTTGTACTTTAGTGAAATCAGAACGTATGCAAAACAATCCTGAAACTCTATCATAACTTTCATTGCTTATTATTTTGATTAATTGTAAAATACCTTATTTACGTTTATAAATATAATTCCATTTTATATGTGACTTTGTAATATTTCCTTACCAATTTTATTTAGTCAAATGTCTTTCAGTAAAAAGAATAAATAAGATAAAATACTAAAGGAGAATAATAATGAACTAAGAATAACGAGGTAACATAGAAAGGATATAACAATCTTTAAAGGGTTAACAAATTTATATAAATTATAAAAAGATCTTAATACCTTACTGATAATCCAGATTAATTGAGATATTCTGGTGACTTAAAACCCTTGCTTACATATTGAACTTTTAGTATTCGTAATAAATAGCCTATTTCATATTAAACATTCAATGTAACTTTAAATAGTTTACTGATTAAATATAATTGAAGTGTATCAGAGTATAAAGGATAACTGTCCCAACAACTGAGGGAAAGCAAGTGACAACAGAACTAACTTTAATATTTTACGTTCTTTTGGCCTTCAGCTGTTTTGCTACACTTTCATATTAACTGTTCTGTCTTTATTTATTTAGTTAACCACTTCTAAATCAAGATGCGTAACAATATATACTGTATATATATAATTTTATATATTTAGTTATATCCCGAGACCTCCGTCCATTAAATCCCCCTTCTAGATTCATTTGTACATTTTTCTGTAGAAAAATGTCCTGGCCAAAGGCCATTTCTACCAAAATTACAGGCTCACTATCGTTCGCCAGGAAAACAATTGACACCTAAATAACACGAAAGGTCTTAATATTGACAAAAAATGGGGTGAAAGGTCTTACAATCGACAAACTAATGGGGCAAACATCTTAATATCTGAAAACTAATGGGGCTAAACATGAGAGAGAAGGGGGACCAGAAAAACACCCCACCTCTCCTTAGGCGACTACCTCCCCCTTACCACCTGTGGAACGGGTATTTTGGCCTGAAACTACCTCCATTCCCAGCTTATTTTCAAGCATATGGAAGAGCTAGAGCATAATGCAATTATATATCCGTGAAAGTAAATTAATAGAGCTTTCCAATGGCATCTGAATAATCTCTGTACGACATCTGGTTGTCTTGCAATGATCTTAGGTGTAACGCTGCTGTGTGCTAGGGAAGTCTCTCTCACGGTTCAGTATGAGCCCAGATTCCGTGAGCTCCGGATAAGGCTCCCCCGCGCTGCCTGCAACAGCTTACCTCGCTCCCAGGCCCCATAAAATCCAATCAGGTGACGGGCGCCATCGGGAAGCGGTTAATGCTGCAGACGTCAACCAACCCTACTACTGACCGTTCGATCCCCCAGGCTGGAGATGATGCAGTGGAGGTGAGCGGGAGCCCCCACCTTCACTAGGACATGGGGGGGCGAAGACTCCAACATGGGCTGCGGCTTCTTGGGGACTACTGACACAGGAGAACTGGAGGGCGGCGTCTCCAAACTAGAACCTGGAATGGAGATATAATAAATACGTTAATAATAATACTGATACTAATAATAATACTAATAACTTATCACATGCCCCTGCTCGATTGGTGTCTGCGATATCCCCAACTCTCAATACCTTCAGCTGACCTGACCACTTGGGAACCACTGGTCTAGCTGAAGTTCTAAAGGCTCTCCTAAATGTGCCAGTGTGATATATTTAAGGCCCAGGTCCAATTGGTGGTCTTTGTGTGAGGGAGACAGGCGAGAGAGTTACATGTTTGGTCGATGTTGTCATTCATATCTTAGTTTTTTAGTTCCCTCCCTAGATCTGAATCAAGCTTAAAATTACACTCCCTTGTCCCCCTTTCAAGATAAATGTGTACATTTTTGGATAGAAAAATGTTCCGGCCGAAGGCCGGTTCCTCCTAAAATACAGGCTCACTATTGCTCGCCAGGAAAAAATAGACACCTAATTGGGTCGAAAGTTTATAAATTGACAGAAATGGGGCGAAAGTACTTAAATTTGCCAAACTATTGGACCAAACGGCCCATAATCTAAAGGCTGATGGAACTGAACATGAGAGAGAAGAGGTTAAGGCCCCGGTCCAATTGATCGACTTTGTGTGAGGGGGAGACAGCTAGCGAGAGTTGCACTGATGAAACTCGGGCCTCCTCACCACAACGCCCCCCCCCCCCCCCCTCCAACCACCAACACCACCACCGCCACCCCCTCACAGACAATGAATGAACTGCGACAACCAGCGAGTTTTGGGCAATAAGAAACTTCAAGATGTAAGGGAGGATGGTCGTATTTATTTCCTCATTTATTTATCTTTTCATTATTCACAGAGTCTTCATATTGACAATGAAATGGGGTGAACATCATACAATCTGAAAACTAATAGGGCTAAACATAAGAAAGAAGGGGGTCCAGAAAAACGACCCACCTGCCCTTAAGTAAAAGTGCATTTTGAATATATACATATACTGTATGCATGTAATCATAGAGAAGCAACATAATCACGGACATGAGAATTTGGAATTTTCATATAGTGTATATCATATAGTATTATATCATATTCATCCATAAATTATTTTCAATCACGCTTGATGAACTCGAGTATTAAAAATAGTTTAACACCTTACGAGCGGCCTATGCGGTTTATTTATGTGTACCGCACAGCGGGGTGTTTTTAGCCAAAATAGGGCTGTTTACGTGATCATTTTCATGCCTAAATAAGACCCAGAACGTAAAACAAGTACCTATCCCTGAAAGGGCATAAACAGAGCTTTCGAATGACACCATAACGATCCTTGTATGATGGATAGTTTTCTTGCAATAACCGTGCAACGCGAGTGCAAAAAGCAGGTAATTCGGTACTTTCAGTACATAATTGAGTATGTAGCGAGTGAGAGAGGGAGGAGGGAGCTGAGATTTGTGTCAGTAGGTTCGCCGCGGTGGTCTGGAGCAGTCATACGCTCGCTAGTCTCCTGCCACCACTTGTCTCTCTCTCTCAGCCACATTACGTGCTGAAATTGCCACTCGACCTATGTCGAGCGCCGCCACATAGTCCAGCTTTATTTAACTCGACTTATGTTGCTCGCCGCTAATTAAGGATCCTGCTTTCCTCGGATTTAGAAACAGGGAGATTTAAGATACCAAATTATAGCTGCAATTGCTATTGGCGTAGATTATTGATTTGATTATAACATGTGGAGAATGAACAGAGCGAGTTCTTTGATCTGAATGTTGGGTAAAAGCAAGGGTGTGTGATGTGCCCATGGTTGTTCAGTTCAATATACATATGAATGGAGTTGTTAAAGCAAGGGTGTGTGATGTGCCCATGGTTGTTCAGTTCAATATACATATGAATGAAGTTGTTAACCCGTTGAGACCCAGCGTCGCACGTGTTGCGTCGGCAGTCTTTGATCACCAACTCCCAGCGACGCATCACGTGCGTCCGACATATAAAAAACATTTACGTGGCTCGTAAGGTAGGAAATGGCGGGAGAATAGGAGGGGGCGGTACCGTAGTGTGTGGGGGAGCCGGGCCAGTAGGTGTGAGCGGGCCGAGACAGCCGCGCGGCTGGTGGTGGTGGGCTTAGTGGGGATAGTTTACACCCCTAGTTTACCGCCACTTTGAACCTTCATTACTCCGGTCGTATGGGAGCTAGAGGCTTGAGATTTATGTGAGATACTCCTTAGGATGTATGCCGTACAATGCCCTACTCAGTTTTTACCCTAGTGCTCCCGGGCGGGTGGTCATGCGGGGGAGACGAACTATTGAAACCCCCCCCCCCCGCCCCCCAAATGACCGAAATGAGTTTTTTTTTATTTGTGTGTTCATTTCTCACCATTCTCTTCCATTTTGGCTCAACAAATTTTTTTGAAGCTCCCCCCCCCCAACCCCCCACCGGCCCCCCCCCCCCCAAAAAAAATGTCAGAGGTGATTTTTTTTTGTTTTTTTTTCATTTCTCATCCTTGTCTTCCATTTTAGCAAACAAAAAAAATAAGTGAAAATGGCTTGGGACTGTGGTGAACAAAATATTATAACTAGCCGGGGCTCAACGGGTTAAAAGCAAGGGTGTGTGATGTGCCCATGGTTGTTCAGTTCAATATACATATGAATGGAGTTGTTAAAGCAAGGGTGTGTGATGTGCCCATGGTTGTTTAGTTCAATATACATATGAATGGAGTTGTTAAAGCAAGGGTGTGTGATGTGCCCATGGTTGTTCAGTTCAATATACATATGAATGGAGTTGTTAAAGCAAGGGTGTGTGATGTGCCCATGGTTGTTCAGTCCAATATACATATGAATGGAGTTGTTAAAAGCAAGGGTGTGTGATGTGCCCATGGTTGTTCAGTTCAATATACATATGAATGGAGTTGTTAAAGCAAGGGTGTGTGATGTGCCCATGGTTGTTCAGTTCAATATACATATGAATGGAGTTGTTAAAGCAAGGGTGTGTGATTTGCCCATGGTTGTTCAGTTCAATATACATATGAATGGAGTTGTTAAAGCAAGGGTGTGTGATGTGCCCATGGTTGTTCAGTTCAATATACATATGAATGAAGTTGTTAAAAGCAAGGGTGTGTGATGTGCCCATGGTTGTTCAGTTCAATATACATATGAATGGAGTTGTTAAAGCAAGGGTGTGTGATGTGCCCATGGTTGTTCAGTTCAATATACATATGAATGGAGTTGTTAAAGCAAGGGTGTGTG
Organism: Paralithodes platypus; assembly: GCA_032716605.1. Taxonomy (NCBI): domain Eukaryota; kingdom Metazoa; phylum Arthropoda; class Malacostraca; order Decapoda; family Lithodidae; genus Paralithodes; species Paralithodes platypus. Next base: position 21,462,255 of record CM064576.1, on the reverse strand, counting down.
ATGTGCCCATGGTTGTTCAGTTCAATATACATATGAATGGAGTTGTTAAAGCAAGGGTGTGTGATGTGCCCATGGTTGTTCAGTCCAATATACATATGAATGGAGTTGTTAAAAGCAAGGGTGTGTGATGTGCCCATGGTTGTTCAGTTCAATATATATATGAATGGAGTTGTTAAAGCAAGGGTGTGTGATGTGCCCATGGTTGTTCAGTTCAATATACATATGAATGGAGTTGTTAAAGCAAGGGTGTGTGATGTGCCCATGGTTGTTCAGTTCAATATACATATGAATAGAGTTGTTAAAGCAAGGGTGTGTGATGTGGCCATGGTTGTTCAGTTCAATATACATATGAATGAAGTTGTTAAAAGCAAGGGTGTGTGATGTGCCCATGGTTGTTCAGTTCAATATACATATGAATGAAGTTGTTAAAAGCAAGGGTATGTGATGTGCCCATGGTTGTTCAGTTCAATATACATATGAATGGAGTTGTTAAAGCAAGGGTGTGTGATGTGCCCATGGTTGTTCAGTTCAATATACATATGAATGAAGTTGTTAAAAGCAAGGGTGTGTGATGTGCCCATGGTTGTTCAGTTCAATATACATATGAATGGAGTTGTTAAAGCAAGGGTGTGTGATGTGCCCATGGTTGTTCAGTTCAATATACATATGAATGGAGTTGTTAAAGCAAGGGTGTGTGATGTGCCCATGGTTGTTCAGTTCAATATACATATGAATGGAGTTGTTAAAGCAAGGGTGTGTGATGTGCCCATGGTTGTTCAGTTCAATATACATATGAATGGAGTTGTTAAAGCAAGGGTGTGTGATGTGCCCATGGTTGTTCAGTTCAATATACATATGAATGGAGTTGTTAAAGCAAGGGTGTGTGATGTGCCCATGGTTGTTCAGTTCAATATACATATGAATGAAGTTGTTAAAAGCAAGGGTGTGTGATGTGCCCATGGTTGTTCAGTTCAATATACATATGAATGGAGTTGTTAAAGAAAATATACAAGGAAGAGCAGTGGATATTGGTGTACCGCTGATAAGGGAGGGAAACGAGTGGAAGTTGCCTGTACTGCTTTTTTCTGATGATACAGTTCTGATGAGCGATAGAAAAGGGGATCTGGTAAATATGTTTGGAACAGTGTGTGAAAAACGGAATCTGAAGGTAAATGCGGAGAAGAGCAAGGTTATGGTTTTTGAAAGAGGTGCAGCCATAGAGTGAGGTGAAGTTCAACGGTCAGGCTAAGAAGAATGCCAGCTCATTTAAGTATTTGGGCAGTGTGTTGAATAAAGATGGGAGTATGGATGAAGAAGTGCGGGAGATGGTGCAACAGGGGAAGAGAGTTGTAGGAACGCTGAAAGCAGTGGCAAGAAATAGGGTGGTCATTATGGAAGTATAGAAGTCCTTACATGACAGTGTGGTAATCCCGACACTGACTTACGGAAGCGAAGCATGGACGTTGTTGGAGAAACACAAACCAAGAGTAAGAGGGGTGGAAATTAGTTACTTGAGTAGTGCGTGAGGAGTTACATGTAAGGATTGACAGACAAATGAGGAAGTATGAGAGTGGTGTGGTGTGGATGCAGATGTGCTGGGAACACCTTGAGATGGTTCTGCCATGTGGAACGTATGGGAAGCGAGAGAATGACTTAACCCATGAAGTGCGATAGGCCTCACGGAAGGCTTACCATAGGGAACGCGATAGGTCTCACGGAAGCAAGACCATAAAAAAGCCTTCCAAAACATCCCAGGGGCTATTAAAACAAAGGAATTTGTCTCTAGGTGAGATAATTCCCCTCTAGTAGTCATCCATGTGTTTCTCACCCCCCCCCCCTTCCCCTCCTTCCCCACCTTATTCCCTTCTCCCCCCCCCCCTCCTCAATTATCACCTATTTTTCCTCTTATTTTCAACATTTATCGGTTATTTTTCTCTCCCGCGATAATGTAGCACAAGTGGGTTGCATAAAAGATCGTTATATAAGACCCAGACACTGCCGGCTCGCCACAGTTACCTCACAGACAGCGAGAGGGGAGGGTTGTGTGTGGCTCACTCTCGCCTGAGATTATGACCGGATGGCCAATAGGCCTATCTACGTTTTTCACCACCCAAATACTTTTCCAACTTATTTTAGCACTCTTGAAGGTTCATATATACATCATATAATTATGTAAAATAAAAGCATATTGAAAACAAATACTGCTCTATATCATAAATATAACAAATTCTGTCAGAATCCAAGGCTAGAAATTAACAAATAAGTACCCTTGCCCCTAGGGTATTTTCACGTTTAATAGGTTAAGAGAGTGTACGAGATTGAGGTGGAAAGACAGAGAGGGCAAGGTAGACCGAGGAAAAGGTGGAAGGATGGAGTTAACCCGTACAGCCCCAGCGACGCGTCTGACGCGTCGGCGATGTATGTAACGCACAGCCCCAGAGACGCGTCTGGCGCGTCACCCTAATTGCGCCGACCGTAACTTCAGGTGTAGCCACTCAAGAGGGCTCAGATTTGTATGGGAACTGTGTACGTATCCCACGCAACCGTGCCGATGGTTGAAAACTCTCAAAGTCCACGTGCGTGCGCGTGAGCGTGCAATAACCTGTTTTTTTGGGGTAATTGCCTTCAATTTTTTACTCTTGTAAAATACGTTTTCGGGGGCTCTGTAGGACCATTCTTTAAGCTTTTTGAGCGGTTTTTCGTGGTTTTTCCTTCATTCCTAACCCATTCGCTATTGTTTCTGGAATAAAAAAAATTTTTGAAAACCGGCCGGGTTCTGGTGAACAAACATTACAAAACTAGCCGGGGCTCCACGGGTTAAGAAGTACATGAGCAAAGGCAGTGCTGGATGGGAGGAGGGGTGTCGACTGACTGGGGACAGGGGTACATAGGGGCGTTTCGTTCGTGGCCACCCCTTCGGGAACACGGCGTCTGGCAATAGATAGATAGATAGATAGTAATAATAAGACGCTCAGAGCATTGCGTCCCAGAACTGTGGTGGCTGAAATGTAATATGTGTTAACGATGGTAATGTTACGACGTTGCTCCTACTGGTTTAACAATGGTTCATTATGGTGAACACAGATAGTCAGTAATCTCTCTCTCTCTCTATCTATCTATCTCTCACTCTCACTGTCACTCTCTCTCTCTCTCTCTCTCACTCTCTCTCTGAAATATTATGGTGAATGCAGATAATCAGTAATATTTATCATAAAAAATTAATTATGTATTATCTTCTTACCCTGAAGATGTCTTGAGAGAATAGACGAAAGCTTGGTGTTCCAATGTTTAATTTTTTCCTGCGAGTTTTACTACATAATTTGATCACACGTATTTGTGATTTATTCTCCATATCTTAGGTTAATTCTAAGGGGAAATGTGTATTTGTCTGTTAATGTATTTATTGATTTTCGTTAATTTTCTCCCAAGACCTCCAACAAGCTTAAAGGGAGATGGGTCGTTTTTCTGGTCCCCTTTCTTCCTCATGCTTATCCCCATTAGTTTTGAGATTTTAAAAGTTTGCCCCATCAGTTTGTTATTTTTAGACCTTTCGCCCCATTTCAATATTAACACCTTTCGTGCCCTTTAGGAGTCGATTGTTTTTCCTGGTGAGCGACAGCGAGCCTGCAATTGTGGAGGACCGGTCTTCGTCCGTGACATTTTTCTACCGAAAAATATACAAAATTAATCTTGTAGGGGATCTAATGGATGTTTTTTTTAAGTTTGATGGAGATCAAGGGAGGAAACTAGACAAATTATTAATACATAACAAAAAACAAATTGACCAAAAAGTTAACTATCCCCCCTTAACCCTTCCTACCCGGCCTGCATTAGGTAAGGACAGCACGAAAGAAGGGCGACTACCCGGTATGCCTTATCTAATGCATGAGCTTAATAGCCTAATTAAGCTTGGTCCGAACGCCGTACGTATGACGTATGTCAACAAACCCAAGCGTTCGTCACCGCTCCTCCGAAAACAAGAAGGAGAAGACTCCTCAATGTTATTGTTCTGACGTCATGACGAAATTAGTGACTAAAAAGCCCTCATATTGGCAACATCTCTGCAATATTGGCTCCACTGAAATCGTCATCACAACTGAACCAGTTGACTTACAGAGCTCTACTCAATGCCAAACTACAGATTGAAAACCGCACTACGATTATAGATGAGTGGGAAAGCTCTAGCAGTGAAAATAAACATAAATACGGTAGCCTAGGCCTAGACATTTTTCGGCCATATCGCCCGGGTAGGGGCTACCGTCATTGGGTAAGACAGCCCGGGGAGGAAGGGTTAACAAAATATCCCCAAGAACCCTTTATCGGTAGAAGAATGTCTCCGACTATTAGTTGACGATTTTACACAGATAGGAAGGGTATATGGAAGTCTGAGGGTTAAGGGGGTAGTGCTTTTTTGGGGTGATATATATTTAATTATATATTTAATTGTTAGTTTCCTCTCTTGACCTCCATCAATCATAAAAACAAAAAAACCTAGACCCCCCCCTTCAAGAGAATTTTTTTAATTTTTTGGTAGAAAAATGTCCTGGCCGAAGGCCGATTCCTCCTAAAATTACAGACTCGCTATCGCTTGCCTGGAAAAAAATCGACACCTTAATGTCACGATTGAGAGAAATGGGGTGAAAGGTCTCAAAATCGCCAAACTAATGGAACGAACGTCTTTAAATCTCCAAAACAATGGGGCTAAACATGAGGGAGAAGGGGGTCCTGAAAAGCGAACCATCCCCCCTTAATTGAGATAGTCTTTATCGTTTTAATTCCCACAGATCCTTCCTAAACCGTAAACAATCGTCTAATGAGAACCAGAAAAAACTACCAAAATGCGTCATAATCTTCAAACGGTTAAGTATTATTATGCTTTTTCCACCAACCAACTTCACATCTAAACTCAATTAATGAAATCAACAAATACATGTGGCACTCCAAGGACTCGAACCTAGGATACCCACATCGAAATTCCGCACACTTATGCATTACGCTATCAGGTCAGGAGGGAATTGTATTAAGGGGCAGATAGTCGTGTTTTCTGGACCTCCTTCTCCCTCATGTTTAGCATATTAGCTTTGAGATTTTTAAACGTTCTTTCCATTAGTTTGACGATTTTGAGACCTTTCGCCTCATTTGTTTTGTCTTTATTAAGATATTTTGTGCAATTTAGGTGTCAAAGCGAGTCAATTAATTTTTAAAAGGAACCGGCCTTCGGCCGGGAAATTGTTCTGCCGAAAAATGTACTGTATTGAAAGGGGGTCTAGGGGGTGTATTTTTAAGCTTGATGGAGGTCTAGAGAGGAAAGAAAAAATATTATAATACATATATACTGTATATACAGTATATATATATATATATATATATATATATATATATTGGAAGCTCATACCGAGCTTTCAAAACACGAATTGACGAGCACATAGGTCAGTTTAGTAGAACAGGTCTGCCTTTCAAGTCGGCTTCTTACTCAGCTGTACGGGAACACGCTATATCTTGTGGTTTTGGTGTGAAACAGGATAATTGTGATATTTTGGATTCCTGTCAACGTGTTGATATTAGAGTTTTAGAATCCCTCTATATTTCAAAATTAAAACCCTCCCTTAACTCTACGGTATGATCGCACCCGCTTAACTTTGTTTAAATTACCCCTCCTTTGTATTAACCCTATCATTCTGCCCCATATATATATTTTGTTTTTGTTTTTGTTATGTTCTAATTATTTTCAATAAGCTTTTAAGCTTTCATATTTGTAATATTATCTTTTGATGTGTAGACCACTGAAGATGACACCAGTGTGATGTCGAAACGTTTGGTAATAAAGTATGGAACTGCTCGTAGCGTACTTTGTTCTTCTATTCCTGCTGAAGATACGGTTCCCAAGGAACACTCCTCTCTCCGATATATATATATATATATATATATATATATATATATATATATATATATATATATATATATATATACACACACACATACACAGAGTGAGTGTGTGTGTGTGTGTCTGTGTACGTGTGTGTATTTACGTGTGTGTGTACATATATGCATGTATGTGTGTATGCATGCGTGTGTGTGTGTGAGTGTGTATATATATGTATGTGTGTATAAATGTATGTGTGTGTGTTTGAGGCTGTGTAGCACAGAGATCAGACTATAATGAAGGGTGCCATACTTCAGTTCGTCAAGGGTACTCCCAGTGTGTGATGACGCCAGGTGATCAGATCAATTATATATGTTTAGTACAAGCGACGTGTGTTGCAAAGCTCCCATTAAGATTTCTTAGTAATTTTGAAGGTTTTGTAGTGAAATATGGCGCTATTTATATAAACTTGGTCTTATGATGCAGACATAGTGGTTTGATATTTTGCAATTAAGTGTTGAGAAATTAGCTTCTAAGGGATTCAATTTAGCATCAGATGAAATGGAATAGATTATAGTGATTCCCAGTTGACTACCATTATTAGAGTTGTTTATCCTTTCGTCATTCGTGCGTATATGTATTACATTTATCGGCATTAAGGGGACAGTTTTTATTTTGGGGGTCTATTTATTTATATATTGATATATATTTGTAGTTTCCTCCCTAGACCTACATCAAACTATAAAACACATCCATATTAGATCCCCTGTATACTATACTAAACACATCCATATTAGATCCCCTGTATACTATACTAAACACATCCATATTAGATCCCCTGTATACTATACTAAACACATCCATATTAGATCCCCTGTATACTATACTAAACACATCCATATTAGATCCCCTGTATACTATACTAAACACATCCATATTAGAATCCCTGTACACTATACTAAACACATCCATATTAGATCCCCTGTATACTATACTAAACACATCCATATAGATCCCCTGTATACTATACTAAACACATCCATATTAGATCCCCTGTATACTATACTAAACACATCCATATTAGATCCCCTGTATACTATACTAAACACATCCATATTAGATCCCCTGTATACTATACTAAACACATCCATATTAGATCCCCTGTATACTATACTAAACACATCCATATTAGATCCCCTGTATACTATACTAAACACATCCATATTAGATCCCCTGTATACTATACTAAACACATCCATATTAGATCCCCTGTATACTATACTAAACACATCCATATTAGATCCCCTGTATACTATACTAAACACATCCATATTAGATCCCCTGTATACTATACTAAACACATCCATATTAGATCCCCTGTATACTATACTAAACACATCCATATTAGATCCCCTGTATACTATACTAAATTGTACATTTGTCAGTAGAAAATGTTAACTGCCAAATGGTTCCTCCACAATTACAGGCTCACTATCGCTTGCCAGGTACAAAAAATCGACACCTAAAAGGCATGAATCGTCTTAAAATAGAAACCGGACGAAATGTCATAAAATCGCCAAACTAATGGAGCAAACGTCATAAAATCTCAAAATTAATGGGGATAAACATGAGGAAGAAAAGGGTTCAGAAAAATGGCCCTTTTCTCCTTAAAAGACTGAAACTTGAAGGGGCTAATTTAAATCAGTACTCTGGGTTTAATCACCATTATGACCAGGGTGTCAAACCGGACCAATTTTCTTTGAAGACTTTAATGAATATGAGAAGGAATGCAGACAATTAATAATAAATTGCACTGTTTTGCCCATTTCATCACTTCCAAAGATGTAATTTGAACTATACACCATAATTTCATCATCACATACACAAAAATCAAGACTAGAAATAATGGACTCTTCTTTTCTTTGACAAACTGAGTTATGACAAGTGTTTACATCTAGTGAGTTAAATGTCAACGTAATAAAATAAATTATCCCAGGGGCAATTATTTAACGCTCTGTGGCTTGACTTAATTAACCCTCCCGCATTCTTACGACGCGATCGCGTCATAACGCCACCCCTCCAAGATTGGTCGTATGACGCAATCGCGTCATAATGCCACCTGTAAGTTAGAAATATTCGCCAAAAATAAGTTTATGACTCGATTTTGACTCAATTTGGACTGTTAAGTTAGGCATTAGTAAGTTCAAAAGGAAGTATCTAGCAACCCCATAGCGTCCCTCTCTAAGATCCCCGGGCCTTTGTTAAGTCAGTAGTGTGACGTTAACCACTTCGTTAGAATCGCATGGCTTGTCCTACAGTGACTCGCTAGGATCGCCAGGGCAGTGGATGGGGCTACAGTTTATGTATTAGAGTGTGCTTTATTTCTTATGAAAGCTCGTGTCATGGGCAGTCCAGAAAGGCTCTTTGTTTTCACCCATGTCAAGGCTTTATATATTTAATTGTAAAGTATATGTTTTATCATTAACTAGTAATGATGGGATCTGGGAGAGAGAGAGAGAGTAGAACAGAGTGAGAGGGGCGCGCGCAGTGTTTTTGCCTCGCTCGATGACGTCACGGCTGGCTGCCTCGTGGGGGTTGGTTGAGAGAGGTCCTTACCATGCTGCTAGCTCCCTTGCTAGTGGCTAGAGGACTTGTGACCGCTTTTTTCCCACGCGGCTCGACCTAGTCCCGGTATATATACTGGTTCCTCCCCTCTCTCTCCCTCAGATCTGGTTTCTAGAACGCATCTATCTTATCCCTTGCTACCTGTCCCCCGCTCTGTACCTGAGAATCTTTTCCTCTGCCTACCTCTCTCTTTTTTCATATCTTTCACCACCTTTTATTAACACTATATCCCCTCTGGTTAACTCTGCAAAATCAGCTTCATGCTGGCCAGTTGTATTGTGCGTTAAGGTTTGATATAACCCATGTATGTTAGTTGTTAAGATAAGTTGATCACGAAGCATTGGTAGGCATTCATATTGTTTAGTACTGCTTCCTATAAGTATTAGTGTTCTGCTGGATTAGATAATGCTAGACTAGGGGTCTGATATTATAAGGTATTGTTTCCGATGAGTGATGGCTTTAGTTAAAAGCTGCACGACATACCTGAGAACTGGAGTTGATTGGGTAAATTCTAGTCTGTGTGCCATTGAGAATAGAGCATGCACGAATGAGGGCTTTTTGCCTATACCATTCTGCACTGTTCTAGTCTCGATTGTTTGTCTTTGAGGTACGCCAGGAGAACGCTTAATACTTCGGTATTAAGGTTTCTCAAGAGAGCTACCCTTCCCTATAACGTAATATTTGACGCACAGACTTGAGATTTGGACTAGGCTATGCGGTATGGCATGCGCACCAGTATCTCGTATCATTGACTCTAGCTAGACTTTATCAGTCACAGTAGACATTAAGTATATTAACCTAATTACTCTTTTTATGCATACCCATTTATGATTACACAAGCATTTCGCAGCCTAGTTTGATGTATTGAGACACAAATGACTTAGGCTCTTTTTGTTGATAGGAATACTGCATTGTCGTGGCGATTATTATTGTTGTAGTGTTTAGGATATTCTTGGCTCCGACGGCATTATATATATTCTGCCTTTTTGTGTGCATAGCCTGCACGAGCATTGTTCCGCTGCCTGCCTTTTTGGGTTCCATTTCCGATACGAGCATCTTTATAGCATCTAACATTTAACCTCTGAAGTGCGCATGGGGGTAATTGGACGCGTCCCCCTGTGCGATGTATTTGAGGTGTTTCCGCCACTAAATATTCATTGGCCATTAATAGCATTAACACTTATCCATATGCGCCTATTATGGGTTGATTATAAAGGTATTAACCTGAAACAACAATAAAACGAGTGAAAACAGCGTTTGGATGGTCAAAGTCGGAGATATAGCCCGCGAGTTGTATAAGGTATGGTTGAGGCAATATGCTTTCCCGCCAATTTCCCCCAAGTGCCACTGCGACACGAGTCGATCGATACTCTATCTCTTTGCACTCGCTTGCTATCAGTGATGACCACACCTTCCAATTTTTCTAATGTTAGCACGAAAAACCTCAGAATAAGGGAATAACAGGGAAAATAGGTGATAAGCTGAAGGAGTTTTTTTTTTTTTTTTTTCGATGTCAAAAGTTGATTTTTATTGTTTCTGACTCTTATGAGTCTCCCGCAGTGCGACGGGGGCAAACTCTTACAAAGTCTAGCCGCAGCTCCCGGGTTAAAGAAGATTCCTTGTTAGTGTTGAAGGACTTTAGTGCACTTTCTTTCATGCAGGAGTGCCTGACATTTATTGATTAAAGTAACGTAAGCTGTAACTTCTCTTACCACCTTACTTTGCATACCATAACCAAGCACCTTCGGTTATAGGTAGTAATAGGCTGTTTTCACATAACATTAAGCCTAGAGTAAACGCACATTTATTGAGAGTTTGATAGCCTATTATTGCATATAGAACTCTGTAGAGTATTTGTGTTCTTTGTTCACTGGGAATATACATCAGAGGTTGGAGCTAGCGCTTTCCGTTGTAGCATTTATGCCATTACTAGTCCAATGAATAAGAGCTCTGATATATTTAAACCCCAGTCGTAACAAATGGCGACCTTACCTAGGATTTGGTGAACCTACATTTATTAGCAGGGAACATTTGTTGTTTTGGAGAATATTTTGTGGGGATCAGCAAGAATAATTTTTTTTTTTTTGCAACATAGTATAGCCCTTGAGTATTTCCGAGAATTTTTGTGTGTATATTGAGGTATAAGAGTTTGGGGTACTTCTTTTCTGAATATTGAGGTGGGAAATTTTTGTGAGCATCATGTCTTATACCGGATCAGAGGAGAATGGAGACACAGTACGTAATGTCGAGACTGAGGAACAGCAGCATGATGAAAGGGTTAATCGGGTGAACTGTGAGGAGGATGCTAGGATATTTTTGCAATGGCCTGTTACTGCCGAGCGGTTGGAGGGTATGGATCGGTACGGTCTTCAATGCCTGGCCACAGCTATCGGTCATGCGGTTACTAGCAGCATGACCAAGGATAACTTGATAACGTGTGTACTGGGCAGGGTGACTGGTGAGCGAGATGGGTTGAGTGCTCAGAGCCCTTCGGCCACGCTTCCCCTACACTCGACTCCCAGCCATCCCAGTAGTTTGCCGACCCCGGGTACGCTTCCGCAGTTGGGTGGTGACTGGCAGGGTGGGTTGCCCCTGGGGGGACCACCGGTAATTTCAAACATTGTAGCACCTTCACCTCCTCAAGGGTTAACTCCAGAATTATTGTATCAGCTCGAATTAGCTAAGATTCAACAGCAACAAAGGACATGTGAGCTTCAGATTCAACAGCAACAAAGGGCAAGATAGCAGCAAATAGAGCTAGCAAAAATCCAAGCCGAGTCGACTAAGTACTGTGCCGACAGGGACGTAGAGAAGTCGCGAGTAGAGACAACGGGACAGCGACTTGGGGCTGGTAACCGTGTTCATGATCAGTCTCTCTCGCACTTATTGAAACTGGTTCCGGTGTTTGATGAGAGTGGTGTAACAGAATTTTTCACACGCTTTGAGAAGAAGTGCCAGGAACACCAGTGGCCAGAGAATAAATGGGCAGCACTTGTATCCTCTAGATTAATAGGCAAGGGTCTTAAAGCCTACGATGCGTTACCTTTGGAGTCATGTATTGTGTATGAGGATCTCAAGGAGGCTGTCCTGAGGGCTTACGAACTGCAACCAGAAACGTACCGTTTGAAGTTCCGGGGTGTAACTAAGGGAAGAGATAGCACCTTTTTGGAACACGCCCGGGACTTGTCCGATGCTATGGGGAACTGGCTCCGATCTGAGAAGGTAACAACGTTTGATGGAGTTAAGCAGTTAATGATGTTGGAGCAGTTCTTTAAGAGCACGGGCGGTGATCTAACTTTGAACTTAAAGGAGAAAAACCCAAGAACTCTAGTAGAAGCAGCAGAAATGGCTGATCTACGGCTGTCGTTGATTCGGGGTTGCGGGTCCTCACAGAAGTACGATGCAAGTGCTAGGGACCGTTCTCCTCCCCCTCCCCGTAGCAATGACACATTTAAACCAAAGAGCAATGAAACTAAAACTGAAGCCAAACCTACCACCACACCGTATGTGAAAAGTCAGGGGCCTTTTACATCACAGTATAAGCCGAAACCGAAATTTATGTGTTTTAGGTGCCACCAGGAGGGTCATAAGGCAAATGAGTGCCCTAGTCGACCTCCTCCGGCAGCCGTGTCTTTTGCTCACGGCATTGGAGTGTTCAAGAGGACATCGGAGTTTGTTAGAGGCATTTCTTCCGAAGTAAATACACTGCCAGTGCAGAAGGATCCGGAAGGCTTATTCCCTGTCCGTGATGCCTTTAGTGACCACAGGGGACTCGGTTGTGTGGAGTGGGGGGGGTGGAAGACATGAGGTGAGAATTTTGCGTGACACTGGGGCATCGCAAACACTGTTGAGAAATTTCACTGGTAAACCTGTCAATACGGCGCGGGTGGTTGTGGTTCAGGGAGTTAATGCGACAAGGTCATACCCGCTTGTAAGAATGAAGGTGGAAGTTGATGGTGTGACTCGGGACCTGGATGTAGGAATTGTGGAGAAGTTACCTGTTGGGGGTGTCGACCTCCTTCTCGGCAACGACTTTGCGGGACCTACTTCTGAGGCTCCACCCTTGGTCGTTGCCGAGAAGCCGGCCGACGTGAGTAGGGAGGAGCAGAAGTAGGTTGAGAAGTGTCCGGTGCAGCCTATGGCGTGTGTTGTCACCGGAGATTCTGCATCCAGGGAGTCACATTCTGGTCAACAATCTTTAGATCAGCGGAGGAAGGGTACCGAGAAGGGGTTGAAAGTTGATGCGGTTGAGAGTTTAGTGTCAACGAACCTTCTCGGGGACTCAGTATTAGGACCAAATATCGAGTCTGGAGAAGACCCAGTAACTGTTCCTGAAGGGGCAGAGGATGGGCTTAAAAAGACGAAAGAGTTGAAGCTGGACAGTGATGCACAGTCGGGAGATGTAGCAACAAGGTACCCTGACGCGTACCCTATGAGAAATGGGTCGGCGAAAACGGTGGTCCGAAGCTTGCTAGTGTATTTTTCCCGGTATGGTTACCCGCAGGGGATTCAGTCAGTCCAGGGACCCAACTTCACTTCTAGCCTCTTTGTACAAGCAATGCCGCAGCATGGGATTGTTGGGGTTGTGTCATCTGCATATCATCCGGAGAGCCAGGGTGTGTTAGAGCGATGGCACTCAGCCTTGATATCTGTGCTTCGTTGTTGTTGCTTTGAGAGTGGGAAGGATTGGGATCTTGGCCTGCCATGTGTTTTGTGTGCTGTGCGGGAGGTACCTGGGGATAGTTTGGGATTCAGCCCTAATGAGCTCGTCTTTGGACACCGTGTCAGAGGGCCTCTCCATATGGTTGAAGAAGTATGGGAGGGCGCAGAAAAACCTTGTTCTATGCTCAAGTGTGTCCTCAACAGTCGAGAACGGATGTTGCGCAGTCTGGAGTTGGCTGGCCGTAATTTGACTAGCTCTCAGGCCCTCAGGAAGGACAGGTACGACCTCAAGGTTGAACTCAGGGAGTTTCACGTGGGTCAGGAGGTGTTGATTCTACTGCCCCTTGTAGGTCACCCCTTATCCGCGAAGTACGCTGGTCCTTATAGGGTGGTGGAGGAGCTATCGGACCTGGTTTACTTGGTAGCCACTCCAGATAGACGGAAGCGCAATCAGTTGTGTCATGTTAATCCCATGAAGGAGTATGGGAGGCACCCCCCTGAGCCTCTCACTGTGCCTGTGATGACGTTTAGCAGTCAAGGTGGAGAAGGAGAACGGGACAGTTTAAGCTCAGGTGGAGGATAACTGGAAGGATAAGAAGTTCAAATGGGCGCCTGAGTGTGAGAAGGTGTTTAGGGAAGTAAAACACCTGTTGTGTACTCACCCGATCCTCAGGGCCCCTGACTTTAGCCTACCTTTCCAACTAGCAACGGAGGCTAGTGGTGTGGGGGCTGGTGCCGTCCTTGTGGAAAAGGACGATGATGGGCTGGAGCATCCTGTTAGTTTCTGCTCGGAGATGTACAATTCGGCCCAGGGGAGCTGCTCTGTTGTCAAGGAGGAGCTGCTGGCGGTTGTACTTGCTCTGAGGCATTTCGAGGTCTATGTTCCAGCCTATGGTCCGGTCGTTGTAGTTTACCCAGATCATCACCCTCTCAAGTTCTTGGACCAGTTTCACAATCGGAATATGAGGCTGACCAGGTGGTCACTAAGGTTATTGGTATATAACCTGGACATACGCCATATTGCCGGTTGTGACAACGTGGTTGCAGATGGTCGTTCAAGGGTGTATGATACTGGGTAGATTGACACACGGGTAGCCTCCTGCTTTAGTTTGAATAGTATTTTGCGCTTGGTGCTTGTTGGCTCGCGGTTGTAGCCCAGCGTATTGGGTCGTAAAGCAGGAGTTGAGCGTTTGGTATAGAAGAAAAAACTAGGCTTGCCCCTATAGTGCAGCCGAAATAAACAAATTATAAACATAAAAATCAAATAAAAACTCTTTCTTTGATAGTTGAATTTTTTAGTATGTTATAGCAGTAATTCTGAGTTGCACTCCTCTCAGAATGCTGGGCTAGAGAAGCTCGCTCTTGAGGAGCATAACTACATATAATTTAACCTATGGTGTTGGGGAGGGTTATAATTTTGAAAAATGTTTTGTTGAAGAACTGTGACAGATATTTTATTGCCGCTGGGTGATGGGAAGTGGAGATATAGCATGGGTTCTAACCATCAGATTTTTGTGAGCCTTGGGGCCTCTGATAAAAATCTTGGGGGGGGTGTGACGTTAACCACTCCGTTAGAACCGCATGGCTTGTCCTACAGTGACCCGCTAGGATCGCCAGGGCAGTGGATGGGGCTACAGTTTATGTATTAGAGTGTGCTTTATTTCATATGAAAGCTTGTGTCATGGGCAGTCCAGAAAGGCTTTTTGTTTTCACCCATGTCAAGGCTTTATATATTTAATTGTAAAGTATATGTTTTATCCTTAACTAGTAATGATAAGATCAGAGAGAGAGAGTAGAACAGAGTGAGAGGGGGCGCGTAGTGTTTTTGCCCCGCTCGATGACGTCACAGCTGGCTGGCCTCGTGGGGATTGGTTGAGGGAGTTCTTTACCATGCTTGGTGACGTAATGTTTTGCTAGCTACTTTGGTAGTGGCTAGAGGACTTGTAACCGCTTTTTTCCCACGCGGCTCGAGCTGGTGCGAGTATATATACAGTTCCTCGCCACTCTCTCCCTCAGATCTGGTTTCTAGAACGCACCCATCTTTTTCCCTTGCTACCTGTACCCCGCTCGCACCTGAGAATCTTTTCCTCTGCCTATCTCTCTCATTTTCCATATCTTTCACCACCTTTTATTAATATTATACCCCCTCTGGTTAACTCTGCAAAATCAGCTTCATGCTGGCCAGTTGTATTGTGCGTTAAGGTCTGATATAACCCATGTATGTTAGTTGTTAAGATAAGTGGATCACGAAGCATTGGTTGGCTTTCATATTGCCGCTTCCTTTAATTATTAGTGTTCTGCTGGATTAGATAATGCTAGACTAGGAGTCTGATATTATAAGGTATTGTTTCCTATGAGTGCTGGCTTTAGTTAAAAGCTGCACGACATACCTGAGAACTGGAGTTGATTGAGTAAATTCTAGTCTGTGTGCCATTGAGAGTAGAGCATGCACGAATGAGGGCTTTTTGCCTATACCATTCTGCACTGTTCTAGTCTCGATTGTTTGTCTTTGAGGTACGCCAGGAGAACGCTTAATACTTCGGTATTAAGGTTTCTCAAGAAATATAACGTAATATTTGACGCACAGACTTGAGATTTGCACTAGGCTATGCGGCATGCCATGCGCACCAGTATCTCGTATCATTGACTCTAGCTAGACTTTATCAATCATAGTAGACATTAAGTATATTAACCTAATTACTCTTTTTATGCATACCCATTTATGATTACACAAGCATTTCGCAGCCTAGTTTGATGTATTGAGACACAAACAACTTAGGCTCCTTTTGTTGATAGGAATACTGCATTGTCGTGGCGATTATTATTATTGTTGTTGTGTTTAGGATATTCTTGGCTCCGACGGCATTATATATATTCTGCCTTTTTGTGTGCATAGCCTGCACGAGCATTGTTCCGCTGCCTGCCTTTTTGGGTTCCATTTCCGATACGAGCATCTTTATAGCATCTAACATTTAACCCTTAATTAGCGGCTCACCACATAAGTCGAGTTAAATAAAGCTGGACTATGTGGCGGCGCTCGACATAGGTCGAGTGGCAATTTCAGCACGTAATGTTGCTGAGAGAGAGAGACAAGTGGTGGCAGGAGACTAGCGAGCGTATGACTGCTCCAGACCACCGCGGAGAACCTACTGACACGAATCTCAGCTCCCTCCTCCCTCTCTCACTTGCTACATACTGAATTATATGGGGAAAGTACCGAATTACATGCTTTTTGCACTCGCGTTGCACGGTTATTGCAAGAAAACTAGCCATCATAAAAGGATCGTTATGGTGTCATTCGAAAGCTCTGTTTATGCCCTTTCAGGGATAGGTACTTGTTTTACGTTCTGGGTCTTATTTAGGCATGAAAATGATCACGTAAACAGCCCCATTTTGGCTAAAAACACCCCGCTGTCCGGTACATATAAATAAACCGCATAGGCCGCTCGTAAGGTGTTAAAGAAGATTCCTTGTTAGTGTTGAAGGACTTTAGTGCACTTTCTTTCATGCAGGAGTGCCTGACATTTATTGATTAAAGTAACGTAAGCTGTAACTTCTCTTACCACCGTACTTTGCATACCATAACCAAGCACCTTCGGTTATAGGTAGTAATAGGCCGTTTTCACATAACATTAAGCCTAGAGTAGACGCACATTTATTGAGAGTTTGATAGCCTATTATTGCATATAGAACTCTGTAGAGTATTTGTGTTCTTTGTTCACTGGGAATATACATCAGAGGTTGGAGCTAGCGCTTTCCGTTGTAGCATTTATGCCATTACTAGTCCAATGAATAAGAGCCCTGATATATTTAAACTCCAGTCGTAACAATACATCTTCATATTACTTATAGTACAACGGCTCGCATGAACTAAGTTAGGAAACTCTACATAGACTACAGCCAAAGTTCCTGCCCTGACGATCGTAGCGAGAGTGGGGCATGACTAGGCGTTCTGTACAGCATGCTCACACTGGACATGCGTCACACCTCCCCCAAGATTTTACTTGCTCAACCCTGAGCTAAAATCTGACAAACACAGAACCCCATCAAGCCCCTCACACCCAGCGACCGCATGGCACTAAAACAAAGCTGAGTTTATCACCAAAACACATCTTATTATTAAAAAAAAAAAATCACATTTTATAACTCCTCCCAACAATAGCAAAAAGACACAATATCATGCTCCCAGAGCGAGCTTACAGCAGCTCAGCCGTTTGATAGTTCGTGGACTACTCAAACTCTATAGGTTATGACAAACTTATACGATTATCTATATCAAAAGAAAGAGTTTTTATACGATTTTTATATTTTAATATGTTTTTCCCGGCTGCACTATAAGGGCAGCCTATTTTCCTCCACTCAAACCCACACACCTGTGATAGCCTACGACTGATCATCCACCCTTGATAAACAATCCGCGATCACATTGTCACATCCAGCAATATGACGGATGTCCAGGTTATACTCCTGCAACATCAAAGACCACCTGGTCAGTCTCATATTGAGATTGTGAAATTGATTCAGGAATCTCAAAGGGTGATGATCAGTGTAGATAACCACGACTGGGCCATAGGCTGGAACATACACCTCGAAGTGCCTGAGCGACAGCACAATCGCCAGTAATTCCTTTTCTATTGTAGAATAGTTCTTTTGTGCAGCATTGAACTTCTTAGAAAAGAAACTTACTGGGTGTTCCACACCTTCATTGTCTGTCTGTAGCAAGACGGCACCAGCCCCTACACCACTAGCATCTGTTGCCAGCTGAAAAGGCCTGTTAAAGTCTGGGGCCCTGAGTATCGGGTGAGTACATAGCAAATGTTTCACCAAACTGAAAGCCTTTTCACACTCAGGTGCCCACAAAAACTTTTTGTCTTTAGATAACAAATCTGTGAGAGGTGCCAACACCGTTGAGTAGCCTTTTATGAAGCGTCTGTAGTAGCCTATCATACCCAAGAATCTCATAATCTGCTTCTTGGTTGTTGGGTGCGGAAATTTATTGATAGCCTGTACCTTGTTCTGAGGAGGGCACACC
The DNA here is from genome assembly GCA_032716605.1 of Paralithodes platypus. NCBI lineage: Eukaryota > Metazoa > Arthropoda > Malacostraca > Decapoda > Lithodidae > Paralithodes > Paralithodes platypus. The sequence continues at coordinate 21,444,073 of CM064576.1, read as the reverse complement.
TGTCCCCTTCCCACTACAAACCCAAGGTACTGCACAGTGGCTTTTACGAAGTCACACTTTGCCAAATTTACTACCAGACCTGTTTCACTAAGTTTCCGGAACAAGGTCTCAAGGTGCTCACAATGGCTCTCAAAGTCGTCATCATAAATGATTACATCGTCCAAATATACGGTGCAATTTGGAATGTCCTTTACAATTTCATTCATCAGGTTCTGAAACGTTGCTGGTGCATTCTTAAGTCCGTAAGGCATAACATTACACCGGTAGGTACTCCCGTCCACAACAAAACCACATACCTCTTTAGCACGCTCGGACAAAGGTACTTGCCAGTAACCTTTTACTAAATCTACTTTAGACAAAAACGAGCATTACCAATTTTGTCAACACTATCATCAACCCGAGGAAGAGGATATGGGTTAGTTGGAGTCAAACCGTTTAACCTACGGAAATCAATACAAAAGCGTACCTTGCCATCTGGCTTAGGCTGCAGTGTTACGGGGGAAGTCCACTTAACTGTGCCTTTCTCTATCAACCCTCTACCGAGCATATACTCCAACTCATCCCTCAGAGCTGGTAGTTTTATGGGGGGCACATGGTACGGGATTGACTTA